>JALHSO010000026.1:0-33589 GCA_022984855.1 Dimocarpus longan
CGTGATCAAACCCGGCAAACTCCGAGCCACAAGAGAGTACACACTCTACACGTCAAGCAGGAATCAGGAAGCTGCTTGGATGAGGTGGCACGCCTTTGAATGCTGGGTCCAGCGCTGCATTGGTTTCTGGCTTGCACATGGCAGAACAGAGTGACAATTTTCCGACTGACGGCGACGACTTAAAGATCTGTGGGGCTTAGGCACAACAGTAAATTGGTAAGTAAATCCAAGTAGCGATGGACAGACTATCCCTTTGTCGCAAGGTTTTGGGATCCTCAGCATACACCGTATGTCATTCATCTCGCGATTTTTCCTGCAACTTACGACTTGGCAACCCTCTTTTGCTGCGACACCCACGTTGCTGATCTGGGTCGTGCGGCACTCCGAAAAATCATTCCTTCTGTCTTCCCTGAGCTTTTTGCATCGTAATCGCTCTTCACAAGCTCTTAGTCTTGTCCTCATGTTCCATGAACTTTATTCACGGGCACGGCTCACAGAAGCAGCTGCCTCATATATAGGTCTCTATTCCGACAACTTTCTTCTTCGACCACGAACAGTTCCATCCACCTCAACTCGAAGCAAAAAGGTCAACAGTACAAATCTAGCATCACCCATGGCCTTTCTACAACACCCGGATCGCGGCAGAATTGTGCCAACGCAGCAAAAGCCATCAGCATCATTTTTCGACCTCTCCGCAGAGCTGAGAAATCAAATATACAGATTAGCGCTATGCGTTGACAGCGTAAGTCGCTTGCGGGCCCAGCAGCGACAGACTAATGCGTCGCAGAGGCCAAAAGAATACCTGAATGTGCAAGCAATTTACGACCCCAAGCAATTCATGCTATATGTGGAGCACCCATGCCGCCCAACACGCTTGCCTGCAAATTATCATCTTTCGCCAAACCTCTTAGCCTCCTGCAAGCAGATCCAAGTCGAGTCGACCTCAATACTATACGGAGAAAATGCCTTCGCCATGGCTGTCTCTACCTTCCTCAGATTCAAGGACCAATTCGCCATTCGCGACGCACGTTCGCTTCCTGAAACTCGAATTGGACGCGCAGGAGACTTTCACGCTCTCACGTTCATTGAACGTTGGCTATTCCTCCGCGGCCGCATATAATGTTGGAGAAGCGCTTGAAGTCGTCGAGCAATTGAGGGAGCTGCGCACTTGGAGATTGAGCTTACCAATAAACCCGAGAAATGGTGGTGTTGAACATATTGCGAAGTGTCTTCAGCCAGTTATGAAGTACATGTTGAGAGACCGAGAAGGACTCGTCCAAGGTTCGAGAAGTGCTCAAGCTGAGCTTTCAACTTCCTTCGAGTGTGCAGATGGAGGACTATGAGGATACGTGTGAGAGGGCGGAGGAGATGCTTGAGGAGTTCTATAAGGCGCTTGAGGATGCGACGAGGAAAATGATCAGAGTCGAGAGTGTGCGAAGATATGAGCACCTGGCACTCGAACTTTCGGTCAGAATCGCCACTCATCTGGTTAATGAATGATATCACGCCAAGCTCTCTTTGCCATTGCGTATACGCCGCGCTTGTGGTGGCGCGGCTTTGACAAAGCTGGTTCGAGGCTGTCGAAGCTCACACGTTGACCAGCATCGGTGGGAAAGATATTGTCCAGTGCGTCTCCCAGTGTTAGATGTGACATCGTAGGTGCACCGATCCAAGAGGGTCAGGGTCGTGGACCATTAGCAATACACGGAAATCGGTAATGATGCAGTAAAGCAAGGAGAATAGTATCTTTGTCGAGAAGCGCGAGTCCGCGCAACGATGCCGCCAGCCATGAGTCGGGCCATATCTTCCATTGAGAGATTGCTGGTGGGTGACCTAGCAAAAACCAACCAGTCTCAGCTGACGTGAATTTAGATCTGGTGATGTCCGGCAGACCATGACGATGTCATCTCCAACATACGTGCTCGGGTGTCTCTGGACCAGGACTAGAAAGTCACCGTTGATGTCGACGATGGCACCAGCAGCTTGATGTTGTCTGGGCTGGGCTGTAGGGTGTTGAGCTGCAGCCATCTCCACTGCAGCTTCTGCTCGACCACCTCTGGCGTACGATTGTGTCCAAAGTCAAATATTGTATCCTTCCGCCCTTAAGTGGTGGCGCAGGTTCTAGATGTGGGACCGAGAGCTGATCACCGTGCGTACTGTGGATCTGGTGTATCCGTATCGGTAAGGGTTGCTTGTCTGCGCCAATATCGAGCGTGAACAGACTGGAAAAGTGCGTACCGGACATGAAGAGCGTAAGGTCTTGATGGAAGTAAGGTGAGCTGCTGAATGCTTCGACCAGAATTTTCAGGCTGCGTTCGCCAGACGCCTGTGCCGAATCGGTGTGAAGGTCTCTCATGGTGTTAGAGACAGCAGTTACAAAAGTATCCATGGAAACTGTGCACACGCTCAATGTAGTCTATCAATATCTGACACAAGGTTTTGTCGTAGTCGATGTGCATTTTCTGCTTGTATATCGGGGCGGCCAACGGCAAAATGCCATAAATCTTGTCTCTGGGGTCCAGACAGAATCTGCTGCCATACTTCGAGACGAGAACTTCGAGCGTCGGCTGAGAATAGAATGCGATATCGCGATCGAGAACATAGCTCTTGATGCTATAGCACTCCGATGATTTTCGTTTGTCTCAAAAAGTCCTTTCATGTCGTGTCTATTACCAAGCGCATACATCAGATCGTTCCATGGCCAGCAGTAAGATCCCATAAGAACTCGTAATCTGCGTGCAAGGATGCACTCTTGCGTGGTCCAAATCCTCTCGAAATATGGAACGATGCAGGAATGCGTCTGCATATTGAAGCTTTTCGAAATCAGAAAACGATGTGTCTTGTCTTGATGAAACCAGAAAAGCGAGAGTTTGAGGTGAGAGGATGGTGCCCAGATGTTCTCCCATACACGCTGCAACTTCGTATGCTTGGGAAAAGATTAAGCCCATCTGCGACACCTGTGAGTTCTTCTCGCCATGATACTCCTGGTCAATACACAGCGCATCAATCCCAACACCAGCGTTTGACCCGCGCATCTCTTTGTCGCCGCCATTTCATCTGCTGCAGCGCATACCAGCAGTTGTAAGCGAACGCCAAGTCGGACACCCATTGGTCTCGATCTCATGACTGGGCGCCGATGTGCCCCATACATAAGAGATAGCTGTATAGTTACCACTGACGGCAGTAATATCTGCTACAAACATTGTCACATTTGATGCTTTCTGTCGCGTCATCCACGTCGAGCTCGATAAGCCGAATCTGCATTTGAGGCTTCTTGAAGCGGTGGGTATTCGAAGTCTGGCAGGTCGGAAGTCATCGCGTAGCAGAAATGGACTGTCTGAGGACAAGAGTCCTGCAGATCCGCGACACAGCCATCGCATCGCGGCGGCCGCTCTAATGTTGTGTAACGGTGCAGAGGCGAAGGAAGCTGAAATGGATTGGACGACAGGGCATCGCGACTGTAAGTCAGCGGTGTTATGCTTGGCGGAAACTGCAGCGGGTGAATCCTTCTCTTCTACCCATCATTGCATAAATCGTGAGGTCAATGTATCATTTACCAGCTCGATGACTTCGCGCTCCGCCGTGAGACATGCAAACTCGCCTTCGTACCTTCTCGACCGTTCCCGCGAATGCTCTTCCTACACAGAGCGGACGATGCGATCATCCGAGCGCGTGCAGCGGACCACCTATTGAGAAGACAACAAGTGCAAGATTCCTTCTAGAACAAATTAATTCTGATTGCTTCGGAGCTCAGTAGTTGAATGGGAAGATCTTTATGGATAGGAATGAGCAAATACAAATTGTGTGAACAAGCTCAGGGCTTTGACTTCGAGGACGCCATCGTTGCGGTCCCAACTACTCAAGCGCATGCCCGAAACCCTACTTCAGTACTGCGCTTTGGACATACTCTCAGTCACTTCTCGAGATAAAGATGAAATCTGAAGCTGCTTGAGGCTCGTGCAATCTTGCCGGAAAACTGGCATGTCTTCGGTGTTGGCAGCTAATCCAGGCTAACGGCGTCCAACCTCACACCCTGGCACCAGATCACACACCAGAACCACGGTCGATGGTTCGCGATCCTGGTTACGGTATCTCACCCGTGGGCAACGAATTTCTTTCCAGCAAACCAAGCCCATGTACCGAGACTAGCACTATACGTGGACACCCTTGGCGCCATAATGATGGAAAAGATTGAAGTACTTGAGGCCCCACCCGCAGAACTGCTCGAGCGAGTCCGGCTCACCCCAATGTCCTCCCATTCAGGTTGGCAGGATATTTTAATGAGAGATAACTGGACGCTGGCTCAGTCGTTATAGGCTTGTCATAGCCTCTAGTCGAAATTCGTATGGAGGCCCGGTCTCACATCGCATCTCCGCGAGACAGGCTTCGTTCACCTTGCCTGGTAATTATTCTCACCGCTCACAAGCAGAAATGGAGATGTGCTTATAGACTTGATGTCTGGCTTCACGTTGGAGCTTGCCTGATTTTGACACGAGATGCGTTTCGACCATGCTTCGTTTGCTCCGGATCCGCCTTGAGTGGTGGACTCTAATATTCTGCTTCGCGAAAATTGCAGTTCTTGCTCAATCGAATACAACTAAATCTGACGATAGCGCTGCAGCTGCTGCAATCGATGCCCGAATGCGGCGTAAGTACTTCGAAGTGGAGGATGAGATCTAGACTTACTCTAATTAGAGAACCTGCTTGCTTGATGCGATATCTGTCTCGCCGTGCGAGGCCACAGACATAGATTGCAGCTGCCACAATGACAACATCACAGAGCAGACCGAAGCATGTGTCATAGACAGCTGCACCATCAAGGAGTCATTAAGTGTGTCACAAGCAATTCAGCGCTGAAGCTGATACTGACATGACCCAGCCACGAAGAACACGACATACACTCTCTGCGGAAGGCCGGTTCGAGACGGTCGCGGACCTGGACAGCGAAATGTCATCACCGGCCTCACTTTTTTCAACTCTGGCATACGTCATTCGAATCGCATCAAAGTTGTCGTGGCAGAATGGGACGACTGAAGAGCACGCTATGGTGGATGATGCTATGATCACCTTCGTCATGGGGCTAGTGTTTTCCCATCAGCTTCTCAGCAGTCCTTCGTAAGTCCTTGCTCTTGACAATGGCTCCAGGTCGATACTGACATATCGCAGTAAATCGAGAAGGGCTCAGCACCGATGTCTGGACAGTCCCATTCGACAACATTACTCGAATTCTAAAGGCGAGTCCTTTTTGACACCCTTCTCGTCACTTGCAGCTCACATGTCCAGATCTACTATTGGGATGAGGATCTCTACCTTTCCGCGCTCCCAGCAGTCCAAGATATCACTGTTGCTCACTTACTTGCGCATTTTTGGACACGATCGAAAATTTCGTCGCCTGGTCCACGTTGTCATTGCGCTTAATGTGGGATACTGGATCTCATTCGTGCTCATATCCGTGTTCCAATGCCTGCCGATTGAATGCGCTTGGCTGCGATGGGAGTGGAGAATATCCATGCCGATGCAATCACATTAATGCGCAGGGCTGGGCTGCGGCCGCACTCAATGTCATTCTCGACATCATGACACTCAGCTTACCGCTTCCCTCGCTGTACAGAATGCAGCTCAACAAGAGGTACGTGCACTGAGTGAAGGGTGCATGCTGGCATAATCTTATCTGCAACACAGGAAGAAGTTCTGGGTCATACTCATGTTTTGTGTTGGCTTCTTCGTCACAGTCGTGAGCATATTGCGCTTGCAAGTTCTGATTCAGTTTGGCGACTCGCACAACCTGACCTGTAGGTGAGACATTGTCCTTAGCTGAAAACTTGACTAATTCCCGTGCCTTCAGGGGATTATACCGCTGTCGGATACTGGTCTACGATTGAGCTACACGTCTCGGTCGTTTGCGCATGTATGCCAGCCATTCGCAATCTCCTTCGTCGATTCATCCCAACCATCATGGGCCAGAGTACAGCGAAGACCGTTGATCGAGGAGCATCGACCGGCGATCGGGTCGCGCGAGTGCAGGAGGAGGGAAGTTTGGCAAAAGTGTTTACGATACGAGCTCGAGGCAGCGACGAGATCGACATCATCACGCTGCAGGATTACGCGCCGGGCTCTCGCGATACGGATCAATCTCATGGAGAGCCAGAGGTCAGAATTGATGCAAGCGGCAGAGTATAACGCCGTAGGATAGCTAGGTATCTGAGCAATGCAAGGAACCATCACAAACTGTCTCCGAGCGTGCAGCACTTGCGTTGGCTGCGTTGAATCTGGGCAGCGACTCATCCTCATGAGCAGAAAAGAACTGGGCAGGTCTTCTCAAGACCATTGGAGACGACCTCGATGCCGGCAGAATCTGTCCTGATCGCCTTTCCGTGCTACGCAGAAACATGGAAGCAGGACACAGCCATTGGAAGCGAACCGCCAGCCACAACAACGATGAGTTATCAGGCCTATTGTCACACATGTATTGCTGTTAGCAGAGAACAGCATTTAGCCTATTCTTGAACATGCTACTAACGATCGGCGCTCATACTGACTTCAGAAAATGATCGACACATGCATTTGACGCCTCGGCCCTTTGGATCATTCGTTAGGAACTTTCGAAACACTCTTCATGCACACCATGGCGGCAGAATACCCAGCCGCCACCAATCTTGCAGCTTGTACAATGAGCTTGTCTTCATTTACATTTCGGGAAGGAGGATCAGGCCTCATGATCAAAGCTATTAAGGCTGTTGATTGACTGCACCATTCGTCCTCCGTCAAACCGTGACCGGACGAAAGAAGACTTTATCCATTCTTCCAGAGTACAGTACTTATTGATCGATCCTAGCAGCACAAAGTCGACACAAGGTCCAAATCCCCACCAGATCACAAGTGCCTCCGCCATCATGGTATCATTCACTTCAATCTTGTTGGCATGTGCCTCAGCCATCAGCGGCTTTGCTGCGCCCACCCTCGACCTAGAAGCCAGGAACTCGCAGCTTGAAGCTCGCTCCACCTCTCCTGGCACTGGCACAAACAATGGCTTTTTTCTACAGCTTTCTACACAGATGGTGGTGGAAATGTGACGTACAACAATGGTGCTGGTGGCTCCTATACCACTCATTGACAAATTGCGGTAACGTGGCTGGCAAAGGCTGGAACCCAGGAAGTGCTAGGTAAGATCACCCTTCCGTTTTAAACACGAATGGTAGCTAATATGCTGTTCGATCAGGACCATCAAGTATTCTGGCACCTTCAGCCCAAGTGGAAATGCTTATCTCTCGGTATATGGGTGGACAACATCACCTCTTGTTGAAGTAAGTCAATGCCTCTCTTCCCAGTGAAGCAAATCTTGCTGACAATCTCTGCCTCAGTACTACATCGTCGAATCTTACGGCACTTACAACCCAGCCACCGCTTGAACCTACAAAGGCCAAGTCAGCTCAGACGGTGGCACGTACAACATTTACGAAGCCACACGTACCAATGCACCTTCCATTGTGGGCACCGCAACGTTTCAACAGTACTGGTCGATACGCACGACGAAGCGAACGAGCGGCACAGTCACGACAGCCAACCACTTCAATGCTTGGGCAAAGTATGGCATGAATCTGGGCACGTATAATTATCAGATTGTTGCTACGGAAGGGTATCAGAGTAGTGGATCGTCGTCGATCACTGTGTCTTGATGAGACTACTGGCGATGATGACCTAAGATGACACAATCGTCTGGGAGTGCGCTGTTTCCATCGCTGGAAATTGCAATTTGTCGTCTCCTACTTCGGTAGTCTCAAAAGTATATACATTGTCGATTGAGCGAGTCTCATAGCTTCGACTTTGAGTTCGATCTTCTGATGATCAGATTCTGTATCATATCATCGAATGACGAACCAGCTTACAAGTCAACCTCTGCCTTGCTGTCTGATGGCGTGTCTCGCACATGATAGACCAGCTTGTTCGCAGAGACCTTGTCGTTCTTCATATCATCCATACCCTTCAAAGCACCTTCCAGGCCCTTCTCACCAACCTTCTCAGGTGAGTCTTGAGCTTGCCCTCTGCCAGTAGGTTCTGCGTAATGTTGAAGAACTTCTTGGCAAAGTCAAAGTCCTCTTGCTTGGCTGGGGTCTCTCTACCAGCTTTGGAGAATGCTTCGTTGAAAATGGTGTACTGAAGTGAAGCCTTGGTCGACACCCTCACGTCCTGGAAGCTTGACTGGAAGAATGGTCCAGTACTTGGTTCCAGTGGAGTCTGAAGATAGTGCCTCTGCACAAATCTTAGCAAACCTTCGAGCGAGATCGTGTCCCAGATGAGCTTGAGGGAGTCGTTAGTGTCTTTGGTTGATAATCTTGCCGCAATTTGGATCCTTGTAGTCATAGACTGCATCTGCGCCGAGAGATTTTACAAAGTCGTTGTTGTGAGGCGAGCATGTGGTGAGGACTTTGTAGCCTGATAGCTTTGCGAACTGAATAGCCAAACTTCCTGTTGCGGTGAGCCGCCATAAATGAGGACAGTCTCGCCATTCTTGGTTGGATCGGTTGGTAAGTTGAGCTTGAGTCCTTGTTGGTAAAGCCCTTGTCCGACAGTAGAAACTCCCAGTGGGAATGTGGCAGCTGCCTCGAAAGACAACCTGTCTGGGAGGAGAACACAAAGGTCACCCTTGGCGACTGCGTATTCGGAGAAACAGCCATCCTCTGGCTCGCTGGGCATTGGCACCGTGCTTGTGCATGCGATTCGGTCGCCAGGCTTGAAGGCTTTTGACACCTCTGATCCGACTTCGACTACTGTACCGCTGAAGTCACATCCTGAGATACCTCCCTCGGCAGCTCTCTTTCCGTTGATGTGCTTCCAGTCTGTTGGGTTTCAGGGCAATTGAGTCGACTTTTGTTAGGATATATGTTGGCCTGAGTTTTGGGACTGGAACTTCTGAGATCTTGGCCTTGTTGCCGTGAATTGTGATGGCTTTCATCTTGGATGGGACTGATGCGGCCATGGTTGTGAGAGTTCGGATTGTTTCGGTATGATACGCAATGATTTATGAGAGAAAGTCTAGCAGCAATTGCCTGAGATGAAATTGTTCTGGCGAAAGGCATTGAAGATTGACCATTGACGTCTTTATGCAAGTGGGATGGGACCCACTTTCTAGAACTTTGGATTTCCAACCTTGCCTGAGGTTCACTGGAAATAAGGATTCGTAGCCGAGGGCTACGAAGAGTTCGTACGAATACGACGTAATGCTTTTATCAGAGGCTGACTTGATTGTCAATCGTGTATGGCATGATCTGTGCAAAGTAGAGTCACGATGAACCATGGTGACGCCCGCGCCTGCTTCAGGTCGCACGAATGAGCGGAAAAGCCAAGAAGCAGTCTTCGCAGCTCTACATTTTCTACCCAGAAATGCCCATATCAAGTTACAACACCCCACTGAGGACAGCTGAGTCAGTAATGTCAACACGAGGTTCTGTTGGACCTCTTCCCACGACAGTTGAACCTGAGTCAGTCGACGGTCCCTCGAACAATGGTTGCTACCGCAGAGACATGTGGACGGCTTTCGAGCGAGAGCTGTATGCACCGAGCTGGTCGTTCATTCTGGCAACGGCGAATATCTAAGAATGGAGGAGTCTCGACAGTATTCGGCGAGAGCTGAAAACCTGTCAAGTCCGGACGATACACGATGCACGACGGACAGCTGTCTCAGACGGTGTCGGTCTCACAAAGTCAGTGCCGTTAGGTCCACCTGATCAGATGTATCGCGTCAAATGCTTCACTGCGTCTATTGTCCCATGCTTCTGCTGGCGTAGAGTCACATCGCGCGCACGACTTGCGTGGTCGTCATCATTACCCTCTCTCCCTTCTCTTCATCAGCCCCGAGGAGCTGTATCGGCATCCTGCATTCTCATTGCTCGTCCATCTCTTGTTCTCATGCAGAGTGTACAGGCGGATCTGGGTCGTCTAATGGTCGTTCGGACGCGCTCGTGATGCCGGCGTAAGACTTGGTCTCGATATATCGCAGCTGAAGCCCGAGCAGAGCTCAAAGCAACCATTGCGCTGACCTAAAGACTGTTGGTATGCGAGACTACACTACTTCCCGCACATGTCTGCATCGTCGGCGTGAGATCGTGCACGAAGGCGTTGACAGCGTTGATGAATCCACGAATGTAATGACGAAGGATCGCGGAATGGCAGCGTGAAGGCTGGGGCCAAGAAAAGGAGATCCCAAAATAGCCTCCAGCAACAAAAAGTAAGATCAGCCCATTGCGTTTCCTGGAACGATAGGCAGCTACATGAGTCGGAGATCATCCCGTTCACTACTAATCATAAACATCTTATAAGGCCGACTGTGTGACACGAGATCTACGACGCAGCATCGGCGACTACTCCAATTGAGAGACTACTTCCTTCCCGATCCGGCAACAAGGTACAACTCGCTCGCCAAGAGCTCCACAGTTGATGACGATTAATGATGTCGACTAGCCCATGAAGCTCTAAAGGATCTCCTACCAACGGTACAACCACATCGACGCAGATCCAGAAATCAAATGTCTCCATCACAGACTCCTGCAACGACACCGCACTCATCGGCATTCTCTGGGCAATCAACAGTTTCGACACCGGCAACAGAAGTCTCATCGAGCGGCACTCCAGCACCAGGTCAAAGCACGAGCTCATATCTCGAATCTATATGTGTCGGCGAGTCAAAGCAAACAAACGATAGAGATCTGGACTTCCAAAACGGAGGACTTTACAAAACTGTGGCTCCACACTTTTCGTGCCCACTTTGAGAACTTCCCACATCCTCTTAGCTTGGCAGAGCATAGTGCTATAGTACGACAAACGATCGAGCAATTCCCAGACTATCATGTTGAGGTCGAGAGTGTGTCTTCGGATGTAGATGAGGATGCCGGCGTTGCGACTGTATTCATGGAGACTGAAGTGACAGGAGCCCCGGTTGGGACGAGGACATTCTTGATGAATGAGTTCAAGTTTCGAAGGGAGAAGGGAGTTTGGCGGTGCCATTTGCATCATGGGATGAAGGGGATTGGGGATCATAATCAGCTTTTTTGGGAGATGAAAATTGATATGCTGACCACTATTTATCGCGAATGTCAGAGTCGTTCTGCCTGAATGGTGTCCCAAAGCTGTTTTGCGCCACGTCCACAGACAAGGCTCGACCACATGAAGCTCTCCAGAATCTTCTCTACTGCAGACCACTTCATCAAATATCTCTGCATGACAGTGTCTCGGAACATGCTTTCGAAGAACGAGCGCAGAGGTGAATGATCTTGGCAAGCGATCCACGCCAATGCTGTACTCCACAGAAGCAGGGCGTATGTATCATCATTGACCTCGATGGGTCGAATGATATTCTTCAATTGAGGAAGTAGGACGTTGAGCCCAGCCAGTTCCAGGTGGAATGCACAGTAGACCGCAGTGGAATAGAGAATCGTTGTAAGTCGACAGCATTCGTAATGTACTGCGATGTGTTGGCATGCACCGTTCTCGACAACTCAACCCAATGAGGTGTCATCAGAAGCCAGTGTTGCATTGCACTTCGAGCGTCTCGCAGTGAATGATGTTCCATACACAAAAGTCCTTGGCCCATATCGTGGATTACTGCGTTCAAAGTGGCAAAGTCCACCAGGAGTGCCGAAAGATTGCTCGTAATCTTCTCAGACAAATTTCGAAAGCCTTGTCCAGGAAACGTATAAATGCGAGAAATTCAGAAACTGACGAGTCGTAAACAGCCTCTCGTCTACAGCCAAGCACAAGCATATCGAGGTCGATCAACCAAGATACTAGCCCGCCTCAAATCCCATCTCGCCAGATTCAAAGCTACAGCAGGCATTTGAATCTTCTGCAATCCACCGACCTGCTGAACAAGCATGTAGAATTGCCTTAGCATGCATATCAGAGGTCAGCATCCCATTCCAACATTCTTCCTGCCAACAAAGCGGAGGCGGAATCGGATCGAAGGGTTCCGCAATCTTTCAAAGAACTCGTCATCCAATTCTCCATACTCCAGATACATGACAGTCACAATCGCAACCTCGATATTCTCCGGACTCAAATTCGAAATCATTTGGTTGAGTACTGGATGCATTTGACCTTGTGAACAATCATCTCCGGTCTTTGATACATCCGATCTGCCTTCTCAAGATGTCGTGGTGAGCAGCCGCTGTGAAGAAGTATGAATGGAACATGGCAGGATGTTCGCAAAAGATCCGGAAACGGTCTGAGATTAATGGGTCCAGGACTGATTGCTTGTGGATGAAACTTGGGTAGATTATGGTCAAGGTCTGGTTTTGTTAGACAGTCTTTGAAGATCACGGTCATATCTGATGAAGATCAGAAGGAATTCTGATGTGGGATGATGGGAGACGTACTGTAGTGGAGGACTTCTGCTGCTGCTGGCATTGCGACTGGGTCGAAGAGGCCTGCTGAGAAGGCTCCGTAGACGGGAGACAAGGTCTTGCGGAGTGTCAGGGCGGTCGTGGAAGCATTTTCAGGTTGAGTGCTGGAGGTCTCATTGACATGTGGTGTCGTTGCTCCTGTAACAGAAGCAGAATTGGACGAAGGCGACTTTCTCGATGTTATCGCATGGTTCTTTGTCCGGTCCACAAGCTCAGCTTGTTCTTTTTCTTCGCTTTCGGTTGATTCTTGCAGTGTGGGCTCTGGCATGATGTCCGTGAATATTGTTCTTGCTTCTTCCATAGCCTTCGTGCTGAACAAAATGTATTTCCATGGCGTCTGGTGCTCTTGAAGTATGGTCTTTGTTACACGGGTTGCTGACTGAGTAGTGACTGAGCTCAGAGTGGCCAAGACCCGTGTTCTCGCTTCACAGACGAGCTCATGCAGGAGAATGGTATTCTTGGATACAGATCCCTGTCCATCCTGTGCAACCATTGAAGAATCCTACCTGGAATAACAATCGAAGGCGAATCGGCTACCTAGATATCGCCGCGAAACTACAGCGATGGCCAAACCATGCATATGATATAGGCGCTCTATAATCTGCCACGACCGTTGGTCTACAAATCATACAATGCTCAATCGATCGATCGTTGCTGGAAGCATGTGTCTCCACCGCTCATCGCAAATTCGTCGACTCGTGGTACCCCATCTCTTTCGCTCAAATTGCATGCATCATCAGATCTCGGACATCGATAGTCCAAACCTGAGGCCCTTTGAAGCAATGTTTTTCGATCCATCGAAGCTCTTTCTATGTGGGAGGGTGTGTTCTCGAAGGTGAGAGCTCGGAAACGGTCGGGAACCGCGGAAAAAGGCAATGTTCGAAGGACATCGATCGATCAAGTGTTGACATATGGACACGCTGATGGTACTGAGCAGCTCCATGACTTAGAGATGGTAAAATAGATGCTTGAGAAGGAAAGCCGGATGAAGTAGAGGTCACTGGAATGGACGGAGGCTTCATGGACAATACTAAGGTTCTCGGTCCATCGCCGGAGCTTGCCCATGCTCGACGATCGACAGGCATTGCAACTAGCTCTAGATACATTGCAGACGGCTGAAACACTATCCAATCAGCTATCCGATCGACTCAGTCGGTTGATATCGCTCTCGATAGCTCAGCTGGAAGAGTAGGTTTTCTGACAACCGCATGAAATGCAAAAGAACTTCGGATTGACGTTTACGGCAGGCGCAAGACTGTAACGGACGTCCCAGAGCATCTTGAGGCCCGCGGTTCGATCCCGCGTCGGGAGAGCTTTCTTTTTGAGCTTGTAATGTTGATTTTTGGTCATTCTAGAGGTATTGAAGCTCGGGAAGGATTCTCAAATTCTAGGTGTAATTGCCAAGCTTTTACCCACACTTCTGAGCTCCTGGACACAGTACACACATGTTCAAACACCCCTACAAGCTTTTTTGCTACTCAACAATGTTGTGGTTGAGTTCTGAACAATTTTCTCAATCACTCACAAATGCCAAGACTTACCTTCCCAATTAGGTAATGCCGGCAATGTGTCCACGACAGCCACCAGACGAATGCACGAGAGACGGGCTGAGCAAAGTAAAGCAAGGATACAGCGGTCGCAGTGGCCTCTACGCGTTGGGTCATATTCGGAATCGCTTTGGTAGGTGAATGTGTGGTCACGTACTTGTGCGATGGGCGTCCACGACAGCAATTTTGACGATCAATGATCACGACAGCAAGGATGATGAGTGACGTTAATTGAGAAGCGAACTGAAAAGAGCAGGTCTCACCGTCAGTGACCTTTTATCATCTGATGGAGCTAATCAAGTCGATCGGAGTCGTTACATTTCATCGAACCTGTACGGTACCTAGAACGCCCACCATCCTTACACACTCCCAAACAACTCCTCACTCCTACTCTTACTGTTCGGATCCAAATACGGCGCCTCTCCGATCCCCACAGCCCTACACCCAAACCTCTCACCAAACCTTCATAATCAAAAGTCGCACTATGGAACGCTGACCTATTATCCCAAATCGCAATATCATTCTCATTCCTCCACTTGAACCGCACAGTCAAATCATGATTATCAAGTATAACCCTCTTGAACTTCGCCAACAACTCATCACTCTCCTCAATCGTCAACTCATTAATCTGTTTCGGGAAAGGTCCGAGAGCGTAAATACTCTTCCAACCTGTCACAGGGTTTGTGCGAACGATGGGATGAACTGCCGACAGCTCTTTGCCGATGTTCTTGGGAGAGCCGCGTGGTTGGTCGTATATCTTGACCTTTCTGGATTTGCAGCTGCAGCCTTGATGAACCCGTCGCCGATGAAGGTTGCTGTCAGGCTTTCGAAGAATTTCTGGTAGGCTGGGGAGAAGCGGTCGTAGATTTCGTAGCCTGATGCCCAGAGAGTGTCGCCACCGGTCTTTGGGAGTTGAGTTAGGCGGAGCGATGTGTAGTCTGCCGGCACTGGTTCGAACTGGATGTCTGAGTGCCATTGGGCGGAATCGTATCGCCTTTGGTTCTTGCGCTGCTGGGCTTCGTGTTTGAACATCTCCTTCCTAGCGACTGAGCTGATATGTGACACTTCTGCATCTCCCACGCCGAATTCAGATGTGTTGTTCAGCAATGGATGAATGTGTAAAGTGGAGTCCTTCGGCTTTCCTGTCGCCAGGCCAAGGCGATGCACGAATTCCTTCTGGAGGTCATTGGTGAGATTGTCCTGCTTGCGGAAGAACACTACGCCTCTTGATGATACTGCAATCATTTCAGTATGACTGCCCCATGCTTCCGTGTTGTCAACTCACTGTATAGGCTAGTTCCTCTAAGACGCTCTTCAGCATTGGAAGCGTTGAGTATGTCATTGACAATATTCGCATCAATGAATTCGCGACCAATGACTGAAGTTGTGTCTTCGTATGTGAACTGATCCAGAGCTCCAGATGGTTTGATCGGTGCCGGGTACGAGGTCTTACCATTGACCTCATTCGAGCGGACTGGCAAGTCATCAGTCAAAATTCCAGGAGCCATGGTGATCAGTAGTCTGCTAGCAAATTCTATGGGACATCGAGTGAACGGCATTGCGCGGACTTCCTTTATGTACAACTCCCATCTTATCCTGACAAAGTGGGGCGCATGCAAGCGAAAGAGCACGCCATAGAACAGCTCTCAGAGCTCTTGGAATCTGACCCTGGATTCGCTGACGAAACATCAGAGCGCACAGTCTGCCGTGTAGTCTTCGAAGGCACGAATGCCATGATCAATGCCACGGATTGCACAATCCTAGGTCGTGATTCCTGTTCTGCTCGGCAGCGATCGTGTTCTTTATCGTAGGACCGGTGTCTTATTTGGGCTAGCGGTCTCGTTTGCGATGATGATAGACTCGCTTCACAAGAGTTCATTAGTAGCTTGAGCCTGGCATAATCGTTTCTCACTTCATTGGATGTACGCGTAGGGCTGTGGAGAGGTCTTGATCCAGGGCGGTTACTGAGGAGGTAAGATCTCTCTTTCATCGGCTTTGTCGCCAGCGGACCATCGCGAATGATCCGAGAGCTCGTCCTGTCTCTACTGTTCAGCAGCGACGACAACGACATCTTTCCAACGAATAGATCGCTCCAGTCGTAGAAAGATCGCGATACTTTGTCGGAATTGTGTCGTAATGGGTCGCACGCATCTTCTACCGCCGTGCCCGCCAATTCTACAATGACAGCAAGGTCATCATCGGCGCCCAAGTTGAGGATGAGAAGGCGTGGTCCGACTCCTTGTGATCCGACAGTTCTGTACGAGAGAACGCTGCCAAACGATGCCAGAAGTTTGAAGAGAGAAACACGAGCGAGGAGGTTGGCATGACGGCATCACCGCTCCTTACAGAACTCTATCTCAACACAGCTAGTGCTGCCAAGAGACTGACCAAGGGTGGACCACTCACGCCTCAGCATGTGTGCTCCTCCCTCTTGCATCAAACATAATGAAGATCAGATGCACATCAATTCGTGCACTTACCATTTTGCTTTCAGAATGCAGAAGGCCCTCATATCTTCCAAGACTTTGATATGGCGGGGTTACGGTCTGCGGCAAGCCTCCGCTGCCGGCAAGCAGCCACGATATCAGCAAGATGACTATGCCCTCAATACACGGGTCGGATGGAGACCGCAAAGTATGGTAGGGCTGAGAGCCTGATATGTCTCAAAACGCAGAAGTTAGAGCCTTTCGAAGCGAGCCGCAAAGATCTGCAGGTGGCTGCATGATACACGGATATGGCTTGCCCAGACCGTCCAGCCGTATCAAAATTCCAGACTTCAGCATTCTCTTATCTTGTTGTCCTTACCTCGAAACCCTCTCAGACTTGCACACAGCACCATGGGGACATATCTGGACGTCGATAACGACCTCGACGTCGTCTGGTCCGGTCTTATGGTGGAGTACGCAAAAATCACCGAGCAGAAGTTACCGCCAAACGCCAACTTCGAGGCTTTACGAGCCAACATTGATCAGGACCTTCTAGCCAGCGACTCGGCAAACAAGACCAAAGCGAAGAAGATCTTGAATCGCGTCGGTGACTGTCTCTTGCGATTTGGTGACATCGTGGCAAGTGCAGCTAGCATAGCTTTTGGTCCTGCCTCTCAATGTTGGAATGCCATCAGCTTTGTCATCAATGCAGCGAAGGCATCACAAGCCATGCTGGATGGCTTTGTGACACTAATGGAGAGGTCAATGGCGTTTTCTCGAATCATTGAGTCTGTTCCTCAAGGATAAGAAGGGAGGGACATACCTGCCTCCCAACTTGCGCAAACCAACCTACGAAATCCTTGGACACTTTCTGCGAATGCTTGCCATTCCCACAGAGTTGCCAAGAGCAAAAAAGCGAAGATCATGGCTATTACCAAGATGGTGCTTTTCAATGACAATTCCGGTGTGGAAACCCATCTTCAGAAGATGGAGGAATTGATCAAGTGCTTTTACACGTTGAAGTCGATGAGATTTTGCGTGATGTGAAGGGTCTTGCTCTCTACTTACGAGATTCTGACGAGGAGCGAGAGCGGCATCACGCCGAGATCATGGATAATCTGCAGCGATCTGATCAGCATCTACAAGAAGCCGTCGCAGGTGTATCTCGTGTTGAGCTGGCTACAGATCAGCTTCGAGCCAACCAAGAGCGCCAAATTTCCCAGCAAGAGCATGAAGCACACCTCAAAACCATCAAAGGTGCTATTACAGTCGACACCGTCGAATCTTGGCAAGAACATCACAAGAGATTGCAAGGAATTCGAGTACCAGGCACAGGGCGTTGGCTTGAGCGCCTGCCTGTATTTCGCGATTGTAGAGATCGGGATGCTGAGGATGGACTTCCCAATCATGCGCTGACACTCGTTGCAAGAGAAGGATTCGGGAAGACGCACATCTGCTCTGCCTTGGTAGACCATCTCATGGAACACACGCGGAACTCAACCCATGGCCAGGCACACGTTGTGTGGTATCACTTCCATCAAGACACGGACGGCTATTCTAGCATTGAGGAGTGTATTGGCTCCTAATATATCAGCTGGCTGTCTTGAACAGTCAATATGCTCGAGCAGTGGCCGCGCTGTGTAAGACAACATCTGGCGTTGGACAAGCAGAACAGCTTGGACACGTTTCATCGTAGTTGAGCTCCCATTTACCGGGCACCTACTATGTCATCATTAATGGCTACTCCAAAACAGGTGCAGAGGCCAGTGCAGCGGGACTTCATGAGCAAATTGAGCTCTGCACCCGGAGTACGAGGTAGCAGTGACATGCGCATATTCATTGCGAGCCCGGATATCGATCTAGGAGTGGCCCAGTATCGCATTCAGCTTGGTGTCCCACGGGCTCACCGCAGCTTCGTCCCGAAGAGACACAGCGGATACAGACTTGTCAAATGGAGTGATCAACGAGGAAGATTTACGATTGATGACACGAACGTATCTGGAAAACCTCGTAGCAATGATGCTGAGCTTGGAAGAATGTTACGTGATCCCGATCTCAATGCTGAACTTCGGCTGGCTCGAGGTGTTGCTGGAGACTTCAAGCTGCTACTATCGAAGCTGAACGAATTAAAGGCGCCGGCACCTTCAAAGCAATCAAAAATGTCATTGCTCGAGCCGAGGAGGACCGTCTTCAAACATTGGCCAGGACTATCACTTCATTGAATGATGAGCTCACGGCGGAAGAGCTTGCAGAGCTCAACGTTATGCTCCTCTGGGTGTTGAAAGGATTCGCGCTTAAGAGTGTTAAGCTGCTGCAAACGGTAATCTATCTCAAGACAGGAGAAGATTACCGGTTGAAGGAACAAATCGCCACGATCTTCTCGCCCTTGCTTCGGCTCGACGATCAGAATGGGGTCGTTCCGATCTTCAGCACAGGAGATATGTGCAAGGCCCTGGCCAAAGACGAAACTTCTATAGCTAAAGCAGAGTCAGGTCAACACACTGTCCAGAAGTGCGAGATTGACATTATTCAGTACTTTCTGAAGGCGAACTGCAGCCCGGAGCTTTATCGCAAGCTAGACTTTGACCAGTTCTTCCGCGAGAAGCTCAGTCGACGTGGCAGTAGTCTCGCATCGGACGCGATTCGGCCTCCCACGAGCTGCTTGCAACAGCATGTCTAGACATACTATGCGAACACTCATTCGAGCAACTTTTGGAGCCGGCCCGCGAGTATGCTGCCAAGTGGTTTCTGGAGCATATTTTAAACATCGACCAAGAACAAGTGGAATTCAGTACTTTGCGCAATCTAGGCGGGAAGATCGCGAAACTTCTATGGGACGCACCATCCATCGATCAATGGTGGCATGATAAATCTCTAGATTTCCTTACTCTGGAATGGCTCGAGGACACTTATTGCTGTGATAGTCTCCTTAAATTCTTGCGCCTTCCCGAGGTTGCCGCCGGCTACAAGACTGCCTCTGACTCACATGCCTGGCTGCGAGATACCATCAGCGAGATAGGTGATGGCAACAGTCTTCAGCTGCTATCGAATGTAGCTTTGAGGTTGTCCACCAGATGGGTTTTGTCCGGGCGTCCATCAGTCGACATATTTACTTCCGCTGAGAGAATCATGACCAAGGTAAGCGAGAGATCGTGCTTCTGCAAAAGATCGTTGCTGACAAAGAGGTCAGGCATGGACTGAAGGACCGATCGGTCAATCCCTACCTACGAAGCACCGACGCTCACACAGCTCGATAGCTTTATGACATGGACCAAGGGACAGCCCCAGCTTAAGAAAATCACCGATTCTCAGTGGGATCTGAAAGAGGCGCTTGTATGCGTCCAACCTCGTGCGGGATGGGATCTATCCGAAAGAGCGGATTCCTTGGTGGGAGCCGGATTCGAAATGGATAGTAGCGCGCATATGTCTCGTCTTCTCTCCGCTTATCTTTATTTCAGGACTGCCAACTTGGAGAGATGTCTTGCACAGCTCGAAGCTCAGGCCAAGTTACTCGGTGTCTCAGACAAATATCGTTTCGGAATGCGGTACTGGAACACGGCGACCCGACCTTGTATCTTCTGGAAGCTCAATGCCACCGTGAGCTGGAAGCTCGGCGAGTCAAATATGAAGGGCTTTCGTATGCTGAGCTGCAAGACACGTCCAGAGCTGTGCCGCTTACCAAGAAGTGATCGATCTTCACCCGGGCTACGTTGATGATGGGACAGACGAAGCATACGAAGCACACAAGATCGCTGCGGAAGCAGCCAAGGACGAGCTGTTCAATCTGTGGCACAAGAGGTCAATGCACGATCGCATCTTGACCGAATTCTTGAGGCATATTAACACAAACGTTCCCGCAGAGCAGCTCCACCACAGACTGACCGGACTATGCGACTCTAAATATACGCTTGATGCGGTCCTTCATGCCGCTCATCTTCAAGGTCGTTGGCAGGAGGTATACAAAGTTTATCAATTTGCGGCAGATCGCTGCAAGCAGAACTCCAGCTTCGAGAAGGCGAAGCTAGCATCATGTCTATTTGACACTGAGCAGGCACTACTAAAGCTACATTGCTCCACAGATCCGACAGATCGTCGACAAGCTGTAACCCTTTTACAAAGCATTCTTCACGGAAGTACTGGGGAAGATGGCTTCAGCGCGGTGCGATATCGTGCCTGCCGCTATTTGGCCAGGGCTGTACTTGAAGACGCACAGCTTCACAAGGACTATCAGAAGGGGAGCGACAGCTTGAGAAAATTGGAATACCTGGTGCAGCAATTTGACGATGGTAACCCATACGGACCCCACCTGACTTTGGCACGATACCACATTCTCGCTGGAGACCCGCAAGCTGCGAAGACTGTGCTGCGCCCGTATACAGCCAAATGTTTGGATGATGCAACCTGGCAAGCTGTGCCGGTGAGCGTTCAGAGAGATACTCAGAGCTGAGCAAGGCTATGATAGTGGCCGACAGTCATAACGATGCCATCGCTGCACTGCACCGCTACGAACTGAGCTTTTTCCAGTGCACTGGAGGATGCCGTGCGGAAGGGGATGAAGTCGGCGGGATGTACTTTTGCAAAGACTGTTGGTCCTCACAGTTCTGTCCTGCCTGCTACAAGTCAATGACGAGCGGCAAATTGTCGACATTTGAGTGTAGTGCCGCACATGAGCACTTGTTCGTTCCCCAAAAGCACTACGACCAGTGGGATGAGTTGGGTGCGGACGAGACTGTCGTTGGCGGTGAGGTTATGAAGACCTCAGATTGGCTAAAGAAGATCGGGCTCGAATGGGATGTCATTGTAGAGGATCCGGGGAGCTTTAGAGGGATGGAGTGGGAGGTCGATGAAAGAGGGTACAAGAAGCATCGCCCGTGGAGGAGTCGGACTGGCGTGGTACCTGCTACCAACATGAGTGGACTGCCGACCAAGGGAGAGTATACACCCTCCTAGCTGGTTTATACAACGACTCTCGGGCTACGGCGAAGGATGGCTTCCTCGGCTTGTCGCCAACGGAACGTCGCGAGATGATGCCAAGGCTTGGCCTGCTTTACGCTCGCTGTTAGAAAAGTGTTGCTACTTGTGTTTGTGGTTCACGGAAGAGTCAGGGTGCTTGAAGACCAGCATTGAAAGTGCCAGCAGAAATGATTTTGAGCACTTGGTATGCAGATGAACATATTTTCTGTATGGTCTTGACGCAAACAAACACAACGGTACCGACAAGCCTGTGGTTTCGTGCGTTGATGAGCTGATAAATCCAGAAGAAACCATAGCTTGAGGTGTCCATGGGAGAAATCGTCAAGTGAGCAATGTTATCTGAGCCTTTGCGCCTGTGATATCCTCTCGTCTGTTCATCCCGTGGGGTCGACACTGCGTTCGAGCATTAGCTTGCCAAATGTGAGGACCACCGAAGTCGCATCTCGTATGTACGCATTCGACCTTGATGGACTTTCGTGGTCATGGAAGCGGCATTTGAAGGCTGAAGACCCCGGCAAGAAGGACCGGGATTATGCCCTGCCAAGCAATGCTTGACATCCACGTGAATGACCTCGATCGTCACTAGCGCGCCTCCTCCGAGAAGTCTGTTTGCGCCTCGAATCAAAAGGCCTGTCTGGCACACAAGGCGACGTCTTCGAGCCTCCGTTCTCGCCAGATGTTCTGCAGCTGACACCTCAACCACTGCCAACCACAAGCCTCCAATGCGCCCATTTCCTGCATGTGAAGTCCGGGCAGCACTCTCATTCGCGTAAGCAATTGCTGGAACCACGAGACCTCCTGCCGAAACGTGAAAACGTTCGTGGTTGACTCGTCGCCCAGCCGAAACTTCTCCGCAGGCCATGACGCTTGTGACGCTATTCTCCAAATGGTGTGCTGAGTCTTCTTTGCGCTGCGAATGCGGTCTAGACAGAGATTTCACGCAGACGCCTCCGCCTATTGCAGCCGGCCGTCGACATGTATTTAGATAGGCAGCCTGCCCTGTCGCGCTTGGTGTAACATAGACCCACTCATCCACCTCCGCGTTCCTGAGTAGATCACAGTATACTAAGAACGAGGAGCCCACCGCCACCCACTAGGACCACAGCCAACAACCACTGAACAATATCTAAGCAGGACCCTATCACATGATACCGACCAACTACCGACGATGAAGTTCGGCCACGAGTATGAGACGGCCTTGGCCAATGAAGGCTTCCCAGCAGAATGGTACAGAAGGCGATCGAGTACAAACATCTGAAGAAATGCATCAAGAAGGTGCACAAGGAATTGGAGAGCTTGGGATTGGATGTGGCCACGCTCGACTCTATGGGCGAGCTGATAGCAAGACCGCAAGAGCAAAAGAAGCAGAAAGTGCATGACTATTATGCAGGGACGCGACCAGGCTTGGACAGTATACCAGAAAGAGTTTACACCTCAATTGCGAATATTGGTGGACAGCCACACGGGGACTCCACTAGAAGCCAAGCTCGCGCCCGAGACACGAGAATCGCTACAAAAGCTCGCCAAACATGAAATGGTAGTTGCAGGGCGGAGAGAAAATCTGGGCGAACATCTACACCTGCATGCTGTCCAGGACCCACCCAGCGACGATCAAGACACGACACGCACAAACTCGGTAGACTCGCAGTCACCAGACGCACGATGGATACAAGTACCTCTTGCCTCTGCACAGGACTTCTTCGAGATGTTGGAGCCCAAGATGATGGAGTTGGACGAGCTGCGAACTGAGGAGACGCGCAACCTCGAGGACGAAATACTAGAATTGGGCGGCGCAGTTGAGAACGTCGTACAGCCAGTACGGGAAGGCTTTGAAGCTAAGCGCGGAATGAGCTATCGAGACCTGTACTTCTGGCGGGAAATGTTCCGATTATACCTGGAGAAACCCATCTTCTACACCGAGACTGAAAGAAGGCGAGGAGCAATCACATACAATGAAGCCAGGAGCAATCTTGAAGAGTACGACAAGCAACTCCGCGAGACTGGACTCCTCGCCAAGATGAAGACTCCCCAAGCCAAGGCCGCAGCAAAGCAATTCCTAGACTTGAACGTCCACATCCTCAACATCATGCATTTCCAAGAGATGAACTCACGAGCGATGACGAAGATCCTCAAGAAGTTCAACAAGCGGACGCATCTGGAAGGCAAGCCATTCATCTCCAGTCTTGAGATCAAGTACCCTGCTCTCATGACTGGTAAGAGCGGTGCTGGGGGCTTTGCGAACTCAATTGCCCGAGATCTGCATTCCGAAATTGGATCGAAAGTCCTCTCAGTCGTTCCACAAATCGACGACTGGGTCTGTCCGGTGTGCTACGGTATGGCTTGGCGACCAGTCAACCTAGGATGTTGCAAAGCAGTATTCTGCATCCGATGCGTAATTCAACTACAAGACACCAACAAGCCCAAGTGTCCAATGTGCAACGCTCCTACCGTCAAGGGAGCGAATGGCACGAACCTTGACTTCGAAACCATGGACTTCCTAGAAAAGTATTTCCGATGGAGGTCCGCAAGAGACAAAAGGAGAACGAGAAAGCACAACTCGTTCGAGATTATGGAGAAGAGTTCGTAAAGCCAGGATGTTCGACCATGTGAATACGGCAGCAAGCCACGCATACAGCGAGACTACTGATGATATGAGAACCACGGCCGATGAGATGGAAGAGAAGCGGCATCTGTCTGCATTTTCTCGGCGTTTTGCGTAGCATACACGGCTCAGCTCACGGGGAGCAGACCGGTTTTAGAGCTATGAGCTCTTGGGGAGGTTTTGGTTTGTACTGATTTTCGATACCCGCCGAAGACGGCCAACGGAGGACTTGTCACGTCATTTCAATGCTTGAAGAGTGATGATGATCTGTAGCGAATTATTAATAATTAATGGTTTGCAAGTCACAACATTTCTACCTACTTCTCTTGGGTTATTGACAAGACTCTACCAGCACAGACTCAATCACAATGTCCTCCCATCCAGACGCCGACCTCCACCCAGTCGCCACAGGCTCAGCAAAATCCATCGTCGACGCCACCAAACCTCACAACCCTTGAAACTCTACTCAGGCTGGTTCTGTCCCTTTCGTTCAAAGAGCTTGGTCCGTGTTGGAAGAAAAGAAAATTCCATATCAATATATCGAAGTCAGCATCCCCTCTCCCAGTCCCAAAACCCCCATCCTTTTGTACTGATAGATTTGTTTTAGGTCAACCCCTACAACAAACCCCAATCCCTATTATCTCTAAACCCTCGAGGTTTGGTGCCTACTTTACAATACGACGAGAAACCTTATTCGAGAGTAATGTTATCTGCGAATTTCTTGAGAAGCGTATCCGGATTATGGACCGAAACTATTGCCTGAGGATGTTTATTTGAGGGCGAAGACGAGGATTTGGATTGATTTTATTACGAGTAGGTTGATTCCTGCTTTTCATAGGTTTTTGCAGGTGAGTGATTATCCGAGGAAAGGTGGTTGGGGCTGATGTTTGGTTTAGGCTCAAGGTGAGGAGGCGATTCAGAAGGGCAGGGAGGAGTTTTTAGGGAAGTTGAAGGAGCTTGTGAAAGAGGGGGATGAGGATGGGACTTGGTTTTGGAGGGGGAGTGAGCCGACTTTGATTGATTTTGTTGTTGCGCCTTGGGTGAGTTTGATTCGGATCTTTTCTGGTGTTGGATGCTGTTTTGCGGATGTCTTGGACTAGATGCTGACTGGGACTATATGACAGATTGTGAGACTGTGGATCTTTGATCATTTCAAAGGAGGATTGGGAATTGCTGAGAAGGGTAAGGGTGGGGAGAATGAGGTTGTCTGGGAGAGGTTGAGGAGATGGAGAACGGTGAGTGGAGTGGATGTGAGATCTGTGGTGATGTTTGGTGCTAACTTCTGGTTGCAGGCGCTGGAGAATAGGCGAGTATTCGTGATACGACGTCTGAGAGAGAGCATTATTTGCCGATTTATCAGAGGTATGCCGAGGATCGTGCTCAGAGTGAGTTGGCGAAGAGTATTCGCAAGGGACAGGGTGTTGTGTAGATAGGTCGAGAATCGCGGAAACATGTGAAGCTGTCTAGAAATTGAAGCATCAACAGCAATATTCCGACATTTCATTTTCTGGTAGATTTATTCGGCAGCCAGGTCCTTCCCATCGCTGTCTGCCAAGCATACCAATGCCAAGCCTGAGTCGAGGTGGCTGCGCTAACGCGACTCCTTCGACCGCATCTAGACCATTCAACCAGCACGGCAAGGCTGGACTCTATGAAGATGTCGTGCTTTCAGCTCATTCGACACCAATATGCCCGCCCGCGACGAGCAGGCCATCAAGGATGGACAGACACCTCTCTTCGTGCAACTTTCAGGGAAACATAGCACAGGACAATGCTCGCCAACACAACGGCAATGTCTACGCTGACGTTGTGCACAACCATTATGGCGTCGAGATATAGGGCCGAACAATTCAACCGGTCTCAACCGTCCCATTCCATCGCGATAGTGACCACGTCCATCGAACTGACCTATTCGAAAAGATTCGCGGCAATCTGTCTGTGCCAGGGACCAGAGCTGCACTTGTAGGATTGGGTGGTTTGGGGAAGACGCAGCTTGCCATCGAATATGCATATCAAGTGAGAGAAGAGGCACCAAATACATGGGTTCTGTGGATACATGCCAGCAGTAGCACACGGTTTGAGTCAAGTGTACGAGACCTTCTCGATCAGCTGGACATTCCTGGAAGACAAGATGAAAAAGCAGATATGCTTCAGCTCTCCGAGTATGGCTGCGAGATACGGCGAACGGCAAGTGGCTCTTGGTTCTTGACAACGTTGACGACGCGGACGTTTCTCATGGAGCCCTCCTCTGCTCATAAAGAGTGGCGAGCCAGCGAACGATGCATTGACTACCTGCCTACACCATCCCACGGCTCCATGCTCATCACATCCAGAAGCGCTGTCGCCGCTTCCCAAATCGTCGATGCCAATTGCCATATTGCTGTCGATCCAATGCTGAGTGATGAAGCAGTACAATTAGCAGAGAAAAAGCTCGGACGTGAGAGCGACCTGGAGGACATCAAGACACTCGTCAAAGAGCTAGAATACCTTCCACTTGCCATAGCGCAGGCTGTAGCCTATGTAAGGAATAGATCAGCTACATGGACTATACGCAAATATCTAGAAAAGCTACAGAAGAACGACAAGTCCAAACGAAGTCTACTCGACCGGGACGAAATGGACCTGCGCCGCGATAGAGAAGCCAGCAACTCGATTAGGACATGGGAGATTTCATTTGAACACATCCAAAGAAAACACCCGTCGGCAGCGGAGTTGCTTTCTCTAATGAGTTTCTTTGATCGTCAGGCCATTCCAAAGGAGGTCTTAAGTCAAAGAACAACCACACCGGCCGAATGCACGGATGAGGAACATCATGGTGTTCCAGATGGCCACTCTCCTGGCGCCAACAGCGGCCTGCATAAGGGAAGTGACGACGTAACAGAAGACTCTGCTGACAGCGGATCCGATACTGCAGAAGAGGAATTAGAGAAAGATCTTGAGATGCTGCGAGATTACTCGTTCATAACAGTCACTGAAGACCTGACGGTGTTTGGGATGCATAGACTTGTGCAGCTAGCGACCCGCACTTGGCTCGAAGCCAATGGGCATTATGACCGCTGGGTCTTGCAATTCGTTCACAATCTCGACGATTCTTTTCAGCGGGCAGGGAAGCATGAGGACTACAAGCGGCTGTATCCTCACGCAATTATGGCTCTTGGGTTGGACCTTGCTGATGATGACGTAATGCTTAAGCACGCCTCATTGATGCACAAAGCTGCAGTCTACTCTCACCTGTCCCTGAGCGACTATAATGCGTCGGAGCAAATGCTGTTGCGATCCGTACGATATAGGAAACGACTTCTTGGCGAGTCCCATACTCTTACCCTCAGTAGTATGCACGACTTGGCGTCTGTTTTATCGCGAAGAAGGACATCTACTGCAGGCCAGGAATTTATGGCAAGAGGTGGTTGACGCTAGGACTCAGTCACACGGAGAGGCAGTGACTTGGCACTACGCGCAATGAGCAATATTGTCCTCATTTACATTGACCTCGGGCAATACGGTGAAGCGGAGAAACTTCAGGCCCAAGTGTTGGACACGAGACGTAATCTACAACCCAGAGACGATATTGAAATTACAAATTCATGGTAGCTCTGGCCGGTGTGTATTTGAGTCAAGCGCGGCTTGGGATGCAGAGGAACTGTTACTGGACGCGCTGCAGAAGACGAAAGTGAGATACGGAGAACACCATCAAGAGACTCTCAAGCCCAATAAGATCTCGCACGGATATACACAGAAATGCACCGATTGGGTGAAGCGGAGGATATTCAAGTCGAGGTGATGGCGATGAGGAAAGAAATATTCGGGGAGGATCATCGTAGCACGATTGAAGCTCGGGGAAGTTAGCATTGGTATTTAGGGGCCGAAGACGCTTTCAAGACGCAGAAAGAATTCTAGTAGAGGTGTTGGCCAAATCTCGGCAAAAACTGGGGAACAGTCATCTTTCTACGTTGGCTGGCTGTCAAACCTTGCGGCAGTGTATGTTGATCTGGGACGTTACGAGGAGGCTGAGAGCGCTTGGCTCGAAGTCTTGGATGCGTCTTGGCAGATCTTGGGAGAAGACCATCGAGACACTCTCAGAAGAATGAGTGACCTTGCACACACTTATGGATTGTTAGGGAGGTACAATGAGGCTGAGAAGCTTCAGCATGAAGCCTTGGCCAAGTTGCGGAGGGTGATGGGAGAAGATCATTCGGACACTTTGAGAAGCATGGACAATCTTGCAATGCTATTTTGGTACATGAAACGATATGCTGTGGCCGAGAAGCTTTGGAAAGAAGTCTTGGAAAGGCGTCGGCAGATTTTGGGTAGTGCGCATCTTCATACTCTGAACACAGCGGAATGGCTGGTCAAGACGATCTGTGTCCGGATCGTTACAGTGGATGCGAGGAGCTTCTGGAACGTTACGATGAAATTCAGAAGCTCCAGACAGAACTTGTGAAAACTTCCCAACGGATTTCTAGGAGATGATCATCCAGATACCTTGAACAGGATGCTCAATCTCGCCAGAGTGCTGCATGAAAAAGACCCCAAGCGTGCCATCGACCTCATGGATGAATGTGCTTCAATCACGAAACGCACGCTTGGAGATGAGCATCCAGACACCGTGGATTGCTACGAATGGCTACAGTACTGGAAATCGTTAGAGGAGAGTAATGAAATGCAGAATGACGTTTCATCTGGATTGCGGGATGAGAAAGACATGGAATACGTGCAAGGACGACCAAGAAAGCGATTCAAAGCCTCTACCACATGAGTTCCAGGCTATGAAATTTGACGTGGCTGCAATGAGGCTAGACATCAGACCACTTGATGCTTGTCTCGTTCGCGACAATATCGAAGAGGTCAGCTCACATTGCCTCTGTCGCTCACATAGCGTCACCACCATCCTCGACGCCATAGCAGATGCCAGTATCGTGCGCTATGTGGCAATGTGACAACCGACGATTCTTTCTGGTCACTGCCTTTGCGCGCAAGCTTTTCTAATGCGCGCAGTTTTGCGATCTGTACCAGGGGATCCAAGAAGAACGTCGACTTCATACAGAAGCTAGAACACAATGAAAGCGCTGGAGTGACTACTCGAAGAGGTCGAAGTCGAAGGCGAGAGCGAGGAGATTCTACACATTGGCGAGCCGCATGACGACGATCAGAGTACGTTGTATCATTCTACCTTGTAAGCATGCTATGCTTCGATCAGAGGAAACAGAGCCGCCTATCGAACCAACGAGAGTCGTTTAGTCTCGCAAGCAAGAGCAACGCAGGATCGTCTCTATCCAGCACATCATCCCAGGCCACACAATGCGACAGATTGCCCCAGAATGCCTCCGATCTGAAGAGGATCATTCTTTCCTCAGGCCACCACAAGTCACGCACATCCTCACTTTCTCCTCCTTCACCATGTCACCCTTTCCACGACGAATACACTAGCAGAGATCCCTACCCTCGACCTAACGAGCGTTCTGTCCCATCTTCTTAATAAGCTTGTCAACGCACATGACGCACCGCTCTAGAGTAAGGCAGCTGCACTCACAAAGATCCTCTCAAAAGGGTGGTAAGTGCTAGAAGCTTCCGAGTACCAGTTCGCACCATCGCAACCTAACTATATGTAATGGTAGTCTCTCCAGCATTAAGACCTCACAACATACGGCAATACACCTCCCCTGAACTCTTGATGTATTCAGTCACATCCCCCCACTAACCCTCCCAATCGTCTCATTCCCACCCGCACTCAAATTCTTCGAACCCGTGACATAAACCTCCCCACACCTCCCCAGCGCCACAGAACTAGCATCCTGCAAAACCGTCTCATTCACGAACACCTCCAAGCCCTATTCTCAATTTCAACTTCCGTAAGTGTAAAATCTCCATTATTCGCAATTACAGCCTTAGTCCCATCTCTCGTGCTGATTAAAGCGAAATCATCTTGATGCACGATTCCTTCTGCCAGAACTTCGATCTCTGAGGTGTTGGAAATTGGAAGCGGTATTCTTCCGAAAAGTTTTTGGTCGAGAGATGTGAAATATAGGTGTTGGGAGTGGATGTGGATACCGTTTATGCCGACTCCGATTCCAGTCTCAGTTGGCTTGAAAAGCAGATCAGAAAGGACGACAGAATACTCCCCAGTCCGCACGTTGAGAAGCAAAATATTCCCAGCTCCAGAGTCCGATATGAGCACCTCGTTGTCGTTAAGCTTGGTCATTCCATTCAAGACTTTCGTCTCATCATCATCGAAACTCGCGACCAATTCCACTCCCACCTTTTCAGGATTCGATAAATCAACTCTCCAGACTCGATTCGATCCCACCTCCGCTGCTGTGCCAGAGAGATTACTCCCCACGACATAGAAGACATCTTTTTCTAGTTCTGTGATTCCTAGCAGTGCTGTATTGGATGTTATGTTGGCGATAACGACTGGTTCATAGGAGGCATTGTCAGAGATTTGGTGGAGAATGTTACTCGTTGTTGAAGTTACGAGGATATCGCCTGTGATTGTCTGATGGCGATGTTTTCGAGATTTGAGGTTCCTGGATGGTTGCGAGGGTGCTGAAGAGGGAGGCGTGGGTAATTGATGCGGCGACCAAGAGGAGAAGGATTTGGACGAACATCGTTGAAGTGATGAACCGGTTGACAAAGTTCTCATTTGTCTCTGGTCTCGGTGAGCTTTTGTTGAGGGACTCTTGCGGCGTTAAGTGCGGATTGCGTGCCATCGTAGTGTCGGGCGGATATAGGAAGGACTTGAGACTTGCTTGTCTGTGCCGGGAAGTGTGGTTGACATCATGGTCAACCTGCAGTGGAGACTTCAAGAGAGGTGGCTCGGGTTGAGAGCGACCTTGCGTGTTGAAGGGACACCATGCGAGAAGAGACCACTGGGGCTCACTCTCGGGGTGCGACGATGTGCGGTGCCAGCGCGGCCGCGCCAAGAAATGCGAGCGAATATTACTTGGACCGAAAGTTGTAAGGCAACATATTTCGAGATGTGAGAGAAGGATGGCATGTCTTGAGACATCCTTTCCCGAAATGTCAGATCGTCGAGGCGATGACGACTGTTCATGACTGTTCCTTTTGGACATATATACATATCTACAGCTGGATTCGCAATGCTCTCCTGGTATCATGTTCAAACAATACGTGCCTCCGTCTAATTTGAGTCAGTCACGCCCCATTTTCCAACCTGTTCCATGGCTCCTTTGCTACCCTCAGCCAGGACACCGGTTTGATCTTTCAAAGCACCAGCAATGCAATGCCAGCCATCTCTTCCACCTCCCCATCTAAGCACTTCCTCCCTGAACAAATGCCCTTGCTCAGGATTCACAGCATCTCCGACTTGGCGCTGGAACACGTCCCGCCAGATCTTGCCAGCAATAGCGCGGTCGAAAAGGTAGGAGTAGTAAGTCGCACCGTATCCGAAGAGGTGACCGAAGAAGCCTTGCCAGGATGTGCCTTGGGGCTCGGGCACTGCAGAGTACTGATTCCAGACTTCGTGGTAGACTCTGGTGGAATCGCCTTCTTTGTTCCAGCTCAGAGGCAGAGACGAATGGTATTGCTGGTCAAAGCATGCCGAGCAAGATTTGTGATTCGGTCTCGGCACCTTGCATTCTGCGATCGATCTCGACTCGTTCTTGGATTCGTGATGGGTCGAGAGGCGCGTCTGTCTCCCAGTGCCGGGCGTAAAGGGCGAGTACTTCGGGTGCAGATGCAAAGTTCTCCATGAGGACTGAAGGTAGCTCGGCAAAATCGGTAGCACAGCGTGTGCCGGAAACGTTTTGCAATGCGGTCCTGCCACAGATCGAATGCAATGCGTGGCCCATCTCGTGGAAGAGCGTTGTGAGCTCACGGAAGGTGAGGAGTGTCGGTCGCTGTCGAGAAGAGGAATGATCTGCAGGCAGGGAGAAGTCACAAATCAAGGCAATGGTCGGGAGTTGATACAGCGCATTGCCATCGCGAGGATTATGATTGGTCGCCAAGCCATCGTTGACTGCTTCTTGCGCGGTGGAGAATGGCGAGGCTGGCTGCGAGGATATGTATGCAGCTTCCTCCATTTCCTCGTCGCCAATACGTCGCGAGCAGCGCAATGTGAAATGAGCAGGATTGGGTGATTTTCCAGCTCGCTCAAAGAGGTCGCAGTACACCACAGCAATGTGTCCTTCATGGTCATCGATCACATCAAGCCTCCTCACATCATCATTCCAGGTCTCGCCTGGCATGGTCTCGCGCGGCACAAGACGGATGCCGTAGAGTCTGTGAAAGAGTCGAGATAATCCTTGAAAGACAGTACCTAGAGAGAAGTAGGCGCTGAGAATGTCGGGCGTGCGTGCTTTCGATCGTACAGACGAGAGCAGCTTCGCGGTATAGTAGTCGCGATCCCAAGCGTTGATTCGATCTGGGAAGTTGTCCGAATGTGCATCGCCTTTCTAAGCTCCAGTAATTCCTGAAGTTCATCTCTGACCTGCGGTGCGTTGACTTGCGCCAAGCCGTCCAAGAAGGATGTAACAGCTTCTGGTGTTTTGGCCATCTTGTCGGTCAAGGTCATGTGTGCAAAGCTCTCGTAGTCTGACAGCTTCGCTAGTTCCGCTCGCTTTTTCAGCAAGCGCTCCAGTCTATTGATGTTCGATTTCGAGGAAGTTCTGTTCGCCATGTATATCTCTTGTCGAGTGTCCGGATCCTCTACCGATCGCAGAGCTAAAGTGGCCGCATGCCTTCGGTCGGTAAGTTGACAGTCCCCCATTTGGTCAGTTGCCTTACGAACACAGGATCCATTCCCTTCATCTTGCTGCTTTCAATGGCCAAGACTGGTTTCTCTGCAGCCATGTTCTCAACAAACTCGTTTCCAACGACCGCAATCTCGTCTGAGATGTCCACAAAGGCCTGCCTATCCTTTTCTGGCAATTCGATGGCACTTTTGGCAAAGTCCCCGAATGAGAATGTCTGCAACGGATTTCTCCTCTTCGCTCCATGACTGCCATACTTCGGGTATCGATGCAGCCTTTTTAATTGTGTATCCAACCCTCTAGTTGTATTAAGGATGTTCATGTACTGGAACATCATCGCATACGCCCTGCTCGCAGCAGCCTGTATCTGCCTGTCCGGATGAACGGATCGAATAAAGTCGCTCAGATCGATGACCCGACATAGCAAATCACTTAGTCTGTCCATATCTCGAGTAATCCTCTTAATATTGCTCGACACTGTCATACTTGAGCACTTGCGCGACAATGCGCTGGCACTTCTGAAGGGTGACATTGGCAAAGTCCTCGAAGCCTTGTGGTCTCGTGAGGAATTTATTCTGTAGAAGACCGGCGCTTTTGCCACCATATTGATGCCTTGTCTTGTTTGAGAAATCTTTCCAGAAGGTAGGTGAATCGAAGATTTGGCGAAGTATTCTATCATCGTGTGTTATGCTCGTCGCCGCTTTGGAGATTGGTGGTTGGTAGTCGTCTGCTATCGCTGCTGCCGCCGCTGCTCCTTTGGCTGTCGACGATGTGACCAGCGAGCGTCGTGTCTGGTTCCGTGTACATTTCGGACACGTCCATGCCTTCCTCTCCAGCTGCTTCAGCATCCTCACGTGCCTGGTAGAGAAGAGCAGAAGGAAGTTCGACTTTCACATGCGCCATGATGTGAGGCTCTCCCGAGGCCCGCGATGCCGAG
>JALHSO010000027.1:0-33406 GCA_022984855.1 Dimocarpus longan
TTGTTCTGCCAGAAGCATCTGCAGCGACCTTGGAGAAAGCTCGACTGTGACAAAAAAACGTCTCTTTGCCGACGTTAAAAATTGCTCCTTCGTGCGAAGGGACCCCTGAAAGCCATTCTTCAATGCAAGATTGGCCATTGTAAGTCTTTCCTGCGAAACCAGGCAGTAGATTGGTCAATACAGCATCCATTTCTGAGGTGCCCGGACTTGTGAGAGCCTGTACAGGTCCTGGACTCGGGACCGAAATATTGGGCAGGAAACTCGACATGAAACACTGTGATCCACAGACTGCGTGGGACTATCGGTCATCAGGACTAAGTTCTTGGAACATCGCATGCTGTTCTGAAATGGAAGCATAACAGTGCCGCTTGCTTGCCAAGCATGGACCACTATTCCCTGCATTACGCATGCTACGAGTCTTTTGAAGAAGGAATTGTTTGAACTAATCATCTTGTGGAGCGTTGAGAAGAGAAAGTCACAATACGAGTATACGGGAGAAAAATCTAAAAGAACTGCCGAACTGCAGCAACTGTCTGCGCTACAAGCATTGAAAGGCAAAGGCGATATTGAAGTATCACAAAAGCATCATGGACTGGGAAATGTGCCAGATGAATTCCGACTCCTGCCGAAGTTTCCGATCTCTATCCCGAATACCTCGCCTCGAGCACATGGAACCCAGAAGACTGGATTAGGGGAGAAGCAGAAACCTTTATTAGGACGAACCCATACCGCCGAGGCGGCAAGGAGAGGCGATAAGCGAAAGAGTAGACCGGAACTCACTCACATATGCGATTCCCTCATCCTCATATGTGCACAAGGCTGCGTTTTAGCCCAAATATCGGACTTCCCACAACAGGATGAAAAGGAAAGGGACGTTTGGCAGAGATTTCTTCTAATTGACATTTTCGAACGTTCCTTTACTCGGTCGAAGTCCTTTTTTTTGCGTGCTTTGTACCACCTTTCAGGATCTATTACTACGTTGTAGTTTCAAGCAAGAAGGACATGAAGGACGTTCTGACAGCCACACAAAAACAAGAGGAAGAAGATCGTAGATGTGATCATAGAAGCAACTCGGTTGAAGACTCAGAAGTGAGTTCGATTCCCAGAGGACTATTTTTCTCGAGGGGCTGAGTTCACACGACAGTCCGACAAGATGAACACTTTTTAACAGGACGTAAGACAACACTCATGCCCGAGCAAAAATCCGGCTATACAGGACCAACACCTAAGGTATCATGTAGAACCTGTGATCGAGACACGTTCTCAAAATTTGCAATTCATTCGATGATGCATCTAAACCCAATCTCTGAAATGCTTGGTGTGTCTTCCCTCATAGCATTCCACCCGAACATAACTTTTGGTCGTTTTCCGTTCCGTCCTATACTCCAGCGCTTATGCATCCATCCCAACGCCGTTAACAAAAATCTTTGTCTAGAAATCTTTACCAATGTCCTCCCACCTTTTCTTACTGCCAATCGGGCCATCACTGCTTTGAAAGCTCATAAGCTCGCCGTTTGAGCTTGTCGATTTCTTCATCAGAGTCTTCATCAGAGTCCTCCCTCCTTCTCTTACTGCCACCCATGCCAACGCTATCACCAAAAGCGCACGAGCCCGCGCCTTGAGCTTGTCGATTTCTTCCTGTTCTTCTTCCATTTCCTTAAAGATACGCTTTCTGCGCTCCATGCGAGACTCCATGGGAGACTCCTAGTCAGCGCGCTCACTCGCTGTTGCGATCAAAGACTTGACGGCGCTGATCATGTGGTCGACGTCGAAGGCCTCAGCAGCTTCGGCGTACACGCGGACCACATCTTCGGTGCCGGAAGGTCGTACGAAACAGCGACCGTCCTGGTACTGGCGACTTTCGCTGTCAATCTTCTCTTGGAGGCCTGCTGGACTTGCGAGCTTCTGCTCAGCGGTACCTGGCACTACCTTAAAGTCTTCTCGCTTCTTCACGCTTGCCTTGGCGAGCTTGTTTGGCATGTCGGTGAGGTCGATAACCACTCCTTGACAGTCCACTGCTTTGTGCGCGAGAATGGCTTCGACGAGAAGGAAGTCGGAGATGGCGTCACCGACAGTCTGTTGATCAGATCGTGGCACCGCGGAGGACCTCCAGTTCTCGAGCTGGCGGGCGATTCTGGCTCTTGCTTCCAGATCGTTCTCAGAGCGTTATTGCTGAACAAAACAGTACCATGACCATTGGCTTCAAAATAGACTCCGATATCGTATCGCGCCGCGACGTGGTGAAGATGCTTGACTCCGGTCGGAGTGAGCTCCATTTCAGCTTCAGTCGGTCCTTAATGTACTTCATACTGGCACCATTGGCGTAGGCAGTCTGCACCACACCGACCTTGATCTTGTCCGAAAGTCCGCACTTGAAAACCAGGCCGCCAAGAAACTCAGCAGCGAGTGTGGCAATACGGCCACCATCAAGCAGACGGAACATGCTGCCTTCCTCGTTGAAGTAGTACACGATGCGATCAGCGTCGCCATCGAAAGAGCACAGCGGTCGTATGGCTTTCCATTGAATCCAGCCGGCACTTTCTGGCCAGTCTTGACAAAGTCAGCACCGCAATCCTTGTTCAGAACTTCGGCCTGCTCGATGCGATCGTTCTTGACAGTAATCCTTGAGTCAGTCTCTTCCTCAGATGGGAGATATCCAGCAGCTTCTTCAACTTTGGCGCTCCAACACATTGGCGCAGTCAACAGTGACCGGGCTGGAGGCTTTCGTGTTCTTCAATGACCTGCTGGAAAAGCAGCCGCAAGCTTCTTGTAGTATCCTTCTTCCGAAACCTCTCCGTATGGATTCTTGTCCTTTTGAGTGTTTGTCACGAACCAGATAGTGCAGTTGTGGTGTTGTGAGAATGCCATAATCTGTAGCAGAAACGCCTGTTGCTTTCAAGCCGGCCTCAAGAGCCTTGACTAGTCGTACACCGGAAGGTCTGGTGTCTCTAGCGTGGATGACATTGGCCGGCTTGCTCACATCAATCTTGAACTCCTTCACGACATTCGCTATGCTTGTAGAGTCTCTTCTGGGTTCTGACCATTGACGATATGGTTGCCCACTTCTCCCAATCCTGCTCGAGCATGTCTCCCATTGGGTCCACAAGCTTCACACCATTGTCGACAGCGGGGTTGTGGGAGGCGGTAATCATGACTCCGATAGTCTGCCCATTGAGCTTTCGCGACCGCAGACCAGCGAGTAGGCCCATGCCGTACATGACATGGTCGAGCCAGTCTCCCTTGGTACGAAAGCCAGCCGTGCCATAGTGAATTTATCAACCTCAGCGGGACGAGGATAGTCCTTAACGGTCTCCAGAATTGCTTGCCCAAGGCTAGACTTGGTGTCAAAGTCGGCCGGCCGGCATGGTGGGCGGTAGGAAAGGGTGCGGTTAGGTGAGGCTGACGTTCGTATCGACGGGTGTCTTAAGCAAATGTTCGTCGAATGTCTCGATGAGATGTGGTGTGGAGCTCGCAAGCCTTGGCACTGGTGGTGTACGGTAGAAGATTGTGTGATATTGGTGATGGTTCTGTGGAGTTGTCTGCTATAGCACTGTGAAAGACAAAGAGAGCGTGGTGTGAGATCAGACGTTGGTGGTTTCTTAAGCTCGCAATACAGTTTCAGAAGGCGCTCACGGCGCTCTTGCACTTTACGGACCTGAACCCCACGTATTGCGGCTGCACCTGCAGCGGGGATGACCCGCGGGGCCCGCCTTCCGCCAATGCTTGTCGTCCATCCTTGCCCCGGGAAAGAACTGTCGGAGGTGCTTCAACAACCACATCACAGCATTAATCAACAATCATGGCATCAATGAAAGCTCCATCAATGGCTTTGTTACGCGCCTTCGCACCAGTAGTACGATCAGAGGCGCTGCCATGGACAGCGAGGGGATGTCCTTGCGAAGCAGCAGAAGGCACAGTTCTCCAGCACGGACAGGAGGGAGAAGAGAAAAGGCAATGTCAAGAGAGATCCTAGGATTAGTATGGCGTATCGCATGGAACATGAACCGAATTTGCAGCTGACAACGTGAACGTTAGATAAAGCCAAATACGATACCACCTCCAACATCCTCTAACACCCCGACCTCTGCGCTTCTCGCGAAACAGATATCTCCGACATTGGACAATCCATCGCGCCTGGATGCGGTATCAGGACAAGCTTCGAAAGGATCGCGAGCTCGAACTGGAGCGCCAATATAACGCCATGTCCGCGGCATGTGAGGAGCTTAGACTCATAGACCACGAGGGCATGACAGCAGAAGACAGAGTGCGGCTTGGTCAGAGCCAAAAGGCGAATGACGCGAAGGAGACAGGCAGACTTTACAGAATCGCTATGCGAAAGACTGGAATCTGGAACGGAGTGCCAATCGAGTACGCGCGAATACAGACGGAGACACCCGCGAGAGATGGATGGAATCATGCCTGACGAGATAATGTGTATGAGACATGGGTGGAACAGCGTGATTGTGATATAATGTACAGCACCAAAACCCCTTCAAAATTACGACCGGCTCTGAGCAAGGCCCAAAGGCTGCATCAAAGCTGTCTCTACAACGGGCATCTCGACAGGCACGAAAGCTAAAGGCTGTATTTCAAGCTGCTACGCTTGCACACAAGCACGTGCTACACAGTGCAGAGAGCCACGGGCGTTGATATCAAGTGTGCATAGATCGCAGCAAGACCACTCATGCACCCATGTAACAGGATAGGCGTATGCCACGAAGAGTGAACTGCGGCAGCTGCCTGCATACAGCTCGGCAGGCTTCATAGCTTTTACGTTCTGATTCGTGCAAGACCCAAGTCGTCCGATGCGCAATCAACGGAGCCGTGTCTCAACAGCGGGTATGTTGCATCGATGAAACAAGACGGTCAATGGCATGTCCGAAGAAAGCGCTTTTGTGGCTTGTTTCCACCTGCAGTTGCAGAGGTGATTCTTTGGGACTACTCGCAAGCCGAAAGCCTACTCTCCGGACCCCATAAATGGACGGAGAAAGGGCAGCCGCGAGCGCAGCATTTGTGAGTTCAGATCCTTGCTCAGTAATGCTTCTACACCCGCCGCCACCTATACTGCCTTGCCAATCTTCAGATCATCAGGACGACACCGCGAATCGGAGAATGAATGACAATGCCTGCTTTGGCAATGCAGGCGGCACCATTCGCAGATTAGGAAGCCGTTGCATCTTTCAACGACCGGATCCAGACATTCGACACCGGACAGTGCGGCGGGCGAGATCAACAGGTATCATCTCGAGCCCTTCCAGGTTTTACGTGCCCTTCCCCGAGGACTGGTACCGCTCCAGCCTTGTCTTTTCCTCCGATAGGCCTTCACGGACCTTTTTCAACGCCAGGCCATTGGCGCAGTCTCACTCTGGAGGTGCCGTCTCTCTTATTGAGGACGATCAATGGCGGTGTGCACCCCACGATGGGACTGTCGACATTCACATGGCATCAACACATAGAAGAGAGCTTGCAATACTCAAGTACAGCCAATGCAGCCTGCTCAGCTGAACCAGTTTCATTCAGAACCTCCTTGCTTGGTAGATGCAGGAACGAAGTCGGCCTACACTATAGTCACTCGTTTTCTGACCCGCCCTTCGCCGGGGAGCAGCGTGCATACAGCCGGCATCTCGCACTACCCTTCCAGAGGGTATGTGAATAGGAGTCACATCATGACGACGCGAGCATTCCCCACACTTCTCCGTCCAGCGTCTCTCCAAATAAGTGCACTTCCTGCGAGAGAACATACACCACGAAGAGATCTCTTATTCGACATCGGCGATCTAGCATCAAATGCTTTTCTGGGGCTGGACCAATCGTGCGACACTTCTGTCCTTACTGCCCTGACACTTTCGCCCGACCTGACAATGTACAGAAGCACATACGACGTGCACATCTGAGCTTACAGGAGGCACTTTCATTTCCAAATAGTGGAGCACTCGATCTCTTCACATCAGACACTGGCAACCAGCATCTCTCCTCAATCGCAAGGATCAACCCTAGGCTCCACAGTTGCGAGCCGGCCGGGCCATCGACACCTGACACCCCAAATCTTCTCTCAAGACATCATGATATCTCGTGCTGGACGGAATGGTCTGTCGAAGCCTTGTCGACACGAATTCAGCCATTTCAGAGAGAGACCCTTGTCCGGATACATGATACGTGGGCTCAAGAGGAAGACATTTTTGGCCAGCATGATGTCTGCACCGAATATAATACTGGTGGCTCACTTGAAAACGTGAGCCAACAGTGGATCTGCAATGACTCAATACTAGGCCCTTGAAATACCGGTCGAGCCAGGGTGCAACGACGCAAGATGTTGGAAATTTCGTTTGATCCCATCACGCTTCCATGAACCTGTCCGTTGGCCTCTCATGCACGCTCTGCAGGACGCAGTCTGCCTCGCAGTCGAGCAAGACCAACCTCAAAATATACAAGCGCTGCGCCAGCAATACACCTCGTTTTCTGCTTCCACCGCCACCGACTCAGCCACTGAAACTGGTTCAGATCTAGTGTACCTTCATCAGAGTGAAGAGCCATACCTGAGCCCGAATTCCACTCTCCTCCAATCACCCTTTTCAACGCCTTTGGCAGAAGCAGCCTCGGCTGATGTCGGGACTTACATCCCTCTCTTGCTCGACTTTTGGAGCTTCAGCAAGCACTGTCCGGAGCTCACGGCAGCGGAAGCTGGTAGCCTTGCTATCTCGGAACTGCTCTTGGAAGATGCTCGTATCTCGCAGCTTGGGTCAATGCAACTTGGTTCCGGCTTGCAAGCTGCCGCAATCGACCACTTACAGGAGATTTGGATGAACGACAAAGGCATGATGCCATTGATTCAGGTCTGCAGATGCGCGACCTGCGACGCGATGCATAGCGGGCATGAGAGCAAGCTAGATATTCCACCACTCGTGAAGGACTTGCGAAGGCTAGTGGTCTCTGTTCAGCCTGATCAATGAGAATCAACACATCTCCAAACACATACGGCCTCGTCTGGAGAACTCAGCTTTCACACTACTCGAGGCTACACGAGCCGCCAAGGTCAATTAGGGACACTACAATATAACTCTCTTGCGCCGATGGCACTGTAGCACGAATGTGAAGCAATTTTCATGGCATCGGCTATGCAGGCCTGAAGATTCGTTGCGACGTGAATTTTCGCTGTTCGTACAACGTACATGCATCTCTCGCATCTCCGCAGCGGAATTCCGCAGCGCTTGCGTCCCCGACAGCAAGTCCGCTCATGAGCAGTCGCCTATGTATGGATCATGATCTTATCCTTCTTTTCCGGTCAGTGCCGAAGCCTGCCGATGCTGCGTGGCTGCAAGCAGAGATTCAATAATCAATTATGTAATGCTCTAAAGCCCGGATGTGCATGTCACCCAGCCTTGTGCAGGCTGCCTGATGCAATCGGAATTCGAACTTAGCCGCGGGACGAGTAACGGACTGCACTCCCAAGGTCAAAAAGATTGCATAAGCATTGGCATTTACTGTTTGAAGCAGGTCGTCGGCTTACGTACATGCTAACGTTTCGCACGATCAAGCGAATAAATACGTGCATGTATATGTAACCTGAACTCCTGGTTTTTCTGCACAACGACACATCTCGAATAGACGTCTTCAGCAAGCAACTCAAAATTTTTTCTGAAATTGGTGTTGCCACAACCAGAGACAGATAACTGGGCGATATTAAATAAGACCATGGAAGCTCTCCCATCCACGTCAGATCAAGCGGCCTTCACGTTCCAAGCGACACCGGAGCGGTTGTCTCTTAGGTATCATCTGGCTGTTCATCATATCTGAAAGACCGTACTCGGGCATACCTTTGATCCAGCTTGGCGCAGATTCGAAGAGTTGGTGGAGACGGTTCCTTAATGGACATGGAAGAAAGAAGAATTTCTGTACAATGGTAAGAAGGTACTTGAAAAGGTAAACAAGTCACGAATGGACAAATGCCATTCCAGGTCAAAACAGGAGCCGGATACAGATTTACCTGCCGAACAGATATGCGGAAGAGTTCAAAGCCATCCTGACCTGGACTTCAATGAATCTCAGAGAAGAAACTTTCAACACAGATCAGCACGGCTTCGATGGTTTGAGAGAGGCCTTCCGATCAGATCAGCTAATGGTAGATGTCATACGTCAGAAGTTGACACCAATCGCTCAACCTGGTTACCAGACGATCTAGTCGACGAGACTGACCACGCTGCAACACTCCATCTCGGCAACGACGCGGAATGGCAGACATATCGAATGAAGGAATGTTCTGCTCGGATGTAGTGGCGAGGATCTCGACTCGAATATTCGCTGGTACCGAGCTTTGCCGTCATCCGGAGTGGCTTGTTGTGACCAGCAATGTGGGGTTTCATCATCAAGCACGAGATACTGAGGTTTCGCGGATTTCGCTAACACAGTCTTAGATACCGTACAGACCTTTCTTGCTGGACAAGCACTTCATAGATACCCCAGCTGCATTGCGCCCTTTCGTTCAATGGTGCCTCCCCGAATGCGCCGAGTTACGAGGGAAGCGAAGCTCGCGCGAAGGATAGTCGTCCGGTCTTCGAGAGAAAGCTGCAAGAACGCCAAGAACAGTCATCAAATGAGCGCAAGCGAAAGACCACAGACTCTCTCACCATGATGCTCGACGTTGCCGAAAGCAAAGGCATAGCGAATTATGATGCTGCCGCCGGTCAGCTTCTACTCAGTCTCGCTGCGATACATACCACGACGGAAGCCGTGGGTCGCTGCTTGATCCGCTGTGTCAATATCCAGAAGTCGTACGACCATTGCGAGATGAAATCATTACGATTCTGAAAGAAGAAGGCTGGGCGAATGACCACACATCTACAAGTTCGCCCTCCTTGATTCCTTTCTCAAAGAAGTATCGAGGCACTTCACTTTGGGCAATAGTAAGCTTGAGTCTTCGAGTGAGGTTCTCCTTTCGCTAACATCGTACCTTGCAGTTGCGATGAGCCGTGTCGCGAAGCAGAAGATCACCTTCTCAGACGGAACACGATTCCGAAGGGAAGTATGGTCCAAGTCCTCAATGATGGTATACTTGACAGCGACTTCTACGAGGACCCACAGAAGTTCGATCATGGCGGTATCTTAAGATGCGCGAGCGAGCTGGTGAGCAAAACAAACATCAGTTCGTCACAACAAGTCCCGATAATATGTTTTTCGGCCATGGTCAGACAACTTAATCCCTACAACTCCCACGCTGCATACGAAACTGACATGCTACAGGGAAATATGCTTGTCCTGGGTAACATCCCTTCCATGGTCTTCATGCTTCTGAGAACTTCGCGCTGACATGTCTTCCTAGTCGCTTCTTCGCCGGCAATGAGATCAAGATCTTGCTTTGCATCCTCTTACTGCGCTATGACTTCCGAATCGAGCCTGGCACGACACTGCCTGAGAATCTCGAATTCGAGTCGACTGTGAATCTTCATCCTGACTTTAAGCTGCAAGCGCGAAGGAGGAAGGAGGAGATTGATGTAGTCAACCCAGTGAGTGGTTGACAAACGAGCGTGCCTCTACTTCACCATAAGGTCAATCAACGATCAAACGCGGAAAGAAAATGCTGTGCGCCCAGCCGATTGGCCTCTCAAGTGAGCGAAAAGACAATCCGCAATGCTGCTGCTTCTCAAAAGGTAAAGAGTACTCTTTCTGGCTATCTTACTTGTCTTCTCACACGAAGCAAATGACGAATTGAGTGAAAAGATAGCAGAGCATGCATGGCTAAAGATGCGGCTTCCAAATTGAGCGGAGTATTTCACAATCTGCCTCAAATACTCGGCACGCTCCACAAACAGGATGGACATGCCAATGCACGAGAATAGCCAGCAGAAAGTAGACAAAAGAAAGACGCTGACGAAAGGGCCAAGTCTTTCTGTGTCGATTTGCGACTCTTTATGGTCGCGGTGAACACAAGTATTACTCCAAGATCGATACAAGGCATGACCAGGTCATAGATCCAACAAACTACATACGTCATCGTCAGCACATGTCTTAAACGATCGATGAGCAAAGAACATACATTGTGAGGCGTGCCGATGGTAGAAGTCCAAGTATTGTACCAGACCCACATTGCTGATATGAACACGAGCACGTCTTGCAAAAATGTCATGGCCATCAGGCCAGGTATTTTCGACACCATAGGCCCCCATAGCTCCATTCTGTGATCAAAGTGAGGTATCACCTGACTATGTTCGCCAGTGGGGTCATCCAAGTAAGGTGTCGTGGCATGGTGGCCATCCAGCGATGGTCTATCATTGTCCTGGCATGCTGACGAGGATGCTTCGTTCGAGCTCTGACAATGTTGATCTTGATTGTGCATGGTATGGATATTGGCGCCGCGCTGTTCAATTCGGCAAGGCCATACTGCTGTTGTTCTCTGTAGATAGCGTGTAGGGCCATCGGGGGTGTGTCGTGACTTATTAGACCCAGCTCATCTGACAGCCGTGAATACGGCATGGATGGTGCCGAGACCGGTCGCCGTGTCAGGAAAGGCAAATTGCATAAGTGTAGCATAGAAGGGCCAATATCGTGGACATAAGCCCGTCAGAGGTGCAGAATAGGCGAAGAATTGATATGGTGTGTCCATACCCAGAAACTCGTGAATACGCCGAGTCCGGTGTTCAATAGCACTAATGTGTCTGTATGCATATACTTGTGAAAGGATTTAACCAGTCAAGCGAAGCAATTACAGCAAGAATCAACGGAGTAAACATGAAATTTGAACATTGCTGCTGCAAAGAACGTGCTATGAGACTGGGTCAGCATGTCATTGTGTGCTGAAGCATGCAAACTGACACGCAAATAGCACATGTTGTGCAATCCATTCGTTGCCCGTTCTCGATGCTTCGGAGTCAGGAACTCGTCCCAGAAAACCACGACCAACGTTAAAACAGGCCGGGGCCGAGACAGGTAAATCACCCAAACATACCGCCGGCTGGACTATACTCGAGCTGATCCTGTACTTCGATTTGTAGTGTTCCAAGATGATTCTAGAAAACACAGCAAGCGCCCGCAAAATCATGACGATAGTGTCAGGTGTTTCGAAGAAGCGGCGCTCCAAAGCGAAGATGGCGACACTAGGCTTATGTATCGTGGCTCAGGTCTAGGTCCTAACAAGCCACGCGCTAGTTGGCGGCTTGCATGCAGACTCTAGGTCAACGCCTCCACAACATATACGGCACAGCGCAGATCTAGCGGTCAAGCCTCCGAATTCGTCGACATCACTTAAGCGGGACAATCTTAACGCTGACGCGTTCTGGCAAGAGCCTCTCACTCTAGCGCTCTGGGTACAAGCAAGGCTGGCGTTATCATGCGACGGCTCAACCTGTGCAACACCACAATTCTTGAGAAACAACAACAACATCACTCGATATGACACTTTGTCCCACTTGTTCCGCGTTCGACATCCAGAGCTTCGGAGAAGCGCCTGTGCAGGACTCGAGGCTACCCATTGGATTCTGTCCGGCAAAACGCCGCCGACCATGGTTGCCTATTTTGCCAATTTCTCTGCAAGTTAGCGGACAGGCTTGTTCTCGATCTATCCGCGAAAGAAAGGTCAAGACCTCAGTGGGTACATCTGCGTATGTCCGAGGATTATAAACCACCATCCAGTCCTTGGTTGCAGCGTGGAACCACAGGCCCTCTTAAATTCAATTGCTTGCACGTAGTGCTAGCCCAGCGTCATGCACTCTTCGCGAACACGAAGTTAGGCGAGATTTCCGGAAGACGGCAGGGGGTGGAATGCCGTGTTCTGGCAGATCCGGTATGCAATGCACATCCTGTTCAGAAAATTGACTGATTCTTCCAGAAAGTCCCGCATTCCGATCTGGCGATATCAAAGGGGTGTACTTGGGGCGAAACAGATCATCAGACCATCACTTGAGCGCGCTGAGCTCTCGTCTCGTAAAGTGTCTCCAGCATCCTAAATGCACTCGGACTATTTCCGGTCAAAGAGATTGACGCAATGAGTACACTCTTACCAACTCGGTGTGTTGAAGTTGGCCAAAACCAGTGTCCGCTTACGGGAAACCGCGATGAGCGTGGTGCATACACTATACTCTCCCATCGCTGGTCGCCGAGACAGCATGCTCTAGTACTACGACTAGAACCTGTTTCAGAGGACACAAATGATTGCCGTCGACAATTTGCCAAGGACCTTTCAGGACGCGATTCGTATCACTAGAAGACTCGGTATACCCTATCTGTGGATTGACTCTCTCTGCATTGTCCAGCAAGGTGATGGTGGTAGCGACTGGCGAGGCGGAAGCAATGAAGATGAGCCAGTATTATCAGAACTCCGTCTTGACGATAGCAGCCGCAAATGCATCGGAGGAAGGTTTTCTCGACCGAGTACTGCAGGCCTTCGCGAAAATCTTGTTCAGCTCCCGTATCGAGATGCAAAAGGCCTCCAGAGAGGCTTTTATATACGTACACGAGCGTCAGGGAACCGCGGGAGCAACCTCAGACTATCTCGAGTCTGTTCTCAATGGCAACCTTCTATCTCGAGGATGGGTCCTTCAGGAATGGCTACTGAGTCGTAGAATCGTTCATTACACGGATAATCAGAGTTTCTTTGAGTGTCAGTCTCGAACCCCTATCACGATTTTAATGAGACAGTACGGCCCGGGTTCTAAGACGTCTCAGACTTGACAGACCTGAAGTTGCTGGACAGGAGCAGCAAAGCTTGAGCCAGGGTTATTACACCAGGACAAAATGTCAAACTGGGAGATGTGGTTGGCGTAGTGATGGCATACTCCGGAGCGGACCTAACAAGGCCGAGATCGGATAGAATACTTGCGCTCTGCGGTATTGCGAAAGAAGTCGGCCAGGTCACCTCTACATCGAAGGCAGAGGTACATAGGATGCTTATATGGCCGATTATGGCTGCGAAACATACATATAAGTCTGCTCTGGGAGCGCAGAGATCTCGGCATCTTAAGGCCTTCCTTTTGTGGAGCTCCCACATGGTCCTGGGCAGCTTGATGAACCCCGTGCATTGGCGCGATCTTGATCGGCCTAAAAAGAGGGCCTGTGAGGTCGTTGGCGTCCTGTCAAGGAATGAGTACGAGAGCGATAATACGAACCCCTCGCTGTTCTTGGATGAAGCCATATATGACGTTGACAACGAGTTCGCGTGCTTAGTACTGCGTGGACAAGTCGCCCTAGCGTTGGTAGGCGGCCAGATTAACGATAGCGAAAAGGGGAGGGATAGCAGCAATCACCGGCAGTGGCCCAAACGCTGATTCTACGGCACGTTGGACTGCAGTCGCCGACCCTCAGAGTCCTGCAGAGCATGCAGGGTGGATAGACCTCGACAGGACAGCATTAACCCCTTCGCAATACAGGACGAGAAGGATGCAGGTCATAATGGCATTACTCGTGAGTATCGGTAAGGTTGAATCGACCGGGCTGCAATTTGGATCCGTTGCTCTGTCGCACGATGTCTATTGTGTATTGTTGATAGCTCCTGCGGAGGGACCAGTGCCCAACCTGTATCGGCGCGTGGGTGTCGGCAGGATATACAGGAAAGAGTTTTTTCGACGCCGCAGAACAGATGGAGATCCGGCTTATCTAAGTGCCGGTGCCCAGTTGTCTTTCTGTCTTCAGTGGTAGATCTTGTGAGGTGTCTTTGCAGAGGAGAATCGTTTGAGAAGAGAGGGCGATGAACGTGATTTGCGAGTCCTGGCGGCGCAGTGGGGCGAAGCGGAGCGGAAGTTTCGTCCAGGGGGTCGCAACCATGCAATTTCAAAATTTCTCCTGCAGTTTGAAAAAGGCATCACTTTCCGAATGATCATAAATGGTGAGCTCTATGGCTTGCTCCAATGACCTCATGCAGAGGTGTAAGGAACAGTGGGCAAGAGTAGTGCTACCGCAGTGAACGCAGCTGCCGATGAGAGAGCTGCGAAGACACGGAAAGGCCACATCAAGAAGCCAAGCGAGGCATGGCGAAAGCGAATCATTCCACCTATCTCACCCAACACGACTGTCTGTCATCGACCATGGTCGGTAGCCTGGGCTTACGTCAAGAACTTTCGAAGGCATCGAATCGTCGAAGTCAGGTACTTGCATTCTCAAGGAGATACTCGTACCTAAGAAATCCTCAATGCACCTTGTCGGCCAATTCCGGTCCTGCGATCTTGCGGCGACAAAGTGAATCAAGCATGCGAAGTCCAGAATGGCATCCGCAACGAACTTCCTTGACTGTCAGAGAAGCCACTCAGTTCTGGGACCACCCTGTTGAAATATCTGGATCTCTGATAAGGCTGCGACGAGTCGCAGGTCGTCTGTGACTGCTGCCTAGCACTTGGTCCAAACACTGAGCGGGGACAGAACGGCAATTCTCAGACACTTCGCAGAAAAGTCTGGTCGTCTGCTACGACTGCCTCAAGTAGCAGCTCATTGCGACTGCTGCCTAGCCAAAGATCCAGATATTTGATCAAGAATGGAGTGTCCATGCGAAATTGCTCTCGTCGGTCAGACCATTTTGTAGAAAAGGCTGGCTCCCTGATAAGGCTGCGACAAATCCAAGGCTGTCTTGGCAAATCTTCGCAGCCTCAGCCTATCGTTCAGTGAGGAAACGTTTGGTAACCCGAAACACACTCAACGCACTGGCCTGGTGCCATCAGAAAGCTGCAACCTGTTCATTTCATGCGCAGAATGCATCACGCCCTAGCATGGTTCGTGCACCTTGGAAAATCTGGCTATAAAAACCCATCCTCCCTCGCCCTCTCTCCCTCTGCCCTGCCGAAGTTACAAGTGCCATGTGGCTGCAAATCTGTGGAGATCGTATTGCGATCGGTCCGGCTGCCATGCTGAGCCATGATTCTCACGGGTCGATAACGAGGAGATCACTTTCGCGGAGCATGAAGGGAAAGTGAAAAGGCAGCGTTGAGAGAGCTATGTTGTCTACGACTTGCCGCCAAAGTCCTCTCCTTCCACAACCCTCACCAAGCCCCTTCCTTCCTCACTCTACACAACTGCCCATTTCCCTCATCAAACTCCCATCCTGATACCCAACACAAGGCTTACACAGAACATCCCTTTCGGATCCAACTCCCTCTTCAACTTCAACAGTCTCTCAAAATTCTGCTCTCCGAAAAATGCCTTCCCATATCTCGGTTTCCTCAGCATCAGCCTCATTAATATAAGCCCCCATACCAGTGAGCATGATCTCTCAGCAATCCTCGGATCTCATCCGTCCTCTTCCTCGCCTCCTTCGCAGCGTAGCATTCCCATGTTCCCATCCGATACCTGCTGCGGTATGTTGATACGTGCGTCTCCAGGCAGGGTGTTACGGAGACGGACTGTGGATCAGAGAAATCACGGACTGCCGGACCTGAAGTTATAATTTCCACGAACACCGTTGGGTTCTACGGCTCGAAAGAGGGAGAGAGAAGACCTGTTGCGATTCACATGGCGGATCTATCCCACATCCAGGATGCGATGTGGCCGTTCATACCTGCGGGCCGGAGAGGTCTTTGTTCAGGAGTGCATTGGCATTTGGGACGGATTGGAGTTGAAGAGTACCTTTCACGCCGGTTGTGGAGTTCAGGAGAGACCTGAAATTTTGAGAAGGTGGTATTCGTTTGTTGGAGGGTTTGGTTTAGACCCCAGCCGTTGAAGAGGAAGCCCATTGGTACTGGACCGGATGAGGAAGAGGATGGCTGACACCTGTCATGATCTGCGCGATTTGAGAAGCTGGACCCCAGGCGTGGTAGCCGTTGATGTTGTTGTCGGACCAGGAGATGAGTTGTTCGTGGACGTTGCGACGGAGATTATAGAAGTTTGTGTTGTTGTTCTTCTCGGCTTCATTCAGGGTGGAGTTGAATGCGAGAGTGAAGCTTACGGCAGGTATTCGCCCGGATATACCTTTTCCGTGACGTTGATCAGGATGCCGAATGTCGAGCTACCGGCGCCTCTCATTGCCCAAAACAAGTCCGAATTTTCGTGTTCATTTGCGGTTACAAGTTTCCAGATGGTTGTAACCACAGTCATCTCCAAGGCATTGTCGACTGCCAGACCATACAATGCGCCTAACGGACTATGCCCTCCACCTGTAAAATGACCTCCAACTCCGACGCTGGCATACGCGCCGCCGACCGAAAGGACTTTGTGCTTAGCAGTCTCATTATAGATTTCGCCGATAGAACATTTCCGAGCCCACTGTGATCGCTTGGCCTTTGCTTTTGAAGTCGGAATGAAATTGGATGCCTTTGAGATGATGTGTCCAGATTGGAAGCCTGAGGAGATGTCGAGCGTCCTAGGTAGTCGTGTCGGTGTTCTTAACGCTGATGTGGAGATTGTGTTTGTTTGCGAATTGGACTGCTTCCACAACGTGTCCAGCCGTGCTGGCATTGACAACATACTTGGCAAAACGGCTGAGGTCGCAAGTGTTCGTGCCGTTGAAGAGTGGTGTGGGATGCAGGTATCGTTCTGCCATTTGCTTTGGTGCAGGAGGAGAGGATCATCGTTCATGAATGTCGTTGTTGGCCAGATCTTTCCCAAAGATTTACATGCTGCCTCGTCATATTCTGGTTTTGCAGAATCGCAGATAATGGCTGGAGGCAAAGGAGCTAGCAGATTTCCTCCGAGCGAGCTGTTGAGTGCTTGCCATGTCGATTCGTTTGGCCAGCCTTGTGAGGAGTATGACTCCTTGCACTCTGGAATGCTTGGATGAGCTGATACTACAAGAGCACCATGAAGGAGTAACGATATTGTTCTGTGCATGATGAATTGGGATCAGGCATTCGGTTCTGCTCGGCGTGGTTTCAAAGCGCATTTTTATGTCAAGAGGCTCGCCAGCGCCTGCTTCCGCCATCCTTTGAATCTCGTATCGGCCTGCAACGATGACGCATGAAAGCGACTGTGCCTTGACATTGACCTCATGCGTTACACCGCGTGCGATGTGATATTGAAGGGCTCACGTGCGAAGGATGATGGCCAGGATGGCTTCGGGCTTGCTGCCAAGCACTGCTGGAAGGATTCCGAAGACCTGAGAGAATGCACGCAACGCAGGATCGTGGCTGACTCTATTTCTCAGTGCTCCTGTCCGAGCGTGTAAATGGACGGCACAGGCCTCTGCAACAATGCATTAGCGAATCTGAAATCAAGCTCAGTGTGGTCGTAGCCAAGCCTTTGAGGAAATGCTTAGTTGTGCCGGTTAGTCTTCGTTTGGCGCGCTCCTTGACTGCCGCGAATAGCGAGAAACGCAAAGAAAACTTTGCTTGACGCTCTTGCAATAGCACATGTCATGAATCCAAAATCCGAAGGGCAGCACTGAGTTTATAGCAATGGCTGTCTATTAGTTTGGTCACAGCCAGAAGCCTGACCTAAAAGGTACCGCAAGACGAGTGGATGAATTTTCGAACACTTTTGGTTCTGAGCAGTACCAATGCACACGTCTCCTGAGCTGCGCAATTAAGAACGACTGTCTCGCATAGGATCCTCGGCTCCAGGCGATGTCGCAAATCCTCCTGCCTGCTCCTTCCTCAAACTCTGGGTTCGGCACGACAATGCCGTGCAAACAAAATTCGACGTTGACGATGAAATTTCCTCCAAGTATGTTAGACCAATGCCCGATCATTTTCGCCATAGGGAGTAAGTCTGCCCTTCGGTATCATACATAGGGCAGTCTCAATAGCATAGCCGACGCTATATCGGTGCGACCATCCGGGAAGTCTGGTGCTCAAGCGTGTACGATCTGCTTTGCCGTCTCTCGGTAAGCAGAATACGACCGTGACGTGCTCGACCTTGACGGATGTGAAATGCATTTTGGTAAGCAATGGACATCTTTGGCCCAAGAGAGCAGCTCTGAAAGACGTTGACGATGGAATCTCTTGGTCGTAAATGTGTTGTTGGGTACATTTGTCCAGTTTGTTGCCCGATTGAGAGACGCATGCCAGCCTGCGGCTTCTGTTCGAACAATGGGTTGATTGCAGCAGGGACATGTAAATGTTGCTACAGCATAGCCCTCTTGTGGAAGCTTTGTCCACGACCCTGAAGGATCGAGCTTCCGTGTGCTCCGGCGCAAGTTTTCTGTCATAGGAAGCTGCGCCGTACTTCCCATTGCTCGCCGTTATTGTCGATCCTGCAGAATAGGAGTTTTGCGATACTCGACTTGTATCGATCAAATTCGGAAAGCGTAAGCGGCAGAGTGCTTCGTGCTCTCAGGAGGTCTTCAGGTGGGAGGAACAGCAGAATGTTCTCGAGAACTCGACGACTTCAAGCACTTTTGTTGCAGCGGTTAATGGATGAATCAACGTTAGAAATGTCCGACTTTTCCTGCTCCTGGGATTTGGTAAGCGTACCACCAAGAGCCTGTAGACTCCTACATACCTCTTTGAAGCAGTCTACATGTCGCCTGACTTTTGCTTGCTATTAGCCGCTGATTTTGCTGGATGGACGTAGCTCCGGTGCCTTGAAAGTTCCACAGTGCGGCATGAGGGTGATTTCGGTCCTTTGGCAGGAAGCGAGACGTGGAACAAGAATTTCCTGCCGTGAACTCGGCTTGTCAATTTTGTACGCTACGAGTTTGGGCCACTTCTGAGGACATCTTCTTCGTGTCGTAAACATGCGGAGAATCTCGCGTTGCTCATTTCTGCCAAGCGTCCCCATAAGGCTGACAACCAACCAGAGCACCACATTGATCTTCTACATGCGAACCTCATGGATACCGCTTGGTCCTTGTTCGTTGTAATCCGTCCTCGTCATATAGCCTTTGCTAGCACCACCGTCCTACAATGGAGAGAAGCTTGCCTGCAACTTGCGCACCTAAGAAGGCGGCTTCATCGTATCCGACCTCTTTCCATTCGGGAAAGTATTCTGGGATTTTGCAGCTTTTATGCTTGTTGGTGTGGCCGTGACCGCTCGAATGCATACTCTGGTGGTGTGGCATTCCAGGTACGGGTGTGTGCATGCCTGGTTGTGATCCCGGATGTAGTTGAGGATTTTGTGCAGTCAAAGCCGCGTGCAGGAGGGGGTTCCACTCCAGAATGTGGAGGTTGCTGGCGGGAAGCTGGGGTTGTGAGTATTCGCGCCGGTCGCTATTGGTGTCGACATGTTCGATGGCAGCTCAGAGGTGAAGATGGTTGCGGATGATGGCGAAATAATGTACTTGGACTGAAGCGTTGCGAACAGGGCCTCCTTAAAGCCGCGCACCTTCGATCCATTGCCAAGTATGATCAGCGAGTCCCAAAGCTCGCTTCTCTTCCCCATCTCGCCGCAGCCTTGCACTGTGCGATGTATGGCGTCGGCGAGACGATCCAGTATCCCACCCGAAGCAGCCTGAAAGCGTTCTGCGCCAACCTCGATCTCGCGTCGGAAGCCTCCGGTCGGTGCTGTGTCAGTAGTGCCGTCCAACTTTTCAAAGCCACCATCTGCTGGCTTGTCAGAGACTGCAGATTGAGGTTCCGGGTGTCTTTTGTCGCTTATTTGACCCTTCGTCCAACGCAGACTGCATCTCTTGCAACTCTTGAGCACTCTTGCCCGCCTTCTTCATCGCATCATGGAGCGCGAAATCTTCGTAGATGAATGTGTTTCGGCTCCGTTTTGCGTTTGGTAATCGAGCAGGCCTATTAGCTTGTGCGGCAGGTCCAGCTTCACTTGCTTTCCTCTGCTTCGCCGCAGCTTTCTCTTGCTTCTCCTTCTCTTTCTGGGCCAGATATTCGGTCATGTTGCCACTTGTTACGATACTCGCAACGTCCAGCACACCCTCGTCATCTTCCAGCTTCTTTTCCTCACCGACCTCTGTGCCTGGACCCGGTCCTCGTGGCCGATCACCAGCTATTGATGGTTTCCGCTGGCCTGGTGCTGCTCCGTCCGCACCAGTTGACGCCGCAGCAGCTGGATTCACAACTGTCTCAGGCGCATCCGTGTCCGGCACTTCTGCATCGGGAGGAAGAATCTCGCAATGCTGCTCTTCTTGAGCTGTTCGCAGACGTCTCGCGTTAAAGCCCTTTCGTCCCTTTCAGCAATTCCATGAGGCGTTCAGTCATCGCATTTCCGCCACAATTCTCACAGCAATTCCTCGTCCGACATCTGTGCAGCATGAAGTTCTTACCACACATGTGATATCTGCTTTATTGAGACCCACATCCACTACTGTTGCGGTCGGTATGCCGTATGTCGTAGACAGTGGCAACGGCAGAGTCCATCATTGCTAAAGCTGGTGTCTTGAACTTCTCAAAGATGAATTGTGCGACCTTCTCGTACTCCTTGTGTGTCCAGACAGGTTCTCCGATCAGGAGTATAGGCGTATGGAAGGGCGGATTCACAAGTGTTGTTGGACGTGCTCAAGCAATGCATAGAAGCATTGCCAGTCGACAATTGTGCCATTCTGTATCGGCCAGATCGCGCCTTCCTCTGATATTCGATCCTCCTCCCATTCCGGCTCCTCTCCATTTGTACCATCGTTGTCGCGCCATTTGCCGACTTCTCTTTTCGTCGTATTTTTGATCGGCTCGTATTCACCTTCATTCTCGCAGCAAACATGCGCGATCTTAGTCGATACCGTGCCGGCGTAAAGGATTCTGGTAAGCCGAGTTGCGCCAGCGTGGTTTGCGAGCCCGGCGCAATGATCTACAGCACGTCAGTCATACATTTGGGTCTCAGAGGGCAGTCTCCAGCCTTACAAAGATCTGATCATCGCGAAAGGGAGGCATGTTGGGCAGGCGATGGTAATGAACCTCCGGTGTATGGTGTCCACGCGGGACTTGCGACTGTGAATTAGCTGACCCTCACGTCGCCAACGTCGAAGCTGAGATTCTCCGGTGAGCCTCTATCTATGTGAGAACAGCTTTTCTCTGCATGCGCCGGAATTGTTGCAGCTCTGTGCGATACCATCAATTCAATGCTTTGGGACGACGCGAGTCGAAGCGAAGGCCTGTCTCAAGACGCGCCGCGCAAGGCAGGAATTTTGGCTGCCTGAATTCTCCTACATCAGCATGCACTCTTTTTTCACCGCAGCATAAGTACAATACGACAATATCGATGACTATAATCGGGGAGCCTTGAATAAATATGCCTACAGTACCAACAGCAAGCTCTATCGATTGACCAGCAGCTTCTTGCGTTCAAGTTACTGTTCGCTGGCAAGTCTTGGCACGCATAGCAGTGATGGAATGGCACTTCTCATCTCCATTTGCAATTCTCGAAAGCCGATGGCATCGCCTTGGAAATCCAGTCTGCGAGCTCTCGCAGTGCGCGATGAGGAACGACCATCGATGAAGCCATGTATCATCTCTGTCACATCGCATCGCGCTGCGGTCGACATCTCCCAGCCACTGAGATTCTGCTTGCTGGAGGCTGAGCGACTCGCAACGACACGGTGCTTGGGGCAGAAATCCGACACCATCAATTTCCATCGCACAACCACCTCTCCTTACGTTCTCATTCGCACACCATCTTTCCTTCTCTGTACATACTTTCTGCTCAATATAATGCGACGACTCAGACCCTGCAATAATTCGAGCTGTGCTGAAGCGAGCAGTTGTTGCGATGTCCAGGATTTCTGCCGCTGAATCTAGCCTTGTGCCCGCCACAGCCAGCGGCCAATACATCAAGAGTCGGGCAATTGGGCTCGCGACTGGAAACGTCTCGTTCTGTGCGAGGATGGTGTGTAAAGATGGCTTCGGGAACGCACGCGAACAGTATCAATGATGATCATTTTCTACCAGGATCATGGCTGAACTCAAGCAGCGGGAGCATTCGCGGCTCCGTCCATATCCCAAGCAACGTCACACGAATATCTCGCGCCGTAAAGCCACTGAGCTCAGATGGCATACCTCAAATTGTGAATTATCACTGGGGAGTTGGAGCTGGCGGAGGGTCACTAACAAGATGTATGCACTTATCTGCAGCTTAAGAGGCGTGATGCTAATTAGTATGTAGCGCTGGCATCAGTGGCCATGTCTTAGCCGAGATCGTTCGAGAAGGCTACCAATTCATCGCTACGACTGGCTTCCGGGCGATGAGATCTTCATCTTTGGATTCTCGCGTGGCGCATTCAGCGCAAGATCGATAGCAGGCTTGATTGGTGAAGTCGGCATTCTGACCAACGAAGGCTTGCCATATCTGGCTGAAATTTTCAGAGATGTCCAGCGAAAGCATGACGATGACTACGTGCCCAAGCATCCGATCTACCGTTTCCCAACAAGCCGAGCGCCCCCTGGACCGAATACAAATACGAACTACAGCGGCGGCGAATGACCATTTGAATGTGCCCGTGAAAGTGGTTGGTGTATGGGAAACAGTGGGCTCTTTGGGAACTCCGAAGCTGGGCTGGCTCACTCGACTAGGACTACAGAGCAAGTCCATGAAGGAAGTGACATTCTACGACACTTCTCTCGGGAAACACATCGAGTATGCATTTCAGCACTTGGCATTAGATGAGAGACGATACGCTTTCCCACCAACGCTTTGGGAGAAATTCGAAGGCAACCAGACGACACTTCGCCAAGTATGGTTCCCCGGAGCGCATTCTAATGTTGGCGGCGGGTACGACGACCAGCAGATTGCAACGATCTCGCTTGCCTGGATGATGGCACAATGTCAACCATTCTTGGATTTCGATCTCGAGTATGCCCATGATCAAATGGAAGACGTCGAACTATATACGAAAAGACAGACCAGAAGATCCGACCTTGGTCCTTCGGCAAGATCTTTCAGTGGCATGGAAGGAGTCTATGCGCTAGGAGGCAGCAAAGTCCGTACGCCCGGTCGATATACAGCTATAGATCCGCATAATGGCAGGATCACCGACGATCCACTGATGGACACTCACGAGTACATACATCCCTCCGTGAGAAGTCGAATCAAGCTTCACGGACCTGGCCTAGATGATCGGGGAGACTATGATTGTAAAGCTTTACAGGACTGGAAACTGGTTGTCGAGTGGCCCGAAGAACCTGGCGCAAAGCGAACCGAGCATATTTTGGAAGTCGAGAGATCGCCCACCTGAAGGCTTTGAGAAAGTCTTGCCCGAGGCTCCTCTCTGTCAGCTGGAGATGGAATTGCTTCATTACGACACAGAGACTGAGAAATTTGTCCTTAGTCCCGCAGGATGTCAGGCAGGGGAGGAGAAAGAGTCAGAGGAGAAGCTGTAGGGCTGTCAGTCCAGTCGCGAGCCCCAGAGACCGCGATGAAATTCCCTCCCAGAAGCAGAGGCGTGAGCAGATCTGCTGCCAGCCCGCGGGACCGTGAGGAATTTGTGCCCAGGAGCAGAGCTGTGTCGCGATCTGGATCGAAGTACCGTTGAGAGCGGACCCGGTGGAAGACAGACGAACGAGAACGATACGACTTGGAGCGTATCCATTGCCAACGGCTACGCGAAGCGCATTAAGAGGCAGAGAGTGAGCAACTCAAATCACCGCATCTAGCCATGCGTGGAAGCCTTGCAAGGCTACTGAAGCCGAAGCAATGGCGCCGAGAACCACCAAGAAGATTCGGGCACATACAACGAGCAATGCACGCGGCGCAGATCAGTCGAGACCTCCCGTATCGATGAGCAAAGCGGGAAGCATTGTGAGCTGATACTGGTTTTCGACACGATTTAGCTGGGTGCTGTCGAGTTGCGTAGCATTCTGCGAGAAATTCTTGCGTGATTTTCAGTCCATGCGCTTCTGCTCTACGCATGCATCTGTCCATATGACGTTCATCTAGGCATTCGCTAGGATAGCGAAGGAGGGGAAAACATCTTGTGTCCCGCGAGCGTTCCGGACCAGGGTCCGTCTATAAGGACGGTAGTTCGCATCGCTGTTTACCGCACATCATAGCCCGATGGTGTCGAGATTATGCAAGAACCATATGGTCTCTTCACATTTCGAAGTCGAGTAACTTTTCGTAGTGAAGGCAAACTAAAGAGTAACCTTCCAAATCATGACTTTGCTTCTGCCATATGAAACGCGCCATTAATAACAAGATCTTGGAAATCATCGCATCCTGAAGCAAAGCGCTGACGAAGCTCCGGACCATCCGTTTCAATGGGGATGAGCTGTGTCATTCTGGCAGAACCACGGCGTGGAGTGACAAGAGACAGCACGATTGACAAATTATTTGTCTTGTCAGCACGTGGTTGTCCAATGTCTTGACGTTCTCGACTCGTTGTAGTTCGCGTGAGGTTCAAGACTTGGGCGTCGCAATAGTAGGATACCAAGATCCGAGGCGGCATTGTCCAATCAGAATATGAGCAGGGCTGAAATCTGGGCTTTCGCCACGGCTTAGCGAAGACGCCGCGATACCGGATTGCGGATTGGTAGTGGTGCTTACGGCGGGCAGGCTCACTCGTGTACATTGGCATTCGTGCTGTGCATTCTTAGCATCGATCGCTCCACGTTTTCGTTGTCTGCTGTAATGTACGAGGCGTGCTCAGCGGCGTATCCCAAGTCTTTGTGTTATCCTCAGCATCATGTCATAGACGTGCGCCGGCGGCAAATCCATTCAGACCATCGTTGAAGCGTACGGGAATAGATGAAACTGGTCGTCGTACAAACGCTCGTGTAGCGCTGGTCGACTTCCGCATTGCGATGCACGTGTTCCAAATGGACCGCTTCACGAAGACAGCGATATGGATAGCGACCCCTGGTCGTGGCTCTCACGTTGCCGTCGTCGGCACAGACGATTGCGCCGACCAACACCACGAACGACCCAACTACGGTGGTCCTATCGAGATTGGTCTGCGGCATACAGGATCACCTGTCGCCGTGTTTCCGATCATTCCGCTTACTCAAGGAGGAGCCACTGACATACCGTAGGTTACGCGCGGGGTGTGGAACGTGTAAGACAGGAACTGGGCAGAGTGAATTAGAGTGCTGATGCTGGTCGCGTGTAGGGTAATGGCTTGACCGGATCCAAAGATTGGCAGATGCCGCCGACCAACTGAACATCACCTCCGATGAGATTGTTCTGATCTCGTGCGACCCGTATTCTGGCAATATCCAGCCGTCCGACGTCTTTGCTACTGCTGAGAACCACGATGCCGCGGCGATCGTCTTCTACTCCAAACCGCTCAGTCTTGCCACGCGCTGAACTAGGACGCTATCAGTGGATTTACACGTTGAAGAGTCAGAACAATCAATGGCGATGTTGCAGGTGTTACAGGATCTGGATGGCAGTAGCAATGGACATCCGACGTATGGAACCATTCTTAACAGAGATGCTACGAGCAACACCTCTAGCTCGGGGTCGGGCAACAGCAGTAATGGACAACAGTCGAATCCATTGGGTCCGTCGCCTAGCACGGCCGTTGCGATGATCATCTTGTATTCGATAACGGGAGTCATAACTGCACTTCTTCCTTGTTATTATCATCACAGAAGCAGTTCGAGCCCACCGACACCCTGAAAGATATGGGCTCGCAATGGCATCGGCCGACCACGACAGACACGAGCGCGGGGTATCGCGAGGGCTATGCTCGATTCGATTCCGATCGTGAAGGTGGGCAACCGACAAGACGACCATCCTAAGCCGACCGAAGTCGAGTTGGAAAATGGGCAACACGGTCAGGTGGAATACGTTGGCGATCAGGCGCGTGCGGCGGATAACGAGCCAAAAGACGACGCTGCTGAAGCAACTCCTGCCGATGGCACGACAAGAGACATGAACGCGCAGCCAACGTCGGACTGACGGTGCCGCCGAAGAGAGTGGCATCGCCGCCGCGGTCAGCAGTAGCGAACGCCTGCCCGCGCACAGCAAGAAGATCATCAGGGATGCAGTATCTGTACAGAAGACTTCGAGGTGGACAAGATCAGCGTGTGCTCCCATGCGATCACCGCTTCCATCCTGATGCATCGACCCATGGCTACTGAACGTCTCAGGCACTTGCCCATTGTGCCGAATAGACCTCAGGCCCTCCGACACGGAGTCGCAAGAGACTGACACTGACGAGTTTGGCAAATCCTATCAGACCTGAAGGGGAGCCGCTTGCACCGCCGCTGGAGGGTGGCCAACGACGAGCTAGTGTCCGTCGCAGCCTTATGCTGGGTTTCATGGGCGTGACACGACCAGAGCGCATGACGCGCGAGGAGCGGATCAGGGCTCTGCGAGAATACAGAGAACGAAATCTTGCCTCAAGCCAGGGGTTGGGGCAAAGCCAGGCTGACAGCACCGCTGCCGTCGCCTCTACCACAGAGGCTGAGACCAGCAGACGTAGTCGATTAAGGAACGCCTTCCGCATACGAACACGACGTACAGGCGAGCAGCCTGCCATCCAGGAGGAGCCGCAGACTGTGTCTGAGCCTCGCCGGCCTGAAGCAGTCGTCTGGCACCAGAGACCACGGAAGACCGAGACGCCGCACAAGGATCACAGAACCAGCAAGTGCAACGGACGACACAAGCCAACCGCCGCGGTCCTAGTTTGACCGACTTCATTCATCGTTTGAGACTTTTGCACTATCACAGTCCCTTTGGTGGTTGAGATACCCCGATTGATTGATCGAGCATAGCATACGAAGTGCATGCCTGGCGTTATTAGGAAATGGTAGCATTCATTGGGAAAAAGGATGGGATGGGGATGGAATGGAGATATGTGTATACGACGTTAACGTTATGGTACGAGCATTCATCGCTCATTGCTTGGAAATTGTGTATGAAAGTGTATTGCTGTAGCTTGAATAGAATACTTGTTGCTTGTTTCAGTCGCTTTCCCTGGCGATCTGGTTCTCTATTTCGAATGGCCTTGGTCTGGATGTGCTCGTGTTGCACCGATTTGCTTCTTCGCGGTTCTGACTCTGGATCATGCCACCTCGCTGTATATGGCGCCCTCCTAGACATGTCGAGTCGGTGACGGAGTGTAGATGGGAGCTGGCTCTAGACGTCTTCAGCATAGGTCGATGAAGAAGAAAGAGTTGAATTGCACCGCGGTCGGAGTTATGAGTTGTGCAGATGGATGAATGGCATGTGACCGCGGCTCGGCGGTGAGGTCAGCGTGTGAAGTGGGCGAGGTTCACAGGCGACGCGGAAAGCAGTGGTTGTAATATCGTTGTTGTGATGGGTCTGGAATGCTGGTGTTGAGGGCGCATCAGGTGGGCGATTGGACTGGCGGCGCAAAGGTGGCGAAGAGCGGAGGAAGGTTCGAAGATGTTGTGGATGCTCTGCTTTCTACGACGTGCGCCAGCTATGCCGTTGCTGTTGAGCAAGCGGTGGCAGTGACGATGAGCCAAGTGGTGGCGTGCAGTAGAATGGCACTCTCACATTCGACCGTGCTGTCGGAGGTCGATTCGGTCAGTCAGTCCGTTTACAAAAAGAATCTGCCATCGCTCACGGCTCGAACGCACGATCTCATCAACAGAACGGCAACACCACACCCTTCGATGGAAACAAAAGCAAAAAAAAAAGGTGGTAGAGATGATGCAGCAGATAACACCCTATCGTTTGGTATTCTAACCCCATGCGACACGAGTGCTAGATGAACACGCCTAGGTCTCGGTACTTACACCATTCTACACAAAGAGGGAATTCTTTTGCGCTTATGACCCAAAAGAACTGCGCTGACGGTGTTCAGCCGGGGTTGCGGAGGGAAGCCGGTGCATGTGAAAGCTGAAGATGCCAAGACTGCTTTGGGCATCGGAATTCTCACGGCACCTGGTACGTTTCTATTCTCTGAACCTCAAATTTTGTACAATAGGCGGCGCTTATCTCCTCCGACCTTCAGCGCAAGGCCAAAGCATCGATGAAAAAGATGATGTGGTGTTGGACAAAAGAATCCTTCGCCAACGCGGAGCCGACTCAGGTTTGGTCAATGAAAGTTCTCAATCAACGAAACGCAATCTGGGACGGATTTCTTCGCTGATTTGCGTGTGGCCTTGCACTGGGACGAAGACTGAACAAATAAAAAGAGAAGGGGCGGGCTGGGAGAGGTGGCATTATGTATGGAGAGTGGTGGCTGCGCGGGTCATGAATAGAGGATCACTCTGAGGGTACCACAATCTGTGGCTCATCGCGCTACATTCAAGGCCAGTTGCGAGTCAGCGATCCTAAAAAATACCTTGGAAACATGAGTTGTCGCCCCTGTGGACCAGCATTGATTGCTGTAAAGACTGGCGAGCTGCAGCAGCACAAAGAAAGGAGGGTGCTCACCAGCAATCAGTCTTGGATTCCTTCAAGACCACTCTTCTGTACTTCCGGAGATCTTATCTGGACACGCTTTGGACGAGCTTTGGACGTCACCGCTTGGGGTTTCTATACTATTCAAGACTCGTATCTGGTATACTCTCCGAATTCGCTCAACGTTCTAACTACTATCATGCTGAGGGGCACCTGAGAGAGGACCAGAATCACGGACCGTAGCTTCAGTTGCGGTTGAGGTCTTCGCTACAACTTCTATTTCACGACGTTGCTAAACTCCATGAGATTAACGGTGCAAGGGCCTTCATGTGGCAGATGTTGAAAGCGCGCTAAGCTCAATGCACGGACTTCTGCGCTCTTGAACGCTTGAACACACTCAATTCCGTCTTCCTCATCCAGACACCGATCTTTACAAAGACTCGAAGTCCACATTAACAACTCTTCCACCCCGACGCAAAGAGCCATTTGAGGCAACCTCAGAAGCATGCCAGAACCAAAGCGCAAGCAACGCCGCTACTAGCGACTCGACACAAACCCAGGTAGGCACACACATATCATGTTAGCTAGCTCCAATTGCAAGTTTGCGATGACACGTGCGGACAGGCACCAAAGCGCGCCCGCAACCTCGAGCCCGGCAAAGTCGAGAAGCACATGCAAGTCGTCAACACATCAAGCATTCACGTCGTGCCTTCACTAGGAGCGCCAAGCGCAACGACACGGAAGCTGCTCGCAATGGAGTGTTTCAATACTGAAGAGCTACTTGAGGCAATCCTATCCTTCCTCCCAGCTGTCGACATTATCAGATGCCAGTGTGTGGCTCAGTATTGGCGTAATACCATCAGAGAATCTGTACAGATCAAGCAAAAGCTCCTTATCAGATGTTCGGACGATTTCGAACAATGGACGGTGCAGGGTGGCAAGATTGTCGCCACTGATTGAGATTCGCCGACGTTCTCCGCGACAACTTCGACATAGACATCACTTGGATCAATGTCATGGCAGTCACATCGTCTATCAACCCGCTGGTATCCTTTCACAGCCCCTGAAGTCGGAGACACGCCTACAGTTTGACCAGACTCTGTGGCCCAGAAATCGCACAAGCATACAGCTGTCTCGAGATTTTGAGAAGGGTTTCATCCAGCTCTTGCTTGGCCAGAGCTCGCCAATGCTCGAAGGTATGTTGATCCACAACTTGCCCGCCACTGAGCTCGCAATATACTTTCGAGCGTCTGCGGGAGTGTTGATGTTGGATCTACCCTGGTCATACCTGCGCTTAACGGGGCCGCTTACAGTTGGTGCTCTGGCGAAAGATGGTGGAAGGCTTGGTGGCTGTCGCGCCTACACCAGATCGTTCAGTGGATGATGATTTACCTCGAAGGCTTCGGAGATACCACCAGCACTGTACGAAGAATCGAGTCCTTGGTGGAGGAGAAGTTGGAGATGCTCGAGATGCAAATCGCGTTTTACGGAATGGTCTTCGCTTGTGCTGAAGATAGAGAAGCTGTCAGAGCTGGCAAGGGACCCGAGTTGTCCGAGAGTTGAGCAGACCAGGTGCTTAGGGCCATGAGGTAAGATCGATGCGTGTGGATGGCATGTCAAAACGTGGCATGTGACGATGCCGAGAAGCTGGGGCTTTGCATGTGAAATTGTCCCATGCCCTGCATTAGCGCGGCACGGACCATGCCCTCGAGATCAGTTTAGTGCAACACTTCAGCTTCGCGACTTCTGCCCTCGGATACACCAAATCTCAACAAGCCAACGAATCTTGAGAATTGCGCTCAATATCTGCATATCCTGCCCAGACCTGTGCTGGAGACAACTGTATCACTCCGTCAAAGCGACAGCGAGCTGCTGTAATGGCAGCGCCAAAGCGCAAGCGCGATGACCAGTACTGACTCGAGCCATGCTAAGGTATGTCGCACGCTGGTGCGGCGCCCTTATGGCGCACCCAAGCCCTTGGTCCGCGCACTCTAGTGCATACACTAATCAAGTCTGCAGTCTGCTCGTCGTCTTCCGTCTGCCCTCCTTCCCGGTCCAGTCGAGCAGCATGCTCGTGTAGTGAACACCGCCGTGTCCACGACTCGCCACTTCACTCGCGGCGCGAAGCGCAATGACACCTTGGCTGCTCGTAATGGGTCTTCAACACGAGGAACTCCTTGAAGCCATCTTGATTGAGCTGCCTGTACTTGACCTGATCCGCAGTCAGCGCGTGGCAAAGAGTTGGCTCAACACGATTTCAAACTCAGTCAGCATTAAAGAGAAGCTCTTCATCAAGCCCAGGGCCGACTTCGAGAACTGGAAGCTGGAAAATGGGAGAATTTTGTGGCGACTGCAGACACTGCAGACCTTCTCGACCGAGTAAACGACGTCTCTGAGACAAGCGATCCCACTGTCGTGATGGTCACGTCCTCCATCAATCGTTCACAATCACCTCCAAATTTCCCGCTGCCAACATTTTTCTCTCCGACGCCAGCCTCTTTCCGAGCGTTCGTCTGGCATTCCGTCGCCACGAGAGCATCTCAATAGCAGACAAGCTCATCCCAGCCATCAATCAGCTCTTGCACGGCACGGAGATCCCACTTCTCCAAAACATGGTCCTCATAAACTTCCCATCACCAATGTTGAGGTACGGCTCGGACTATCAGCTGGTACAAAACACACGACGCTATTCAGATTTCCGATCAAGAAAGACGGACCACTTACGCTGAGCGACATTATCGAGAAAGCTGCAAAGGCGGAGGGCGGTTTCGTTGAGTCCGCTGTGTACAAGGGCGTTGCCGATAGGAGAATTATGGCTACTGGCAGGTCCATGCCCTTTGAGGAAGTCGTGCGAACATTGGAGGATATCTATGATCGTGTTCCGCAAGTTACATCCTTGGGCTCAGAGTCTATGGCTTGATTGTGCTTCAAAGGAGGATTTGTAGGCCGTGCGGAACGGAGAGGATATCCTTCCGAAGAACGTCGTACCAAAGGTGAGGCGCACCTGAGTTAGTGGAATTAGGCGCGTGATGAGGGAACGAGAGGCCAAGTTGCTCATCGACATTATCTCGTTCGAAGCAGATGCACGTGCTTAGTCTCGTGCCTTACTAGGCCTAACCCTCCAAATCCTATATTCAACCGCCACCCTCCCCTCCTCACAAACCCATCTCCCCTCCCCAACAACACCGAACTCTCAAGCCACTTCAATTCCGGATCACTCGTCTCAAAAATCGGCGTAGCAAAATACTCATGATCACCAAATTCTGTGCTCTTTGCATCAGGCAAGAATTGCAACATATCTTTACTCTTCTCGTCACTATTCCCCACACCATGATACGTGATGAAGATCGAGTGGCCAGTCGTGGTTCGGAGATTCAGTCGAACGTCGAGGTGGACGATGCCGCGGGATGTGTCGACCTGGAAATATAAGTATGAGGTGGGACCAAGGATGGGGGAAGGAGGTTTACGAGTGCCCAATCGCCACTTCCGGTAAGACTTTGGCTTCTACTGTGCCATCTGCGCTTCTTAGAAACCGTCGTCGTGAGGGAAACACATTCGCAATGGTCCATTTGTGCCTTGTATTGGACCGACGTGGATTATGTTTTCTTTTGTGAAGTAGTTGCGAGTGTGAAGACGTGCTCGAGTTTGGGTTGGGAGAGCATTGTGATGCTTGAGAGGTCGATACAGCAAGATTCGAATTGGAAGGAGAGCTGTGTTCTAGGGAATAACGGTCCACTGGGGGGTTCGGGTGGCAGAAGGGTTTCGTTCGGGGACCAGGTTAGCGATGAGGTCGCATCTCGTGGTATGGACTTCGCCAAGGCGGCGCAAGAGATCAGGTGGAACATCATCACGGTGTTCGTCGTAGGCGTCGAAGCTTAGATCACTGTACGTCGCCCACGAGGTCTCATTACGACGCAGCAGCTGGCTGTGGAAGAAGGTGAGGTCCACTTGAACCGAGCTTGGTCGTCGGACCACGTTGTGCCAAGCATCTTTCGCTGAAGTGCCAAGCCCTCCACAACTTCATTGGGATGCCGTTATATAGCCGTCGGTGGATTTAATGCTTGGCCAGGACAGCGTGAGCGTTATAACCGCCGTGCCCAAAGTGTGTCATTGAGGGGACTGGAAGCTGTGCGCGGGCTCCTGCTTGTAAGGCTGCTTAGTCTGAAAGGGCTGGTTTCAGCAAATGTTTTCTTGGTATTGAAACGATCCCAGAAATAATGAACGATTCAGATGGTGGAGTGCTGATAGAACCAGGACTGTTCGACTTGCTTCCTCCGTAACATGGAATCTGTTTCAAGTCAGTATCAAGAGTAGGGCACACCCGCGCAATCACTACGCAACAAGAAGCCATATGGACCCTCATAGAGGGAAATGAGGAGCATCGCAAGAGTGGCCGTTCCTCACCCGTAAAAGATTGACGAGTGGGTATGTATCATCTTTAGGCCAGCGAGTTTGAAAAGTTGGTTCACTCCGAGTCCAAGATCTCAGGTGAGATGTGTCCGGTTGCTCGAATCGTTTGCAGAGCTCCAGATCGACTGCGTAATGCTGGGTCTTCTGGTACCGAACTCTTTCGTAATCGTGGTTCCTTCCTCCCAAGAAGAAATGGAAGGCGACTGGAGGAATTAGAAAGTTCATTTCCATCGGCTACCAGCCGAAACTTAGGAATTTAATTCATACAACGTCCATTTTGAACCACCCGTGCAACGCCATCGCTATCAGGAGGCTTTCGCGTCCGCTCTTACTGAACGCTCAACATGCTGGTGTTCACTTTTGGAGCCTGGACTCGCCGGAGGGGTCCACATCTGCCCGTCTTCTGTGACCAGAACCCACCTGGCCTTCTATGGCCTGTAGGTCTGCCCAGACCGCGACCCATACGATCCGAGTACATACGTCCTCCATCGTGACGGTATCTTCCTCCATTGCCATACCCGCCACCATTGCCGTATCCGCCCTGGAAGCCATATCGGCCGTCTTGGTACGCTGGCTCTGCGCGTCGTGGTCCACGTCCATAGTAGTCCTCTTCATACGGACGTTGGTCTCGAGGACCAGTTGGGAATCCGCCACGATCGTTCCTACCGCGTCGCTCTTCCCGCAACCTGTCCTCTGCCTCGCGAGCTGGGCGTTCTCGTCGATCTCCATGACTTCCTCAGCGGCAGGTACAACGTCTTCCACTGGCGCAGGAAGCTTCGCCCCGCCTCCTGCCTTCAGGTATACGTTCAGGTTCGGCCATCTGCTTTCTTGCCGTTGAATGTGTTGATAACGCTTTCGGCCCCGGCTCTGTCGGCGAAAGTCATCTCAGCAATAACAGTGGGTGTTTCTGCGAGCAGTATGCATTCTGTGACTTGACCACCAACATCCG
>JALHSO010000028.1:0-32952 GCA_022984855.1 Dimocarpus longan
CGAAGTGGTCGAGCTGCGCCGCCTTGCCGCCCAGTAGTCGCGTCAGAGCGGGATCTTGAGGGGGGCTTGCAGATGGCAGCGGCGCTTCGGCGTCGTGCTGCCACAGGCGGCGCAGACGCAGTATCTCGCCATCGACGAATGTCGCTGGTCACGCGGCCCGCTTCGGCCAGCGTCGCCATGCGCATCACCGAAGCGGACAGGTCGTGGAAGTTGCCGTTCCAGCGTGCCTGCGGCGACAGTGCGAAGCGCATGTGGCGGTCGCGCGCCTTCTTGTTGAAACGGACCATCTGCCCATGCTCGGCGCCGAACGCGCGCAGCAGGTAATCGATGTTCGGTTCGATGTCTTTGCGCCGTTCGGCCAGGCCCGGCAATTCATAGGTCTATAAATTGATGCGAGCGAACAGATGCTCGCGGAAGCGGCCATGTCGCACATCCTGTGCCAGGTCGCGGTTGGTGCCGGCGATCAGTTGAAAAATCGCTGTGTACTTCCTGGTCGGCACCGACCGGCAAGAAGCGTTTATCCTCGATCGCCTTGAGCAGCATGGCTTGCTCGTCCAATCCCAGCTCACCGATCTCGTCGAGGAACAACAGACCCTTGGCGGCGCTGCGCAGCAAACCGGCGCGCTCGGCGGCGGCCCGGTGAAAGCGCCCTTGACGTGACCGAACAGGGTGGAACCGGCGCCATCGGCCATGCAGCGTGGCGTAATTGATCTCGACAAATCTGCCATCGATCTGGCGACGCGCCTTTTTCAATTCGTACAAGCGGTGCGCCAGGACATCGCTGCGGCATGATAGCGGCCAAGACTACGCTCAGTGCCAATCGACCTGCCCGACAACCTGGGACCGCTGCGCAGCGCGTATCGAACGCGCCGTGCCGCGCACGGCATGTCGCCCAAGGACGCGTGGCTTCAAGGGCCGCGACAAGGGTTCGTGGGATGCGCCGCCCGACGCGGTCGGCACGGGCCTGGCTGGCGCTGAGGGACGAATTCGACGTCATCTGCCGGAAGACCCCGAAGCTGAAGAACACGAACAACTACAAGCACCTGGGCACACTGGGCACCGGCAACCACTTCATCGAGATCTGTCTCGACGAGCAGGGCTTCGTGTGGTTCATGCTGCATTCCGGTTCGCGCGGGGTCGGCAACGCGATCGGTTCGCACCTCATCGAGCTGGCCAAGCAGGACATGCGCAGCCACATCGCCAACCTGCCGGACAAGGACCTGGCCTACCTGACCGAGGGCACCCGGCATTATGATGACTACGTGGAAGCGGTCGGCTGGGCGCAGAAGTTCGCGCGCATGAACCGCGAAGTCATGATGCGCAACCTGATTGCGGCTTTGCGCACGATGATCAGGAAGCCGTTCGAGACGCACCTGGAAGCGGTGAACTGCCACCACAATGATGTGCAAAAGGAACACCACTTCGGCCGCGACGGGCTGGCCACGCGCAAGGGGGCGGTGTCGGCGCAGAAGGGCGAACTCGGCATCATTCCCGGCTCGATGGGCACGAAAAAGCTTCATCGTGCGCGGCAAGGGCAACCCCGAGAGTTTCAACAGCTGCAGCCACGGCGCCGGCCGCACCATGAGCCGCACCGAAGCCAAGCGCCGTTACTCGGTCGACGACCAGATGCGCGCCCACCGAAGGCGTCGAATGCCGCAAGGACGAAGGCGTGATCGGCGAGATTCCGATGACGTATAAAGACATCGATGCGGTAATGCAGGCGCAGGACGACCTTATCGAAGTGGTGCACACCGCTCAAGCAGATCGTGTGCGTCAAAAGATAACTAACTATCAAATGGAAACAACATAATCGAACCGGATGGGGCAAGCGGGGAAGGCGGCGGGCAGATCCTGCGCAGCGCGCTGACGCTGTCGATGATCACATGTAAGCCTTTCGCATCGCGCGCATCACGCCAAACCGCAGCAAACCCGGCCTGATGGGCCAGCATCTGGTGGCGGTGCAGGCCGCCGCCGAGATGTGCGGCGCCTAGTTGAGGCGGATGCGAACGTCGACCCCTGCTCGTCCGGCGGCGCCCACAACCTGCTGACCGCCGCCGGTGCAATTGCTGCAGTGCGCTTGGCGCCGCGTGCTGGCCGAGATCCAGATACCGGGCAACGCCCTGACGCTGAACTTCGAACAGCAACACTGACTGATGCGCGAATATCGCAGTGACCAGTTGATGCTGGCGCTGGCCGGTGGCGGCGGATGCAGGGTGGAGATGGGCGGCGGCCGTCGTCAAGATGGCAAGCCTACAGGCGCCAAGCCCTATTGCAGAGCTCGGGAGCAAGTTACCGTCTTCAAGGACAAGGCATCGAGCCGACAGTGTGACCCAGGCTTCCTGCAGGACAATGGTCTCTGCTATCGGCAGCTTCCATCCCGAAAGATCGAAAAACGGGAACAGCTTCTGGTAGGGCACGGGTTCGCATTGGCCTGAGCTATCCATCGATGCGCAAACTCGTGCCCGTACGAAACGAATGCAATTGTCGGCGTTTGGATCGTTCATGCAATTCCAGCGGTTTCGTGCAGGGCAGGATGGGAGTGACGTCACATGCTGCAAATCCAGGGTACTTTTTGATATCGATAAGTAATCGATCATGACATTGGCGGAAGTGACAGGTGTGCCCAGCGCGAGAGGACCATCAGAGTTGCGGAAAACGGCATCAGCCTGGATCGCTTGCAAGGCCAAAGTATCTCTGAAGTTGGTGTTTGCTGCGGTAGCGGCGGCACGCCGAGTGACTTCCATTAAAGTGTTTACCAGATATTGGACGCGTGCCAGTTCGAGTGTAGCAAAAATTAACACCAGAAAAAATAGCTACAACAAGCGAAAATTCGACGGCCGCAACACCTGCTTGATGGGCTCGAGTTTTAACATGAGTATAGTTCACATCAATTCCCATATATCGTACATTCACATATGGTGAAATCCATAAACCGCTGTCGCTACCGCTAAACGGATCGATGTATTTCATGTCGAGCGAAACAGCCAACTGCACCAAAGTTTGACTGTTGGACAGGTTTTCGTAGTGCTGCATGGTTTTTGGCGTGAAAGTTCCTGAGGCTTGGCGATAACTGCAAACAATGCCTGTTCTGGAGGCCCGATACTGGCCATTTCGATATTAATGATTTTTTTGGCAATCGTCATAGCAATGGGGCTGCCGTCGGCACCTGCCGTCGTCATTTCCAACCTTGGCGCCGTCGACAAATAAAGAGCTGCATCGTGTACGGCTTTTTTGCGCAGCCGAGTATTTATAAAAATACAAAGCCCAGAATAGCGTTGGAAATAGAACGAATATCACCAGAAGAGGTAGCACGAGAGCCATCTCGATCGCGGCTACACCACGTTGAGAACGTCGTTTCGCTAGTTGGCGTATCTGTCTCATCGGTAAAGCCTCGCGTTGCCGCCGACGCTAGCCCAGGTTTCGGTACGGCAAACTCTGCATACAGGGCGGAAGCAGTTGCAGGTACCGTCATGAAGAATTTGCCGACTCAAGAACGGTCGCGCTCACCTTGGTGCCGGTCGCAACCGGGCATTGCAGCAGCGGGATACGAAGCACGCGCGTGTTGTTGGGGGTCTTGTAGGCGGCAGCGCCGCCGTTTGCTTGATATGGTGTCGTGGATGGATAGGATTGTGGTTGTGCAGCCGGTGTGCCAGGGTAAAGCGTTCCCCAATCGGTTTGATTGGCGAAATACTGTGCCATACCCGGATGCAGGCTCAAGGCCTTTGTAGGTGGTGTAGGACGAGTATTTGGCTGCCTTGGCATATGACCATAATGGCCCTACGGATACATCGGCTGGTTGCGTCTTTATCCACGTTGCACTGGCAAGATCGTAAGCTTTGACATTCGGATCCGCAGGCGCCGAGGCCGGATTGCACGGGCTGACATACGTGCCGAACCGGGAATTGAGTTGCTGGTAAAGCGAATCGATCGGAAATCCCTGCTCGACCGTGATGTCGCCGCCTTGTAACGCCGGGATCGCCATTTTTCCAGTACAGACGTAAGCCGCTACAATGTCCAGACGACCCATCATGGACGTGCCTTCCGTACCGGCGGGGCGATCGGGTTGACCAAAAAATTTCGAGGCGAACCACCGGCAGGGTTCAGTTTCATCAGGTCATAACTGATGCCGCGCCTGAAGCCGTATTCGACCACTCCCCGGATGGCAGAGACGACGCTTGCGTATTTGAATTGGCGCAGATTGCGAATGGCAAGGTATTGAGCGTATCCCTGCCGGCTACCGCGGCGGCCGATAAATTCGTCACGCGAAGCGCGATGACAAAGCAGGCAACAGCACGTTTTCGACTTGCCCAGGGTCGGGAAGAAGCAGGGATGTATCTACCCGAGCAAAAAAAACCTTTCCCGCAATGGCTTTCGCTGTGCTTGCACCTAGCCACCCCCCCGAGCCTCCTCCAGAAGCGGTGCCGAAAGTAAGTGCACTGGGGGACCAAGTAACAACGCTGTTGTTATAGGAAAAAGTTGAGAACGGATGCAATGTCGGCAGCTGCCTGTTCCGCATTATCGATGCCACCCGGCGTCCCATCCAGCGCATTTGCCGCTGCCAACGCGACAGCATCGGCGACGCTTTGCAGTTCGATCTTGCGGTTGTATGAGCGGCTGAGGTCGAGAGCAAAACCGAACATCGCAATCATGAGCACGATGACAAACGCGGTCATGATCGCGATGACGCCGTCTTCGGATTGGCGTCGGCGCCGGACTGGATTTCGCCTGGCGTTTGAGGGAACGCGAAGTGGGTAGAGCAAATTTCCTGGGCACGGGAACCATCCTTCTGCTGACGCTTATATGTGTCTACGCGGCAATTGCAGATTGGAATGGTAGGCCCTTGGATGCTCGTATAGTTGAGGAAGACCAAGGCACGATGAGTTGCCATCGATCTTGGCTAACTCATGCTATTGGCGCCCGTTAAAAGCAAAAGCCCAACCATAAAGGCTGGGCTAAATGCTTGATTCTATGGTGCCGGCTGCAGGACTCGAACCCGCCACCTGATGATTACAAATCAACTGCTCTACCTGATGAGCTAAGCCGGCAATGTGGCCAGGATTATACCCTTATTTGATCCGGGTCAACGTAGGACGTCCACCTTTTTCGGCGGCTCGTCGTTGTCATCCGGCTGCGACGGCACTTCGGCAACTGGCGCATCAGTAGTCTTGGCCGGCACTGCCGACAACCCAGGGCCGGAAGGGGGGATAGCGGCCGGCTCCGGCGGCACCACGGCCGGTTTGGAAGCGGGCGTAGACTCCAGCTCGGCTGTGCCGGCCGACACGTCGAACGCCATGCCTTGCCCGTTCTCGTTGGCGTAGATCGCCAGTACATTGTGCACCGGGATGTACAGCTCGCGCGAGATGCCGTTGAAGCGGGCACGGAAGGCGATGGCGTCGTTGTCCATCTTGAGGCCGAGGTCGCGCCGAAGCTGATGTTCAGGATGATCTCGCCCTTTTTGACGTATTCCATCGGCACCGTGGTCGCGGCGTCGACCTTGACCGCCAGGTAAGGCGTGAAGCCGCTGTCCCGTGCACCATTCGTAGATGGCGCGCAGCAGGTACGGTTTGGTGGAAATATCGGACATGTTCGCAATCAAAAGAAACAGATATCGCGTGCCAGTGTACTTCGATTCGCAGGTAGCGTCGAAACAATCCGGTACGCGACGGGATCCGGCGGCGCGCATGCCGCCGGGCCGGTTCGGCGCGGCCGTCTTAGCGGCGCATCACCTTTTCGGATGGGGTCAGCGCTTCGATGTAGGCGGGGCGCGAGAAGATGCGCTCGGCGTACTTCATCAGCGGGGCTGCGGTCTTCGACAATTCGATGCCGTAGTGATCCAGGCGCCACAGCAGCGGGGCGATCGCCACGTCCAGCATCGAGAACTCGTCGCCCAGCATGTACTTGTTCTTCAGGAACAGCGGGGCCAGCGTGGTCAGGCGGTCGCGGATTTCGGCGCGCGCCTTGTCGTGGCTCTTGTCGGTCACCTTGTTACGCTCGTTTTCGAGCGTGTTTACGTGCACGAACAGTTCTTTTTCGAAGTTGAACAGCATCAAGCGCGCGCGCGCGCGCATCAGCGGTCGGGCCGGCATCAGTTGCGGATGCGGGAAGCGCTCGTCGATGTACTCGTTGATGATGTTCGATTCGTACAGGATCAGCTCGCGCTCGACCAGGATCGGCACCTGGCCGTACGGGTTCATCGTCGAGATGTCTTCGGGCTTGTTGAACAGGTCCACGTCGCGCACTTCGAAGTCCATGCCTTTTTCGAACAGGACCAGGCGGCAACGCTGGGAGAACGGGCACGTGGTGCCGGAGTAGAGAACCATCATGGTTTACAGTTCCTTCAAGAACAAAGGGGTGAAAGCCGAAAGGCTCACCCCAAAATAGAATGCCTGCATTATAACCGGGCAATCAAGTCACTTTACGTCTTTCCAATATGAAGCATTCAGACGCAGGCAAGAAACGCGAATGCGGCCAGGAACAGGACCACGATCGCACCCAGGCGCTTGCGCAGGTCGCGGCTCGGTTCGGCCATCCATTCCATGTAGGCGACCAGGTCGGCGATCTGCGTATCGAATTCCTGCGGCGTCATGCTGCCCTTGCTGACCTGCTCGAAACCGGCGAAGCGGTGCACCGTCTTGCCCTTGTCGTGCGGGTCGGCTTCCTCCACCATCTTGATGGTGCGCACGCCCTGCAATTGCCACAGCACGTGCGGCATCGCCACGTTCGGCACCACCAGGTTGTTCCAGCCGGTGGGGCGGGTGTCGTCCTTGTAGAAGGTGCGCAAATAGGTGTACAGGTAGTCGCCGCCGCTGCCCGCAGTCGAGGCGCGCGCGCGCGCGATGATCGTCAAGTCCGGCGGCACCGCGCCGAACCAGGCTTTCGCATCTGCCGGGCGCAGCGCGACCGTCATCATGTCGCCGACCTTTTCGCCGGAAAACAACAGATTGTTCTTGATCTGGTCTTCGCTCAAGCCCAGGTCGCGCAGGCGGTTGTAGCGCATCGACGCCGCCGAATGGCAGTTCAGGCAATAGTTGACGAACAGCTTGGCGCCATTCTGCAGCGAGGCGATGTCGGTGCGGTCCGGCGCGCGGTCGAGCTGGGCGCCGCCTTCGTTGGCCAGCGCCATGCCCGGAGCAGGGTCACGAAGGCGAGGACCGCGAGGATTTTTTTCGACAAGTTCATGGTTGTCCTTTGGCTCGGGGTCCGAAATCAATGCGGCGTGAAGGTGAGGCGCTTGGGCAAGGGCTTGAAGCGGCCCATCGTGCTCCACCACGGCATCAGGAGGAAAAAGCCAAAGTACAGCAAGGTCGCGATCTGGGCGATCAGCGTATAGGCCGGCGTCGGCAGTTGCGTACCGAGGTAGCCCAGCGTCACGAAGGCCACGAAGAACACGGCGTACACTGCCTTGTGCCAGTCCGGACGGTAGCGGATCGAGCGCACCGGCGAGTGATCCAGCCAGGCAGCAGCGACAAAATCACCACCGCCGAGCCGAACAGCACCACGCCCCAGAATTTCGCATCCAGCACTTGCGGCAGCATGCCGATCTCGATCACCACCGCCAGCACCGTCACGGCGATCTTGGTTTTATACGACAGGCGCGAACGCAGCCAGATGAACACGACGTAGGCGGCCAGGCCGGCCATGACGACCCACATGAAGTCGGACGTGGTGGCGCGCAGGGACCGAGTAAAACGGCGTGAAGTACCAGGTCGGCGCGATGTGCGGCGGCGTCTTGAGGGAGTCGGCCGGCAGGAAGTTGTTGTACTCGAGGAAGTAGCCGCCCATTTCCGGCGCAAAAAATACCACTGAGCTATAGATCAGCAGGAATACCGAGACGCCGAAAAAATCCTTGGTGCTGTAGTACGGGTGCGAGGGAATCGCATCCACAGGATGGCCGTCCGGCCCGATGTTGTCCTTGACCTCGATGCCGTCCGGGTTGTTGGAGCCGACTTCGTGCAGCGCGATCAGGTGCGCCGCCACCAGGCCCAGCAAGACCAGCGGAATGGCGATCACGTGGAAGGCGAAGAAGCGGTTCAGGGTCGCATCCGACACCACGTAGTCGCCGCGGATCCACAGAGATAGATCGTTGCCGATGAAGGGAATCGCGCCGAACAGGTTGACGATGACCTGCGCGCCCCAGTACGACATCTGGCCCCACGGCAGCAGGTAACGAAGAAGGGCTCGCCATCAGGCACACAGAAGATGGCGAAGCCGAACAGCCAGATCAGTTCGCGCGGCTTGCGATACGACCGTACAGCAATCCGCGCGTCAATGTGCAGGTAGACCACGATGAAGAAGGCCGAGGCGCCGGTCGAGTGCATGTAGCGCACCAGCCAGCCCCACGACACTTCCTTCATGATGTATTCGACCGAGCCGAACGCCAGGTTCGAGTCCGGCTTGTAGTACATGGTGAGAAAAATGCCGGTGACGATCTGCAGCACCAGCACCAGCATGGCCAGCGAGCCGAACAGGTACCAGACGTTGAAATTCTTCGGCGCGTAGTAACGGCCCCACTGGTCGTTCCACAATTTCGACAGCGGAAAGCGGTCGTCGACCCAGGCCAGGGCCTTGCGCCCCTTCGGCGCGTCCGCCGGCAGTTTGGTTTCCTTGAATGCAGCGCCCATGTTATGCCTCGCCTTTTTTCGTCGTCTTTGCCGATCAGAAGCTTGTTATCGGACAGGTACATGTACGGGGGGACATCGAGGTTGCTTGGCGCCGGCTTGTTCTTGAACACGCGGCCGGACAAGTCGAAGGTGGAGCCGTGGCAGGGGCACAGGAAACCGCCGTGCCAGTCATCGGGCAAATTCGGTTGCGGACCTTCGGTGAAGCGGGAAGAGGGCGAGCAGCCCAGGTGGGAGCAGATGCCGACCACCACCAGCACCTCCTTGTGCTTTTCGTAGGCGCGGAATTCGTTCTTGGCGTATTTGGGGACGTCGAGCTGGAAACTCTTGTCGGAATCGGGATCGGCGACCAGGCTGTCGTTCTGCTTCAGCGTGGCCAGCATTTCGGGAGTGCGCCGCAAGATCCACACCGGCTTGCCGCGCCACTCGGCAACCTTCATTTCGCCGGGTTTGACGTCGGAGATATCGACTTCGACCGTGCACCGGCCGCTTTCGCCCGCTCGGACGGCTGCAGCGTACTGACCAGTACGCCCGCCGTTGAACACTCGACGACACCACCCGCCGCGCATGTAGCCACGAGCAAGCCTCGCCGGCTGAATCGACCTGCTTCTCATTACTCATACCAACTCCATTCGTCAAATGCGAAATGTTGCGCTGCAATACGTTGCAGCCAGGTAAAGACCTTACTTGCAACAATCGATTATATGTGAACACTTTTACAAACTAAAGAAAAACCGATTTTGTGGTATACGCCCTCGCAAGCGCGTTTCATCAAGTTATTCCCGGTGCATAGGGCCGTCCGCCGCGCAATACTGGCCGGCTTCGGCCGGGCGCCGCATCCTGTATCATCCCCAGGACGCATGCAACAACGACAAGGAGGAACGGATGGCGATGCTGGAAGAATTCAGGAAGTTTGCAATCAAGGGCAACGTGGTCGACCTGGCGGTCGGCGTCATCATCGGCGGCGCCTTCGGCCGCATCGTCGATTCGCTGTGCAGGACGTGATCATGCCGCCGATCGGCAAGCTGTTCGGCGGCCTGGATTTCGCCAACTACTACATCCCCTTGAACCATCAGGGCTATGGCTTGCCGCTGGCGGAAGCGAAAAAGGCGGGCGCGGTACTGGCCTACGGTAACTTCCTCACCATCCTGCTGAACTTCCTGATCCTGGCCTTCGTCATCTTCCAGATGGTGCGCCTGATGAACCGCCTGCGCAACCAGTTCCATCCGCCCGAAGAAGCCAAGGCGGCCGTGCCGCCGACGCCGGAAGACGTGCTGCTGCTGCGCGAAATCCGCGATGCGCTGAAGAACGGTCGCTGACGACAGGTCACCGGATTCCGCCATGCGCCGCTATTGGCTCCTGTTCGCGCAAACCGTCACCATCGCGCTCGGCATCTACGCCGTGCTGGCGGGCGGTGCGCCCGGCCTGGATCGAGCGCGCGCCGACCCGGGTCGGCCTCGGCGCGCCCGGCCGCGCCCGTGCCGGTGCTGCAGGCGCCGGGCGCACTCGACAGCGCGCCCGGCAGCTACCGCGAGGCGGCGGGCAAGGCGATGCCGGCGGTGGTCAACATTTTGACCAGCAAGGCGCTGCGCGGCGGCCATCCGCTGCTCAAGGACCCGCTGTTCCGCCGCTTCTTCGGCGACAAGTTGCCGCCGCAAGAACAGATGGCCAGCCTGGGCTCGGGCGTGATCGTCAGCAGCGACGGTTATATCCTGACCAATTTCCACGTCATCGATGGCGCCGACGAGATCGAGGTCGGGCTGGCCGACGGCAGGAAGGCGGCGGCCAGCATCGTCGGCACCGATCCGAAACGGACCTCGCCGTCATCCGCATCAAGGAAGACAAGCTGCCGGTGATCGTGCTGGGCGAGCCGGGCCAGGCGCGCGTGGGCGACGTGGTGCTGGCGATCGGCAACCCGTTCGGTGTCGGCCAGACCGTCACCCTCGGCATTATCTCCGCGCTGGGGCGCAACAACCTGCACATCAACCATTTCGAGAATTTCATCCAGACCGATGCCGCCATCAACTTCGGCAACTCGGGCGGGGCGCTGGTCGACAGCCGCGGCAACCTGCTCGGCATCAATTCGCGATCTATTCGCAGACCGGCGGCTCGGTCGGCATCGGCTTCGCCATTCCCGTGTCGACGGCCAAGAGCGTGCTCGACGCCATCGTCAAGCACGGGCAGGTGGTGCGCGGCTGGATCGGCATCGAATCGCAGGACATTACGCCCGAATTGTCCGACAGTTTCGGCCTCGGCCGCGAGCGCGGCGCCATCATCGCCGGCATCGTGCGCGGCGGCCGGCCGACCGCGCCGGCATGCAGCCGGGCGACATCCTGCTGTCGATCAAGGGGCAGAAGATCGCCAACACCAACGACATGATGAACCGCATCGCCGACCTGCCGCCGGGCGAAAAGGCGCCCATGACCGTGATTGCGCAAGAACCGCGAAGCCACGCTGGCCGTGACGGTCGGACGCCGGCCGCGCCAATCGCCTTGACACCTGGACCTTGCCCCATTTATCGACCGACTCCACCGGATAACCCATGCACCTGCACGACCTGACCCGATTTCTCGCCGAACTCAAGGAAAACAACAACCGCCCCTGGTTCCTGTGGAACAAGCCTCGCTACGATATCCTGCGCACCGAATTCGCGGAGGTGCTCACCGAATTGATCCGCGAGCTCGGCAAGTTCGACCGCCTGGTCGCCGGCTGCGACCCGAAAAAGGCGATGTTTCCGCTTCCAGCGCGACACCCGCTTCGCACACGACAAGACGCCCCTATAAAACGCATTTTTCGGCGGGCATTGCCCCGGGCAACAGCGCCGTCCCAGCGAAGGTGGCGGCCCGACCTAATTATTTCCACATCGAAGCCGACGGCACGCTGCTGTTCGGCGCCGGCGAGTACCTGCCGCCGGCAGCGCGCCTGAAAGCGATCCGCGAGCACGTGGTCAACGATGCGACAGGATTTGCGAAAATGTTGAAGAATAAACATCTGCGCGAGACCTATGGCGACCTCAAACCCGGAGACAAGCTGCAGCGCCCACCCAAGGGCTTCGATGCAACGCACCCGCTGGTCGAGTACCTGAAGCCTGAAAAGTTATTTCGTCTGGATCGAGGTCAAGCTGGACTGGACAAACCGGAACAGCTGGTGCCGCGGCTCGCGCAGGGATTCAAGGACGCCACCGCGCTGGTGACCTGGCTGCGCGGCGTACCGCAAACTCATGAATGACAGGGATTCCCGGCCGGCGTAGCGCACGGCGCCTGGCGGTTTCGGAACAGGAGAGCAAGATGGCCTTACAACATGCAGTATCGGGCGAACGGATCGCACTCGAGCGCGACGAAGACGACATCGCGAATTTCACATCGATCGCGCTGATCAAGACTGATCACATGGAATTGATCCGGCTCGTGCTGCCCAAGGAAAAACCGATGCCGGAACACTGGGTCGAAGGCGAGATGACGCTGTTGTGCCTGGAAGGCGAGATCGCCTTCAGCGCCCACGGCCGCACCACCATCCTGGCCCCGAACGAAATGTCTATTTGGCCGGCGGCGAGCCGCACGCGATCCGCGCCAACCAGGACGCGGTGGCGTTGATGACCATCCCTGCTGCACCCCGGCGACAACAATGGCGGCCCGACCCGCACCGACGCGCGCACCGTTCCAGGCGCTTGATCCGATGCCGGCCCTGCGCCGGCATGTCGGACCGGCCCGGTAACGCGGCCGGACCCTGCGAACGATGCGATCGGCGTGGGGTAGGCGGCTCGGCCGCCGTCACGCCATCTCCCCGTCAAAATCGTTTTTACGCCAATTCGTTGCGCGGATCGCGCGCGAGCCAGCTTGCCGACCATATCCACCGCCGAATCGCCGTCGAACAAGACTCCCGCCACCGCATCGTGATCGGCATGTCCACTCCCAGCTTGTGCGCCAGTTCGCGTACCGCCTTGGCGCACGGCACACCCTCGGCCACGTGACCCAGTTCGCGCACGATGGCGTCCAGCGGCTTGCCCTGCGCCAGCGCCAGGCCGACGCGGCGGTTGCGCGACAGGTCCCCGGTGCAGGTCAGGATCAAATCGCCCATCCCGGTCAGGCCCATGAAGGTGCCGGCATGCCCGCCCAGGGCCGTGCCCAGGCGCGTGATCTCGGCCAGGCCGCGGGTGATCAGCGCCGCGCGCGCGCATTCAGGCCCAGGCCGAGCCCGTCGGCAGTACCGGTGGCGATCGCCAGGATATTCTTGACGGCGCCCCCGACTTCCACGCCGACCAGGTCGTCACAGGCATACACACGCGTGCTGCCGCCGTGCACCAGGCCGACCACGCGCTCGCGCAAGGCGGCCGATGTCGACGCCACGGTCAGTGCACAGGGCAGGCCGCGCGCCACTTCCTGGGCGAACGAAGGACCGGACAGCGCAGCGCCCTCGATCTCGTCGCCCAGCACCTCGCGTACCACCTGGTGCGGCAGCAGGCCGGTGTCGTACTCGAAGCCTTTGCACAGCCAGACGATGTTGGGAATGCGCCGGCCTTTCAGCTGTTGCAGCAACGGCCGCAGTCCGGCCACCGGGCAGGCCGCGATCAGCAGCGGCGTGGCGCTGGCAACGGTCGCGGCGGCGCCGGTCACGTGGTCGATGGCGGCGTCGACATCGGCGTCGACGCGCAGCGCCGCCGGCAGCGGATGGCCGGGCAGGTAGTCGACGTTTTCGCGCGCGGCGGCCGCCGCCGCCATCTGGGCGGGATTGCGCCCCCACAGCAGGACGTCGTGGCGCGCTGCCAGCGAAATCGCCACCGCCGTGCCCCAGGCGCCGGCGCCGAGGACGGTAATGGCTTGAGCTTGTTTGGATTCTTGCATGGAATAATTGGCTAGAGGCCCCAGACGTCGGACGTTTTGAACGTAGCCGCTGAATGCCGTCGCGATGGCGCACGCGCACCCACGGGCCGGCGTCCGGATCGACCAGTTCGAGCAGGACGTTCTTGTCGGCCGTCATCAGGACCGGCGCGGCCTCGTCCGGCGTGGCGCGGACCTTGGCCGCGGCGCTGCGCACGATCACGTTGCGCCTGGCGGACAGGCCCTTGGCTTCGGTCCAGGCCACGTCGCCGCTGGCGTCGCGCACCTTGACCCAGTCGCCGTAGCCGAGCACGATCTCGACCGGCATGCCGCTGGGCGCGACATACAGCCTGGCACCCTTGAGCGAGGGCGTGTCATACAGGATCACCGGACGCGCGCCGACCGTCTTGAAGTCGAACGCGTGGGCGCCGAACGCGCACAGCAGCAATGTACTACCGGTCAGCAGGCGGCCGAAACGGAAAGGATGGGAACGATGCATGACGAGGCCTTTGGAAACGACGAACGCCAAAAGGCAGGACCGGCGTCCCGTCATGACACGGGCGGAAACGCCTGGCGCAGACGCCTCGTGACCGTGCTGCGCGCTGCAGCGGCGCCGGAGACGCCGACGGTGCGATGCGCGCTGCGCCGGTTCGAGGCGCCCGCAAGGAGCGGTTTACTGGTTGCCGATCGCTGGCCGGCGGTGGCGGCCTGCTCGGCCAGGGCCTGGCGGCGCTGCTGGTAGAACACTTCGAAGTTGATTTCGGCCAGGTGCACGGGCGGGAAGCCGGCGCGGGTGATCAGGTCGGCGATGTTGCTGCGCAGGTAAGGATAGATGATGTTCGGGCAGCCGATGCCGAGCAGCGGATCCATCTGGTCGGCCGGATGTTGCGGGCTTCGAAGATGCCGCCCTGCTTGCCTTCGACCAGGAAAGCGACCTTGTCCTTGACCTTGGCGGTCACGGTGATGGTCACGGTGGATTCGTAGATGCCATCGGCGATGGCGTCGGCGCCGACGTCCAGCGACACTTCGATGGTCGGGGCTTCCTGCTCGAGGAAGATTGCCGGGGAATTAGGTTGTTCCAGCGACATATCCTTCAGGTAAATACGCTGGATTTGGAATACGGGTTGCAGGTTTTCGTCAGCCATGGAACGCTTTCATTTAATTGTAAGAAGAACGGTGATGTCCGTTCCAGATGCTTGCAGGGGAGTCTCCAACCCGCGTCGCAGATTTCTGCCGCGCACCGGTTTTTGATGTCCGAATGTAGGAAACCTCGACCAACCTGCAGCCGAGCCGGCCACGATCGTTCGAGGTTCCTTCAAGGCGTCGGTAATTGTATCAAAACCAATTCGGATTAAATAGCATTCTCCGGCGCCGGTCTTCGACAAGGCGCAGCGCGGCCCGAACAGCATTCGCGCTGCCGTTGCCTGGCTTGCCTCAGGCGGCTTCGCCCTTGAGCAGCGGATCGAGGCGACCGGCCTGGTCGAGCGCGCGTACAGGTCGTCGAAGCCGCCCACGTGCGTATCGCCCACGTAGATCTGCGGCACGGTGCGGCGGCCGGTGACGTTCCATCATGGTCACGCGCTGCTGCGGGTCCAGGTCGACGCGGATGCGCTCGATCTCGGTCACGCCCTTGGCTTCCAGCAGGCGCTCGGCGCGCACGCAGTAAGGGCAGGCAGCGGTATGGTAGAGGACGACGTGGGCAGTCATGGTAATTCCTTTCACTTGAATCATTTGGTCAGAGGCATGCCGGCGGCGGTCCAGGCCATGACACCGCCTTCCAGGCAATAGATGTCTTCGAACCCGGCCGTTTTCAACTGGCGCGCGGCCTTGTCAGCGCGTTGCCCGCCTGGTCGACGACGATCACGGTCTTGACTTTCACCTTGTCGAGTTCGCCGGTACGGTTTGGCCAAGTCTGCCAGCGGAATGTGTTTCGCGTCGCGCAAATGGCCGGCGGCAAATTCCTCGGCGCTGCGCACATCGATCACGGCGGTGCTTCTGCCGCGGTTCATCATCTGGGTTGCCTGCAGTGGAGAAGCGCGCCGCGCGCGCGGCACCAGGGCGGGCCACAGCAGGGCGCCCCCGGAAATCACGGCAATTGCAACAGTAAGAAGATGGTCGAGGATGAATTTCACGAAGGTTCCGTTGGTTGAACTGAATCATCGCATTATAAAATAGAAGCGAGGCCGGTATTTCGGGCGCCTGGAAAAACCGCCATGGCAACATGCGGCAGCTTGTTCCGGGCGTCTTTTTGCACACTTTTTTCTCGAAGAGCTTATGTACAAAATCGTATTCATGCGTCACGGTGAATCCACCTGGAACCTGGAAAACCGCTTCCACGGGCTGGACGACGTCGACTTGACGGAAAAGGGCGTCGGCGAAGCGAAGACCGCCGGCCGCCAGTTGCGCGAAGCCGGCTTCGCCTTCGACCTGGGCCTACACCTCGGTGCTGACGCGCGCCATCCGCACGCTATGGCTGGCCATGGACGAGATGGACATGATGTGGCTGCCGATCAAGAACGACTGGCGCCTGAACGAGCGCCACTACGGCGCGCTGCAGGGCCTGGACAAGGGAGAAACCGCCGCCAAGTTCGGCGACGAGCAGGTGCTGGTCTGGCGCCGCAGCTACGATACCCCGCCCCCGAGCCTGGAAGCGGACGATCCGCGTACCTCGTTCGCCGATCCGCGCTATGCCGGCCTGGACAAGGGCAGCATCCCGCTGACCGAATGCTGAAGGACACCGTGGCGCGCGTGATGCCGTGTGCTGGGACGAGGAAATCGCCCCGGCCATCCGCGCCGGCAAGCAAATCCTGATCTCGGCCCACGGCAACAGCCTGCGCGCCCTGATCAAGATGCTCGACAACATCAGCGACGACGACATCGTCAGCCTGAACATCCCCAACGGCACGCCGCTGGTCTATGAACTGGATGCCGACCTGAAACCGATCCGCCATTACTATCTGGGCGACCAGGAAGCGATCGCCGCCAAGATGGCCGCCGTGGCCAACCAAGGGAAGGCAAAGTAAGTTTTGCGTGTATTTGCAATGAAGTCGGCCGGCGGCGCCAGGCGGGGCGCCGCCGCACGCTGCTGCGTGGCCTGCTGGCGCTGGCCCTGGCGCTCATCGGCGGCGGCGCGCAGGCGGCGCCGCACGCGCCGGAGGCGCATCAGAACGAGCCGCGGCACAATGGCGCGAAGCAAAGCGCAGCCAAGCAGAACACGGCGAAGCAGGACGCCGCGCGTGCGGCCGCGCCGCGCATCACCGAGCGCAGCAAGCAGAAGGCGGCCGCCGAAGCCGAGCGCGCCGGCATCCAGCAAAAGCTCGGCGCCTCAAGAAGGACATCACGCGCACCGAGAGCGCCAAGGAAGACGCGGCCGACGAGCTGGCCGAATCGGAAGAGTCGATCTCGAACGCCAACGCGCGCGCTGCGCGAACTGCGGACGAGCAAGCGCCACCAACGACAAGCTCAAGGAATTGAATGGCGAGCAGGCGCGGCTGGAAGGCACGATCGGCGGCGCAAAAGCGCCAATTGGCCAAGCTGTTGCGTGAGCATTATGTGTCCGGCAACGAAGACCGCATCAAGCTGCTGCTGTCGGGCGACAATCCGAACCGCATCAACCGCGACCTGCAGATGATGTCCTACGTGTCCCAAGCGCAGGCGACATTGCTGGATGGCTTGCGCGGCAACCTGGCGGCGGTGGAGGCGAACCACGCCAAGACGCAGAACGCCAAGGACGAAACTCGAGGAAATCGCCGGCGAACAGCGCGACCAGAAGGCCGTGCTGGAGCAGGAAAAGGCGAAACGCGCCGCCCTGCTGGCGAAACCTGTCGAGCAAGCTGGTTACCCAGCGCAAGGAAGCTTCCAGCCTGGAGCGCGACGAACAACGCATGAGCGGCCTGGTCGATCGCCTGACCCCAACTGATCCGCGAACAGGAAGCCGCCGCTGCCGCCGAGCGCAAGCGCCAGGAAGCGCTGGCCGCCGCGCGCGCCAAGGCCGAAGCCGAAGCGAAGGCGCGCGCGCTGGCGCGCGCCAAAGCCGAGCAGGCCGAGCGCGAACGCCTGGCCGCGCTGGCACGCGAAGCCGCCAAGGCCGCGGCGCGCGAGGCGGCGCGCACGGCAAGCCGGTCAAGCCGGCCCCGGTGCCGGCGCCGGCCGCCGGTGCGCGAAGAAGAGCCGCAAGTGGCGCAGGTCGAACCCCAGGCCGCAGCCGCCGGCGCGCTCGCCCGACAACCGCGCTGGCATCGGAAGCGCCGAGCGGCGCGTTCGAGAGCCAGCGCGGACGCATGCCGGCCCCGATCGGCGGCAAGATCGCGGCCCGCTTCGGCGCCAAGCGCGGCGACGGCCCGACCTGGCGCGGCATGTTCATCAAGGCGCCGGAAGGCACCGACGTGCGCGCCATCGCCGCCGGGCGCGTGGTGTTCGCGAACTGGATGCGCGGCTACGGCAACCTGATCATCGTCAACCATGGCGGCGAATACCTCTCCATCTACGGCAACAACCAGACCTGGTGAAACGCGTCGGCGATGCGGTCAAGCCGGGCGAGGTCGTGGCCAGCGCGGGCAACACCGGCGGCAACGAGGAATCGGGGCTATACTTCGAACTCAGGCATCTGGGCAAGGCCTTCGATCCGGCAGGCTGGGTCCGCTTCTAGCCCGAGCACTCGAATTCAGATCGCACAGCAGGGAACCCCGCATGACGCTGGCATGCGGGGTTCCCGTCCATTCAGGAATAAGTTAATGGGCAATAAACTCAAGAGCATCGGCCTGATCGGCATCGCATGGTCGCCGGCGTCGCCGCCACCGTGCAGCTGTCCGCGCTCGCGCAGCAGGGCGCCGCCGCGCCAGGCGCCGCTGCGCCGCTGCCCCTGGACGAACTGCGCCAGCTGGCCGACGTGTATGGCCTGATCAAGAGCGACTACGTGGAAAAGGTCGACGACAAGAAATTGCTTTCGGAAGCCATCGCCGCATGGTGTCCTCGCTCGACCCGCACTCGGTCTACCTGGACCAGAAGGATTTCGCCGAGATGCGCGAGTCGGTGCAGGGCAAATTCGTCGGCGTCGGGGTGGAAGTCGCGATGGGAAGACGGCTACGTCAAGATCGTCTCGCCGATCGAGGACACGCCCGCTTATCGCGCCGGCATCAAGGCAGGCGACCTGATCACGCGCATCGACAACGTTCCCGTCAAGGGCTTGTCGCTGGACGAGGCGATCAAGCGCATGCGCGGCGAACCGCACAGCAAGGTGTTGCTGACCATCGCCCGCCGCGGCGCCGACGTACCCTGGGTGGTGCCGGTGGCGCGCGAGGAGATCCGCGTGGCCAGCGTGAAGGGCAAGATCATCGAGCCGGCTATGCCTGGCTGCGCGTCAGCCAGTTCCAGAAGAGACTCTGGACGAGATGGTGGCCAAGATCCAGGAACTGTATGGCAAGAACCCCGACATCAAGGGCCTGGTGCTGGACTTGCGCAACGACCCCGGCGGCCTGCTGCCGAGTGCGCGATCGGCGTCTCCGCCGCCTTTTTGCCGCAGAACGAGGTGATCGTATCCACCAAGGGGCAATTGCCGGACTCGAATGCCACCTTCTATGGCCGGCGCGAATTCTATGCGACCCGTGCCGGCGCCGATCCGCTGGCCAGGCTGCCGCCGCGCTGAAAAAAGTGCCGATGGTGGTGCTGGTGAACACCGGTTCGGCCTCGGCCTCCGAAATCGTCGCCGGCGCGCTGCAGGACTACAAGCGCGCCATCGTGATGGGCAGCCAGACCTTCGGCAAAGGGGTCGGTGCAGACGCTGCGCCAGTTGAGCGCCGACACCGCCGTGAAACTGACCACGGCGCGCTATTACACGCCCAAGGGCCGCTCGATCCAGGCGCTGGGCATCGTGCCCGACCTGAAGGTCGACGAAACCCTGCAGGGCGACGGCTTGAACGCGCTGCGCGTGCGCGAGGCCGACCTCGACCGTCACCTGGACAATGAGACCGACAAGGGCACAGCGGGCGCCAAGGTCGCGGCCAAGAATGCCGATCGGCGCGACGAGCTGGAAGAAGAGCAGCGCGCGCTGGCCATGCTGAAGGACAGCCGCCGCTCGAATTCGGCGGCAAGGACGATTTCCAGTTGGCGCAGGCGATCAACCACTTCAAGGGCCTGCCGGTGCACCTGGCCAAGGCCGACCCGGACCAGGACAAGCCGGCGCCCGCCCAGTTGCCGGGCGAAGAGCAGAAACCGCCGGAACTCAAGGGACCGCCGAAGAAGTGATGGACGATCCGTTGACCGACACCCGGCAGGCAGCCGCAGCAGCATCCGGCGTACGCAAGATCGACATGAACGACCAGCAATTGCTGCGCTATTCGCGCCATATCTTGCTCGACGAAGTCGGCATCGAAGGCCAGCAGCGCTGGCTGCAGGCGCGCGCGCTGTTGATCGGCGCCGGCGGCCTGGGCTCGCCGGCCGCGCTGTACCTGGCTGCCGCCGGCATCGGGCGCATCACGCTGGTCGACGACGACGAGGTCGACCTGACCAACCTGCAGCGCCAGGTGATGCACGCCACGGCGCGCATCGGCCAACCCAAGGTCGCCTCCGGGCGCGAGGCGCTGTTGCAGATCAATCCCGATATCGACGTGGCCGCCTTGCGCGAGCGCGCCGGACCTGCACGTCTTGCGGAACTCGTGCGTGAGGCCGATGTCGTACTCGACTGCAGCGACAATTTCGCCACCCGCCACGTCGTCAACCGCGCCTGCGCCGCGCCGGCGTGCCGCTGGTGGCCGGCGGCGGTGATCCGTTTCGACGGCCAGTTGTCCGTGTTCGACATGCGCGATCCCGCTTCGCCCTGCTACGCCTGCCTGTTCCCCGAAGACAGCCGCTTCGAGGACGCCGCCTGCAGCAGCATGGGCGTGTTCGCGCCGCTGGTCGGCATCGTCGGCGCCATGCAGGCGGCCGAAGCGATGAAACTGCTGGCCGGCATCGGCCAGTCGCTGGCGGGACGCTTGCTGATGCTCGATGGCCGCGCGAATGGCGTGGACCGAGATGAAAGTGGCGCGCAATCCCTGCTGTCCGGTGTGCGCCGCACGTGTCGCCGCCTGAGACGGGACACGGCCGCGGCTTCTGATTTACAATCGGCGGTTGCCTTACAATTGGAAAACCTTGTAAGGTAGCCTGCTTTACGGTTGCACCTTATACTTGACCGCTTGCCGGGATCGATGGACCGATCGATGTGCATCGCTTCCCAGGCGGCTGTTCCGACCATCTACCAAATTAAGAGCTTATGCACAACGTTTTCGCATCGCATGAAGCAGCAGCGTCAACGCGGTTTCACCCTGGTCGAGATCATGGTCGTCGTGGTCATCATCGGTATCCTCGGCGCACTGGTCGTGCCGAAGCTGCTGGGCCGCACCGGCGAGTCGCGCGTGTGGCCGCCGCCAAGGTCGACATCAATACCCTGAAGGCCGCGCTCACCTGTACAAGCTGGACAACCAGCGCTATCCGACCACCGAGCAGGGCCTGACGGCGCTGACGCAGAAGCCGACCAGCGTCCGGCCGCCAACGGCTGGAAGGAAGGCGGCTACATCGAGCGCCTGCCGAAAGACCCGTGGGGCAATGCCTACCAGTACCTGTCGCCCGGCTTGCACGGCGAATTCGACATCTTCTCGCTCGGCGCCGACGGCCAGCCCGGCGGCACCGGCGAAGATGCCGACATCGGTTCCTGGGATACCAGCAAGTAATCCGGCGCACCGGCAACCGAGCGGATAACCTGCGCATACCGGCCCGAGGAGTGGCACCGCGATGAACCGTCCGCTCGGCACGCCTGCTTCTGCCGCTGCACGCGCGCCACCGCCGGCTTCACGCTGGTGGAGATCATGGTCGTCATGGTCATCATCGGCATCACGGTGGGCATGGTGTCGCTCAACGTGATCCCGAGCCCGCGCCAGGACCTGCAGGACGAGGCGCGCCGTTTATCTCTGCTGCTGCAGCTGGCGCGCGACGAAGCCATCGTGCGCAACCGTCCGGTCACCTTCGAGGCCAACGGCGAGCGCTATCGCTTCCTGGTGCGCAACGAAACCCGCTGGGAACCCGCTTCCGGGCGACGACATGCTGCGCGAGCGTCCCTTCCGCGCAACGCTCCCGTGAGCCTGCTGCTGGAACCGTCCAGCGCCGGTACCGCCAATCCGCTGCGCATCACCTTCGGCCGCGAACCGGTCGACAAGCCGTTCCTGCTGACCCTGGCCAGCGGCAATTACCACGTCGCCGTGCGCGCCGACGGCGTCGGCCACTTCACGGTCGAATGAACATGCGCCGCATTTTTTTCATAGTCGTCGCCCTTGCCGCGCCCGCCAGCGCGGCTTCACCCTGCTCGAAGTGCTGGTGGCCCTGGTCATCGTCGGCACCGCGCTCGGCGCCGGCCTGCGCGCGGTTCGGCAGCCTGAGCGCCAACAGCGCCCGGCCTGCGCACGTCGATGATGGCCACCTGGTCGGCCGAGAACCGCCTGATCCAGATCCGCCTGGCCAACGAATTCCCGGAGGTCGGCAAGCGCAGCTTCGATTGCCCGCAGGGCGACCTGAAGCTGGTGTGCCAGGAAGAAGTGCTGGTCAGCCCGAACCCGCGCCTGCGCCGGTCGAGGTGTCCGTATATCGGGACATCGAGAATCCGAACCGGCGCATCGTCAAGCTGATCCAGCTGGTGTTGAGGAAAACCTGATGCGTTCCGTTCCAGAACAACGCGGTTTTCACCCTGGTCGAGCTGCTGGTGGCGATCAGCATCCTGGCCATCGTCGCCGTGCTCGGCTGGCGCGGGCTGGACGGCATCATGCGCGCCCGCGGCACCCTGACCGACCAGATGGAAGTCACGCGCGGCATGCAGCTAGCCTTCGCCCAACTGCAGAGCGATTGCGAGCACATCGCCGACAGCGAGGTGCTGGTCCATCGGCCGCGCCTGCTGATGATCGGCACCGACCGCATCACCCTGGTGCGCGACGTGTTCGTCGAAAACCAGCCGGCGCAATTGCAGGTGGTGGCCTACCGCATCATCAACGGCACCGTGGTGCGGCGCGAAACCGGCGCCACGCGCGACCTGGCCCAGCTCGACGCACTGTGGCAGAACGCCGTCACCGATGCCGACACCGGCGGCGCCATCACGCTGCAGGGCGGCGTGGACCGGCATGCAGGTGCTGGCCTGGCAGGGCGGCGGCTGGCGCCAGGGCGGTGAGCACTGTCAGCAGTACCGGAATACAGCCGGGGCAAGCGGCCGGCAACACGCAATCGCTGGAAGCGACCGGCCTGCAGGTGGCGCTGCTGCAGGTGGGGCAGAAGGTTCCCTTGAGCAAATTCTTCCTGCTGGGTTCGCAATGAGACGGCATCCTTTCCCTTGCGCCGCCAGCGCGGAGTGGCCGTCATCACCGCGCTGCTGCTGACCACGCTGGCGGTATCGATCGTGGCCAGCCTGTTCTGGCAGCAGCAGGTGCAGGTACGCTCGCTGGAAAACCAGCGGCTGCACCTGCAGACCAAGTGGATCCTGCGCGGCGCGCTCGACTGGTCGACGCTGGTGCTCGATTCCATGGCGCAGAGCTCGCCCTATATCAGCCTGGACCAGCCCTGGGCCACGCCGCTGGCGGACACGCGCCTGGACCAGTACATCGAGCGCGAGCGGGTGCAGGGCGAGAACTTCGATGCCAGCCTGTCCGGCGGCATCGTCGATGCGTGCTCGCGCTACAACCTGCGCAACCTGGCGGGGGCACCGGCGGCCCGGCGCTGCCGGAAGTCCAGGTCTTCAGGAATCTGTTGCGTAACCTGAGCATCCCGGAAACGCTGGCGGACAAGGTAGCGGCCTATGTCGACGCCGCCCAGCCGCCGGTGCCGGCGGCCAACCCGGGCGGCGCCAACGGCACCCCGGTCACTCCCAGGGTCAGCACGGTCGCCGGCAAGCCGATGCAGTTGCTGCAGGTGGACGACCTGCTGGCGATCCAGGGTTTTACGCCGGAACTGGTCGAGCGGCCTGCGGCCGTTCGTGATCGTGCTGCGGTCGGGGGCACGGCGGTGAACGTGAACACGGCTGCGCCGGAGGTGATGGCGGCGCTGGTACAGAACATGACGACGTCCGGCGCGGCCGCATGGGTGTTACGGCGTAAGCAGGCGCCATGGATCAATATTGCACAATTCACTTCACAATTGAATGGGTCGACCCTGGTGAACGGCATAATACAGCCCGAAGTGACCAGCAACTGGTTCCTGGTCAGCAGCCGCATCCGCCTGGACCGGGCCGCGCTGGACGCCGAGGCGCTGCTGCAGCGCGGGGCCGGGGTGGTGTCGGGCAACCGCACCCACGTGGTATGGATCCGCCAGAACTAAACAAGAAAGCGAGACGGTTTGACTACACTGTATATCCGGCACCCGGCCATGCCGACGGCGAGCATGCGCTGAGCCGCTTCGCCCTGGTGAACGACGGCGGCGTCAATCGAGCAGCAGGGGGAAGGCCCGCTGCGCAACCTGGGCGACCTGGTCGGGACCAGCCGGCGCGTGGTATTGCTGCTGGCCGGCGCCGACGTCAACCTGCTGTCGGTGCAGGCGCCGCCGCTGTCGGGCGCGCGCTTGAAGGCGGCGTTGCCGGGGATGGTCGAGGAACACATCCTGGGCGACCCGGCCGAATCGGTGCTGGTGGCCGCGCCCGAGCAGCCGGACGGCGCGCGTCCCATCGCCGTGGTCGAGCGCGACTGGCTGGAAGGCATCGTGCGCGCGCTGCTGGCGCAGGGTGCGCGTGCGGTGGCCGCGCTGCCCGCGCAACTGTGCCTGCCGCTGCAGCCGGGCAGCGTCGCCGCCGCCGTCGACGGCGCCGGACTGACCTTGCGCCAGGGCCTGTTCCAGGGTTTCGGCCTGGCGCTGGAAGCCACGCCGGCGGTGGTATTGCAGACCGCGCGTGCTTTCGGCGGCGATGCGCCACTGGTGCTGTACGTGCCCGCGCGCACAGCTGGGGGAGTACCAGGCGCTGCTGCAGGAAGACGGCGGCGCCGCGGTCGTGCTGGAAGCCGACGATTGGGCGCACTGGATTTCCGGCTCGAAGAGCACCGCGCTCGACCTGGTGAGCGGCCTGGGCGCGGCCGGCAGTCCGGCGCGCGACTGGCGCCGCTGGCGCTGGCCGCTGCGCCTGGCGCTGCTGGCGGTGGTCGTCAACCTGATCGGCCTGAACCTCGACTGGCTGCGCCTGCGGCGCGAATCGATCGCGGTGCGCCAGTCGATGAACCAGACCTTCCGCCAGGTCTATCCGAACCAGACCGCGATCCTCGACCGGTGCTGCAGATGCGCCAGAACATCGCCGGCGCGCGCGCCAACAGCGGCGAGGTGGTCCCGGACGAATTCACCTACCTGGCGGCGGCCTTCGGCGAAGCGGCGCGCAACGGCCCGCGCCAACCCGGCATTGCGTCAATCGAATACCGCGAACGCGCCCTGTCGGTCAAAGTCAAACCCGAAACGGTCGACCCCGGTCTGACCGCGCAACTGCGCACGGCCCTGGGTGCGCGCCATCTGAGCCTGGAAGAAGCCACGCCCGGCACCTGGGTCATCCGCAGCACGGGAGTCAAGCCATGAGCCTCGCCACCACCATCGCCCAGTACCGCGAGCGCGCCAACGCGCTGTGGCTCGCGCGCACCGAGCAGGAGCGCCGTTTCCTGGCGGTCGGCGGCGCCGTCGTGCTGCTGGCCATCCTGTACCTGCTGCTGGTCGACCCGGCCGTCGAGGGCCGCGCCCAGCTGCGCCGCCAGTTGCCGCAGCTGCGCCAGCAGGCCGCCGAGCTGCAGGCGCTGGCGCAGGAAGCGGCCAGCCTGGCGCACGCCCCTGCCAGCCAGGTGGCGCCGCTCACGCGCGAATCGGTCAGCAGCAGCCTCGCGGGCCGCGGCCTGAATCCGCAATCCTTGTCCGTCAGCGGCGACTACATCAAGCTGCAGTTGAACAACGTGCCGTTCTCGGGACTCACTGCCTGGCTCGACGAGCAGCGCCGCGCCAACCGCGTGCTGGCGCAGGACGTCGTGGTCAATGCCCTGCCGACCGCCGGCCAGGTCGACGCCAGCCTGACGCTGCGCCAGAACACCGGCGCGCCCCGATGAAGCGTTTATTGGCGTGGGGCACGCTGGTCGTGCTGGCGGTGCTGCTGACCATTCTCGCCTTCCTGCCGGCGGCCTGGCTGGCGCCGCTGGTCGAACGGCAGACCGCGGCCGTTTGACTCTGGGGGATGCGCAGGGTACGCTGTGGCGCGGCTCAGCCTTTATCGGCGGCGCGCCGGGAGAAGGCGGCGCGGTCACGCCGCTGCTGCCGGGACGGTTCACCTGGCGCCTGTCGCCGCTGGTGCTGGACCGGGTCGGTGAGCGTCGACCTGGCCAACGGGCAAGCCCTGGCGCAGCCGGTGCACGTCGGCGGCAGCTGGTCGCAATGGCAGGTCAGCGCCGGCGAACTGCTGCTGCCGGCCGAAGGCTTGTCCGGCCTGGGCGCGCCGCTCAACACGCTGGCGCCGTCGGGCGTCATCCGACTGTCGTGGAACCTGCTCGACATCGCGCGCCAGGGCCCCGCGGTGGCGGTGAGCGGGCGCACGGTGCTGTCGATGACCGACATGGGTTTCGCGCATGAGCCCGATCAAACCGCTGGGCAGCTACGAGATGGCGATGGATTGGCGCGGCCAGCAGGCCGACCTGACCCTGCGTACGGTGCGCGGCGCCCTGGTGCTGACCGGTAGTGGAGCACTGGAAAACGGCCGCCTGCGCTTCGCGGGCCAGGCGTCGGCGGCCGACGGATACGAAGACACGCTGGGCAACCTGCTCAACCTGCTGGGCCAGCGCCGAATGGTGAACGGCAAGAGAACATAATCGCACTCGAGTTCAGATGATGAAAAATATCCACGCAGTTTCCCATCCCCGCAAGCGGCAACTGCCGGCGTTGCGCCGTATCGTGGCCGGCGCCATGCTGTGCTGCGCGGTCGCCACCGCCATCCCGCCGTTGCCCGCGCTGGCCCAGGACGGCGGCGGCGCCGCGCTGAATTTCGTCAATGCCGACATGGAATCGGTGATCAAGGCGGTCGGCCATTACACCGGCATGACCTTCGTGATCGACCCGCGCGTAAAAGGCACGCTGACGCTGGTGTCCGAAAGGACCCTGAGCAAGGCCAGGCCTTCCAGCTGCTGACCTCGGCGCTGCGCCTGCAGGGGCTATGCGGTGGTCACCGCCGACGGCTACGCCAAGGTGGTGCCGGAGGCGGAAGCCAAGCTGCAATCGTCGCCGACCCAGGTCGGCAGCGGTGCCTCGCGCGTGCGCGGCGACCAGGTCGCCACCCAGGTGTACCGCCTGCAGCACGAATCCGCGGCCAACCTCACCGCCGTGCTGCGTCCGCTGATCTCGCCCAACAACTCGATCATGGCCGACCCGGGCAACAACAGCCTGGTGATCACCGACTACGCCGACAACCTGCGCCGCCTGTCGAGCATCATCGCCGCGCTCGACGCGCCGTCGACCGGCGACCTCGACGTAGTGCCGATCCGCAACGGCATCGCCAGCGACGTGGCGACCCTGGTCACGCGCCTGATGGAGCCGAGCCCGGGCGGCGATTCCGGCCGCGTCACGGTGCTGGCCGACGCCCGCACCAACTCGGTGGTGGTGCGGGCGCCTCGCGGCCGCGCGCGCCAACATGGCGAAGAGCCTGATCGCCAAGCTGGACCAGCCGACCTCGGAGCTCGGCAACATCCACGTGGTGTACCTGAAGAACGCCGACGCCAGCAAGGTCGCGCAGACGCTGCGCGCGGTGGTTCTCGCATGACGCCTCGGCGGTGGCGGTGCAGCAGCAGGGCACCGCGGCGCTCGATCCAGTCCGCACCACGGGCACCGGCACCAATACGGGCGGCCTGAACAGCAACAACCAGCAGAGCAGCATCGGCGCCGGCGGCACCGGCGGCACCTTCGCCCAGCAGAGCCAGGCCACGGCCGGCGGCGCCGGCGGCGGCCAGGGTTCCGGCTTCATCCAGGCCGACGCCTCCACCAACAGCCTGATCATCACCGCGCCGGACGCGCTGTACCGCAACCTGCGCGCCGTCATCGACCAGCTCGACGTGCGCCGCGCCCAGTGTCTACATCGAGGCCCTGGTGGTCGAGGTCAACGCCGCCAAGGCGTCCCAGTTCGGCGTGCAGTGGGTCGGCCTGTCCGGCAGCGACACCAGCAACTACCGCGTCGGCGGCCTGCAATCGTTCGGCAGCGGCACCAGCAACATCGTCAACCTGGCGGTGGCGGCGAGTTCCGGGATCAGCAGCACCAGCAGCGCGATCAGCTCGTCGACCCTGCCGAGCGGCCTGTCGATCGGCCTGTTCCGCCAGATCAACGGCGCGCTCGGCCTGGGCGCGGTCGCCAGTGCGCTGGAAACCGACGGCGACACCAACATCCTGTCGACGCCGAACATCATCACGCTCGACAACGAGCTGGCGACCATCAAGGTCGGCCAGAACATCCCGATCCTGACCGGTTCCTTCACCACGGCATCGAGCGGTTCCAGCAACCCGTTCCAGACCATCGACCGCAAGGACATCGGCCTGCTGCTGAAAGTGCGCCCGCAGATTTCCGAAGGGGGTACGATCAAGCTGGCGATCTACCACGAGAACTCGGGCATCGACAATTCGGTCGCGTCCACCTCGGGCATCGTCACCACGGTGCGCGCGATCGAGAACAACATCATCGCCGACGACGGCCAGATCATCGTGCTGGGCGGCCTGATCTCGGACGACGAGAACCACAACGAGGAGCGCGTGCGCGGCCTGGGCGACATCCCGGTGATCGGCAACCTGTTCAAGTACCGCACGCGCACCCGCAACAAGCGCAACCTGATGGTGTTCCTGCGTCCGGTGGTGGTGCGCAGCAAGGAGCAGAACAACAGCCTGTCGATGGACCGCTACGACTACATGCGTGCCGCCGGCCAGCAGGCCCAGCCGGTCGACAACAGCGTGCTGGTGCGCAACCTGGGGGCGCCGGTGCTGCCGGCGCTGACCAATGGCCAGCCGCCGGTGGATAACGGCATCATGGCGAACGTCCCGCCGCCGCGCCGGTGGCGGCGCGTCCTGGCCAGGCCACCGGCGCCGGCGCGCGCCAGCCGGTGGCGTCCGCAAGCCGACGGCGGCTACCGTCCAGGGCAGGCGGGCAGCCCGGCGCCGGTCCAGAACGTGCCGACGGTCATTGCGCCGAGCGGCAACGAATACCGCCCGGCCACGCCGGTCCAGCAGAATTGAGGAACCATGAATAACCTGTTGCCCTACGCATTCGCACGCGACTACGGCGTGCTGGCGCGTTCCAACGGCGACCCGGCGCAAGCCGTCGAAGTGCTGGTCTCGAATGCCACGAAGCCGGCCGCGATCGCGGAAGTCTCGCGCCGCTTCGGCCGCATCGCGCTGCGCCGCATGGAACGCGCCGAACTGGAAGCGGCCATCGCTTCCGCCTACCAGGGCGGCGGCGGCGACGCCTCGCAGGTGGCGGACGAATTCGATGCCGACCTGGACCTGACCCGGCTGCTGCAGGACGTGCCGGCGATCGAGGATTTGCTGGAATCGTCCGACGACGCCCCGTGATCCGCATGATCAACGCGCTGCTGACGCAATCGCTGCGCGAAGGCGCCTCCGACATCCACATCGAACCGTTCGAGCAGACCTCGGTGGTGCGTTTCCGCATCGACGGCGCGCTGCGCGACATCGTGCGTCCGCGTAAAGCGATCCACGCTTCCTTGATCTCCCGTATAAAAATCATGTCGCAGCTGGACATTGCCGAGAAGCGCCTGCCGCAGGGACGGCCGCATCACGCTGCGCATCGGCGGCAAGCCGGTCGACGTGCGCGTCTCGACGCTGCCGACCGGCCACGGCGAGCGCGCCGTGCTGCGCCTGCTGGACAAGGAAGCGGGACGGCTCGACCTCGGCCACCTGGGCATGAGCGGGCGCCCTGCTGCCGCGCTTCGACAAATTGATCAACCAGCCGCACGGCATCGTGCTGGTGACCGGCCCGACCGGTTCGGGCAAGACCACGACCCTGTATGCGGCGCTGTCGCGCCTGAACGCCTCGACCACCAACATCATGACGGTGGAAGACCCGATCGAGTACGACCTGGGCGGCATCGGCCAGACCCAGGTGAATGCGCGCATCGACATGACCTTCGCCAAGGCGCTGCGCGCGATCCTGCGCCAGGACCCGGACGTGATCATGATCGGCGAGATCCGCGACCTGGAAACGGCGCAGATCGCGGTGCAGGCCTCGCTGAACCGGCCACTTGGTGCTGGCCACGCTGCACACACAACGATGCCGCTTCCGCCGTGACCCGTCTGCTGGACATGGGCATCGAACCGTTCCTGCTGTCGTCCTCGCTGCTGGGCGTGATGGCGCAGCGCCTGGTACGCAAGCTGTGCCCGTACTGCAAGAAGCAGGAAGGCAGTCACTGGATCGCGGTCGGTTGCGAGCGCTGCGGCCATACCGGCTACCAGGGCCGCGTGGGCGTGTACGAATTGCTGGAAACCAACGAGCAGATCCGCGCCCAGATCCACAACCGCGTGTCCGAAGCCGAGATCCGCGACGCCGCCCCTGGCATCCGGCATGCACACCATGCGCGACGACGGCGAGCGCTGGGTCAGCGAAGGCGTCACCACCGAAGCCGAGCTGGTCCGCGTGACCAAGGCGGACTGACGCATGCCGGCCTTTCGCTACGAAGCCGTCGATACCGGCGGCGTGACCCGCAAGGGCGTGCTCAACGCCGACAGCCCGCGCGCGGCGCGCGCCGACCTGCGCCTGCAGGGCTTGACGCCGCTGAACGTGGAAGCCATCGCGGCCCAGGTCGACGACAGCGGCGCGGCGCGCGCGCGCAGCTTCGGCGAGCGCCTGTCGCAGGTCGAGCTGGCCCTGTTCACGCGCCAGCTGGCCCAGCCTGCTGGAAGCGGGCCTGCCGCTGGAACAGGCGTTCACCGCCTTGCTGGAGCAGGCCGAGCGTCCCTACGTGCGCGATTTGATCGCCTCGATCCGCTCGGAAGTCATGGGGCGGCCTGCTCGTTCTCGAGCGCCTTGTCGCGTCACCCGCGCGACTTCGCCGAGATCTACCGCGCCCTGGTGACTTCCGGCGAGCAGATCGGCCAGCTGGCGCGCGTGCTGTCGCGCCTGGCCGACTACATCGAGCGCCGCAACGCACTGGTGCAGCGGGTGCGCCTGGCCTTTACGTATCCGGCGATCGTGACCGTGGTGGCGTTCGCGATCGTGATCTTCCTGCTGACCTATGTGGTGCCGCAGATCGTCTCGGTATTTGCCAACACACCAAGCAGAAATTGCCGGTGCTGACCGTGATCATGCTGGGCGTCTCGAACTTTACGCGCGCTTACGGCATCTATGTCGCATTGGCGGTCATCGCCGCCTGGTTCATGTGGCGGCGCGCGCTGCAGAATCCGGTACTGAAACGGCGCTGGCATGCCTGGCTGCTGGATGCGCGGTGTACGGCAAGTTCGAGCGCAGCCTGAACACGCGCGCTTCGCCAGCACGCTGGCGATCACCACCGGCTCCGGGGTGCCGATCCTGCGCGCGCTGGACACCAGCCGCGAGACGCTGTCCAACGTGGCCATGAAGGAACTGGTGGAGCAGGCTACCGGCAGCGTGCGCGAAGGGGCCAGCCTGGCGCGCGCCTTGTCGGCGCAAAAATATTTTCCGCCGATGCTGGTGCACATGATCCGCGCGGAGAAATCACCGGCGAATTGCCGTCGATGCTGGAACGCGCCGCCAGTTCGCAGCAGGCCGACCTGGAACGGCGCACGCTGACCATTCGCCGGCCTGCTGGAGCCCGTGCTGATCCTGGCCATGGGCCTGGTCGTGCTGCTGATCGTGCTGGCGGTGCTGATGCCGATCATTGAAATCAACCAGCTGGTGCGCTGAAGGACACCCATGAACAAGCGTTTGCCTTTACTTATGAGCTGCTCGCCATGCTCGTGCTGGCGGCCTCGCTCGCCTACTGGATCATGCAACTGGTCCAGCCGCCGCAGCGCCCGATCGCCGCGGTGCCGCTGGCGGCCATGCCGGACCGCCGATGGATGCCGCCGCTACCCTATTCGGCGGCGGCAGATCGCGGTGGCCAGTGCCACCAATTACCAGCTCACCGGCGTGGTCCTCGGCCGGCCGCGACAGCAGCGTGGCGATCCTGGTGGCCGACAATGCGCCGCCGAAGGCGTTGCGCCTGGGGCGCGAACTGTCACCCGGGATCACCTTGAAGGAAGTCCATCCGCGCTACGTGATGCTGTCGGATAACGGCATCGTCAAGCGGGTCGACCTGGCGCCGGACGCCAAGGCGGCGGCGCCGATGGGTGGCGCACCCGGCGCCGCGGCGCCCAATCCGGGCATGGCGATGCAGGCGCCATCGGTCACGCCGGTGACCCCCGCCGGTACCGAAGCCAGTCCGGCACTGGGCGCGCCGGTGCCGGCGGACGCTGCGCGGCCAACGTCGGCGGCGGGCAGCCGCAGCCGCAACCGCCGCTGTCGCCGGGCGCGGTGTCGCAGCAATTGCCGGGCAGCGGCCAGATCGGTCCTTCAGGCAGGGCGCCGGGGCAGGGTGGCAACAACCAGCAAGGCACGCCGGTGCAGATGGCGCCGCCGAGCCGCTCGGGCAACAGCCCGGTCAGCCAGGTTGCCGCCGACCCAGTAGCCGCCCAGTAGCCGCTCGGTAGCGGTTTATCCGCCGACCGCAGGCCCGATAGTCGTCGTTCCACTGCTCGCCGTTCCGCTGCTTGGCGAGCCGTTCAGAGGCGCCGCTGCCGCGCTTGCGGCCTCGGGCTGGCGCCGCAGCGCGGTGAACGCCGCCAGCTCCCACGAACGGAAACCGACCAGCAGGTAAAAACCGTCGCGCTCCTGCGGCGCCAGGCGGCGGTCGTTGCGGTGCAATCTCGCCAGTCGGCCGGCCAACTGGTGGATGCGTTCGGCCACCTCGGCGGCGCTGGCCAGCGACAGGCGTGCCGGCAGGCACATCAGCGTTTCGCCGGCGCCATCGAAGCGTCCGTTGAAATAATCGCCGATGACATGCTGTCCGAAAAAGCGTTGTACGGGGCCGTCCGGCAACCAGCGGAAGGCGTTCGAGACACGCAGCGTGTAACGGTTCAGCGGTTTCAGTTCGATCACGGCCGAGCCGGTCGAGTTCCACCAGCAGGCCGATGCATTCGGCCTGCGTCAAACGATAGGTTTCCAGTACTTGTTCCAGCGTCCAGTGGCCGAGGGCAGCAGATCGCCATCAGCAGCAGGCGCGCGGATTGGCGACCAGCGCGTTTTCCTGGAGCAGGGTGAGGGTAGCGGCCCGGGGACGCGCATCGGCGGCGCGTCGCAGCACGTCTTCCAGGGCAATGCCGCCGCCTGGCAGATCTGCGCCAGGCGCGACAGGGTCATGTCCTTCTGGCCGAACATGCGCTTGATGCTCGACTCGCTCATCGCGATACGCTCGGCCAGCATTTTATAGGTGATGCCGGTGGCGCGCAGTTCGGCGCGCAGGAATGTCCAGCAGCATGTCGGGAGAGCTCATGGG
>JALHSO010000029.1:0-31796 GCA_022984855.1 Dimocarpus longan
AATAATGCTGGATATAGGAAGTTCTGTTAATGTGATGTACAAGAAGTACTATAACCAATGGGGATTGGAGATGAATCAGCAACATCCTTCCCCTGATCCTTTATACGGTTTCACTGGTGATGTAGTCATTTCCTGTTGGGCAAATTAGATTACCTCTGACTCTTACGGATGCGGGTCAACAATCAACAGTTATAGCGGATTTCCTCATTATAGACTCCCCTTCCACTTTAACGTGGTGATAGGAAGGCCGGTAATGAACGATCTGGATATGGTCACCTCTACAAAGGCCCTTACAATAAAATTCTCAACTTCCTATGGAATCGGATGTATACGGGGCGAGCAATAGTTAGCCCGTCTTTGCTACAAAGACGCAGTAAATATGGGGAACAAAGGGAAAGAAGATGAGTCTAGACTCAAGGCGCGAGCTCCAGACAGTCAACACCTCTAGGGTTAGTCACGACCTAGACCCCAGGGAGATAAAGGCAACCCAGACTACTGGTCCGGTTGAAGAACTGAAAGATATTCAGGTCAGTGAGGCGATCCTGAAAAGATGCCTCAAGTTGGGAAAGGACTTAGTTCTAGAAGAAAAAACCTTGCTAACTGAATTTCTTAAGACGAATTTGGATATTTTTGCCTGGAATCATGAAGAATAAATGGGAATTGACTTAGAAGTGATGACCTACAGATTGAACATCAATCCCCACCATAAACCAGTTTGCCAAAAGAGGAGACTGATGACTAGAGAGTGCTACGACGCCCTGAAAGACGAAGTAGATAAACTCCTGGCGAATGGATTTATCCGTGAAACTCACTACCCAGTCTAGGTAGCCAATCCCGTGCTCGTAAAAAAGAAGAACGGGAAATGGAGAACCTGCATAGACTTCACGGATCTAAATAAGGTCTATCCCAAGGATAGCTTCCCTCTGCCCAGAATTGATCACTTGTAAATGCGACAGCAGGGCATAAGCTCCTTAGCTTCATAGATGCTTACTCAGGGTACAATCAGATTCTGATGAATCCTAGAGATGAGGAACATACCTCGTTCACCACAGATCGCGGTCTATACTGCTATAAGGTCATGCCTTTTGGTAGGAAGAATATTGGGGCAACTTATCAGAGGCTAGTGAACATGATGTTCAAAGAGCAAATAGGGAAGACAATGGAGGTCTATGTTGACAATATGTTGGTAAAATCAAGAAAAGCAGCTAACCATGTGAGTGACCTCGAAGAGATGTTCCGAATTTTAAGGAAATACAAGATGAAACTCAACCCCCTCAAATGTGCATTCAGCATAGTCTAAGGGAGATTTTTGGGATTTATGGTAAACAATAGAGGAATCAAGGCTAACCCAGAAAAGATAAAGGCTCTGCTCGACATGAAATCACTAATAAAACCAAAGGAAGTACAAAGCCTCAATAGCTAGGTCGCCGCCCTTAGCAGATTTGTTTCTAAAGCCTCAGATAAATGTGTTCCATTCTTTGAAGTCTTGAAGAAAGCTAAAAACTTTGAATGGATAAAAGAATGCGAGGTCGTATTCCAGCAGCTGAAAGAGTATATCGGGTGAGCTCCACTTCTGTCAAAACCTATGGAAGGAGAAACTCTGATAGTCTATCTCGGAGCATCCCAACATGCCTTAAACGCTGCCCTAGTACGAGAAGAAGGAAATGGAGCCCAGTATCCAGTCTATAACATCAGTAAGAAATTGGTTGATGCAGAGACATGGTACACCCCGATCGAGAAGCTCGCTTATTGTCTGGTGGTAGCTTCCCAAAAATTGCGCCCTTACTTTCAAGCGCACAAAATTGAGGTATTAACTAGGTATCCTCTCAAACTCATCCTCCAAAAACTCGACACTTCAGGACATCTCCTGAAATGGGCTATAGAGCTCACCCAGTTCGACATCGAGTTCAAACCAAGGACAGCAATTAAAGGGCAAGCACTAGCAGACTTCATTACAGAGTTTACAGGACCTATGGATGAAGTAGCTGAATCTTCAGAAGGTCCGTTCTGGAGCTATTTATTGATGATCCTCAAATGAACAAAGGGCTGGAGCTGGAGTATTTTTGATCAGTCCTGAACGGCACAAAGTCCTCTATGCTTTTAAGTTCGGATTCCGTGCCACAAACAATGAAGCGGAGTATGAAGCTTGGCTAACAAGGCTCCGTTTAGCCAAGAAAATGCAAGCTGAATGGCTCAGAATCTTCAGTGATTCCCAGCTCGTGATATGTCAAATTAAAGGAGAATATCAAGCTAAAGGGGCAAGAATGGCAATCTACCTTTGGAAAGTCCAAGAGTTGTTAGGAACATTTGAGAAATATGAAATAAATCAAATCCCACGAGCTCAGAATTCTCAGATGCCTTAGCTCGTTTGACGATAGCTCAGGACACAGATTTCTCTGGGGACATACTAGTCGAAGTCCTACCCAAGCCAAGCATAGAACTCGTTGAAGAAACAATGATCATGAACTTAGCAGAAGACTCATGGATGAACCCTTTGGTTGATTATTTATAAGAAGGTAAACTGCCAAATGAAAAACTGGTAGCCCGTCGTCTACGAACACGAGCTGCAAGGTACTATATCTTTGATGACAGACTCTATAAGAAAGGTTTTTCGACCTCTCTATTGCGATGTATCGATGAACCAAATTGCATTACCATCTTGAAGGACATTCATGAAGGTCACTGTGGCAACCACGCTAAAAGGCTATCTCTAGCTCAAAAGGCACTTCGCCAGGGATTCTACTGGCCGACCATGAAGTAGGATGCCATCATATTGTTGAAAAAATGCGATAAATGGCAAAGGTTCTCTAAGATCCCGCGAGCTCCGCCTGCATACCTGCAACAGATGACCAGTCCATGGCCCTTCACCATTTGGGGCATGGATCTGATAGGACCCCTCCCGACAGGTCGAGGCAGATGTAAATATGCCATCATTGCAATAGATTACTTCACAAAATAGGCAGAAGCAAAGGAACTTGCCGAAATCTCTACTAGGAAGATGAAAAATTTGTCTAGGATCACATCATTTGTAGATTTGGAGTTCCTTAAACAACTAGTCAAAAACAATGGAACCCAATTCACGAGTGAACAATTTCTCGAGTTCTGCAGCGACCTGGGCATCACAAAAAGCTTCTCAGCAGTAGATCATCCCTAGACTAATGGCCAAGTCGAGGCCATTAACAAAATCATTAAACAGATCCTGAAAACCAAGCTTGAAGCCAGGAAATGAGCGTGGGTAGACGAACTACAAAAGGTGCTCTGGGCCTACAAAACGACAGCTTGAAGCACCACTGGAGAAACCCCTTTCTCAATGGTCTATGGATTCGAAGTTATGATCCTTGCGGAGTTCGACATAACTAGCCAGCAGAGAGCAAGTTTCAACCCCGAGGAAAATAACCAACCACTGGAAATAAACTTGGATCTCCTCGAAGAAACTAGAGACACGACTGAGAGTTGCAGCCTATCAACAAAGAGTGGTTAAATACTGCAACAAAAGAGTCCAAGTTCTAAAATTCCGACCAGGCGACCTGGTGTTACGACAGATTCTCCCTGGAGCTCGAAATCCCAATGACGGCACTTTATGACCCAACAGGGAAGGACCTTACATCATCCAAGAAAATCTTGGGAATAGAGCATACCATTTAGCAAATGTGAGCGAAGCAACACTTCCTAGGGCTTGGAATACGGTACATCTCAGGCCTTATTATAGATAACTCTCTCTCTCCTCTCTTTCGCTTGTAATTTTTGTAACAATTATACATGTAATACAAACTCCGAAACTCCTACCAAAATTACTGACACAAATTGATTAAGTGTTTTTGAATATGAAAGTATAAAATGCAGGGAACGAGCTGCAAAATCAATCGTCTATTCACCCTAAAAGGATAAGGAGCTTAATATCAACACAAAAGCTGACCCCACACATGCCTTATAAAGGGCCAAGTTTTATAAGACTGAGAGCTTGCACACCTAATTGCAGCTCGTTAACAAGTCTACCCCCGCCAAAGATTACTATAAATATTTCACTCTCCAGAAATGGGATGCGACACATCAACAGAAGACCTACTTAGTTTGGTTTAAATACCCTAAGACGATAAAAATGTTGTAGATGCTCAGGTTCCGACCTTGTGAGCGCAGCAGAGGTTACAACCTCCCCAACTCTCGTTATAAATGCCCGGGTTACAACCCTTTGAGCGTAGCTTGAGAGGCTTTATATGCTAACAAACTTAGGTTTCAACCTTTTGAGCACAGTTTGCTATAAATGCTCGGATACATTCTATGAGCGCAGCTCATTGTATAGCTCAGGTTTTAACCTCTAAACTCAACCGAGGTTCCAACCTTCATAACTCGTTGTAAATGCTCAGGTCTTTAACCTTGAGAACGCAGCCTGTTACAAAACTTGGGTCACAACCCTTTGAGCATATCCCAAAAAATGTATCATGCTATATAGCTCAGGTTTTTACTCTTTGAGCACAACCAACTGTAGAGGCCCAGGTTATGATCTTGCGAGTGCAGCTCATTGTATCAGCTCGGGTTCTTGCCTTTTGAGCACAGCTCGGGTTTTACAAAAGTTTTATTCATCCTGCTAAATGAATTTATTGTTTGTTATATAGGTCATTTTACAGATGATTTGGCAGAGATGTGTAAAATAATAACGAGCTCACGAGATTCGTATAACGCTTTCAATTGTGAAATATTTCATCAGTTATTCTTGTAGGAAATATAAATAGACAAGCCAACAAATTATATTTGAATCAGAAGTTGTCTATAAAAGCCTCAAAATGAGGACCAATTGTCTATCACAAAGGAGAGAAGAAAACAATGCAAAGGAACAAAAAATTTTCTTAAGTATCAGCTCGGCGACATTCTTTTATTTGCTTCCTCCATGTGAAGTTGAAGGCCCAGCAGCTGCATCATGCCGCTTTTGGTGAGGCATCAGCTTGAACGGTCTCCGAGGTTGAGGCCTGAGAAACTTCAGCAGCAGTTGCAGCATCCAGAGCAGCTTCCTTCTTAAACCTTTCCACCTCAGTAAGGCCTCCCTCGCCAAAGCAGGTGAAATCTGTCTCAGGATGATTTTTCCAAAGGGTCCAGAAGAAGTTACCCACTGTCTCTTCTGCTACCTCCTCCCTGACCCTGATTATCTCCTCCTTGAGCTTTTCAACCTTTTTCTCAGTGGCCTCCGCTCGTTGAATGATCGCTGTCAAGTCATGCTTCATCTTATCCCATTCTTCTTCAGCATTAAGAAGCTGAGCAGTAAGCAACAACCTCGAGGCCCTATATTAATTCTCCTGGCGAGCTAAAGCCTCTTCAACCTCATTCTGAGCAGCTCGAGCGTTCCTCAGTTAGGTGTCTAGCATGGATTCCGCTATTTTTGCGCTGGAAGCTTCTTGAGATATAAAAAGTCAGCTCACCCCTCGCTTGGTCCCTCTTCGCTTTGAGCTTTTCCTTCTCAACCTCCGACTTCTGAAGTTTAGACTGGAGACGCTCATTTTTTTCTTTCAGGACTAGTGCCTCCTGCATCTATTTTCTGATCCCCATGGAATTCTGTAAAATAATAAGTCAGTATTGAAAGAAAGAAAACATGTGAAAAATGACTAAGTGTCAGAAAATACCATGACAAAATGGCGGAGGGACCAAAAGAACAAATCATTATCAGTCAACTCTTTTGTATCCAGCTTCCTAGCATGACCCCTAAGAAACTCTGGCAGGAGTTCCAGCACTCCTTCGAGATAGAGTGACCTAGGAATACACTCAAACTCACCCTCGGACTCTGATATTTGACTCCTCTTCGAGGTCGCAGGCTGTTTTCCCTTTTCAACCGGGGAGCGTTTCTGTAGAGCTCGCTTCGCCACGGTTTTTCTTTTTGTGCCTTTGCTTGGGGCAACAGGAGTGCCACTCGTTGTAGTCCCTTCAGTTGGGACCTGATCTGTGGGGACCCCTCCAATTGAAGCATCACCCCCTATAGCTATTCCTTTGGCAGCCCGCCCCTGACCGCTCTCGATCTCCATTGGCTGAGAAGCGGAGGGCTGGGACTCTGTAGGCGTTGCAGCTTGTTCAGATGCAACTGCCTTAGTAGAAGTAGAGGTCGTAGGAGTAGCAGTTGATTGAGCAATATGGCATTTGGGACGCTGCTCCAGAGAAATTTTTGTCATTGGTGGAACGTTTAAGGGATCTGGATCAATAATTCCTCTAATAGCTTAAAGTACAGAGACGAGCTCGCGATGCCCTCGAGTGCCGATATCTTTCTTACTATCTATCAACTCGCTGTCTTATGCTGGCGCGAGCTGGAATTGTGCAAGAAGATTATCGTCAAACGCTTATGCTGTGCTCTCCTCTCCAGAATCCGTAAGCGTCCTAAGGTGTCCTCTCTCTTTTGCAGTTATATCCCTTTTACTTCCATCTGCATAAAACAAAACAAAAAGTATTAAAAGAGAAAAAAACAGAAGATTATATAGCTCGCAAAAAGCCACCTTATGACTAACCTGGAGTTAAAACAAAGCTACGATAATGAAGAGGGGTGAGAGAAGGGCAGGAGATATAAAACCATGTTGACTTGTAATCTCCTACGTTAGATTTGACCTTTGTCTGTCCCTTCGGCAAAAGGTCTTTGAACTTTGACTTATGAGCTGTCAGATAATGAATTCCCTCGCGAGGTCCCCCCTTTAGGCTACCAACTCCTTTTATGTTATATAGGTGGGATAAGATGCGTGGATTGGGAGCCTCCAATCCGTTCCTTAAGAAAACCAATGCCAGCGAGGTAAGCTAAGCATAGGAATTCGGAGTCAACTGAAACGAACTGAGTCTTAGTTGATTTAGAAAATTGACGAGGTAGCCACGGACCGGGAATCTGAGCCGGTGTTTCATATGAACAACACTCACAGCAACATAACCGTAAGGAGGGAAAACCGCGTGATCAGAAGAAGATGGGAGCATGATGCGACATCCCTTTAGAAGACGATACTCTAAGGTTATTCCACCCAGCTCGTCTAGCTTTAGACTTGAAGCATGGTGTGTGAATACATCATGAGTCATTTTGCTAGAAGGTCGTACTGTTTTTATAGGATCCACTTGAGCCGCGAACTCCTGGGCGATATCCCCACTATTGGAAGTCGCTCCTTCGACCTTGTGGGCTATTCCCATGTTATTATCCTCCGAGTTCCTAGTACTCGAGGAGTCCCTTATTCTGTACTCTCGGCGATTGTGACCTAAGACATCTATACATAAAAAGGGAATAATTAGGTCTCTGTCTACAGACCGTCCCTACCTTACCTATATTCCTAATAAATTTCCCAAGTCTACAGGTCACAAGCATAGCATAGAGCACTACATTTCTGAAAAGTTCAACCTACTGCTAGAATGAGCTAACAGCCTAAGTAAGTTTCAGCCTACAGTTCGCTTGTTCAGTATCACAAACAACAAAAACATGCCCAAAACCCAACACATAAGATCATAACAGTAGAAAATGAAGTGTCACAACAAAGAACAAAGTTTTAGGAATGTAAAAACATGAAGAACAACGCAAAAGATCAAGCCAGAAAATGCACCATGCAAGTAAATCATAAATGAAAACTGAGAAACAAGAAAAGCGTGAAAAGTTTACTCTGAAGCAGGATGAAGTAAAACCGAAGTCTGAAAGACGATCCGAAAAACTCTGATACGCTGGTGCTAGATGCTGAGGCGAAGCAAAGGTTGAAGACGAATGGAAGACGAAACGTTTGAAAATGACAAAAGGAAGTTGAAATGACAAGAAACCTACCTTATATAGGGGTGCGTGACTAAAACCCCGACCATCAGATCTGGTGGCTCTTCAACCGCCTCAGATCTGAAGGTCCAGCGCAATTTAAGGGATATGGTCATCATGCGCCGTCAGTTGAAAGACGTGCATTAAATGCATCCAGGAAGAAACATACCCTGCACGATAACCAGCATGCTCGCCACGTGTCCTAAGACAGTTTGGAATTTGAAAAGATAAAGTAACTGTTCCCTCCAAACCAGTCACCGAATCAGATGTCCTCAACTTTTACCAGCGGTCTATCAGCTTTTAGCCCGCGAAACGAACTGAAAACTAAGGGGCTAGTGTTATGGGTATTTTTGGGCCACCTTTGATGGCTAGTAAAAGCCCAAGATTATCATTGAAAGCCCAAAACAATTCAAAGCCCAAGACCTTCCAAGGAGAAGCGACCGCTTATTTTGGCTAAGGCATAGCCCGTTGAGGAATCGACATATCAGCCATCCATCTCGATACAGAATTCAGTTTATCCAACATCCAATTCGCTGAGATATCCAATCCATCAGACAACATATCAGAAAGACAGTTAACCAAGACAATTCAGTTCATCGGCTCTACAATCTGCTCAGGGGCCAAATGTATAGTCCATTGAAAAGGTCAGTTCAGCATACACACAAACCATCTAAAAATACAGCTCATCAGCTCTACAATCTACCCGAATAAAGTAGGATCCATGACAGGCCCCTCTCTAACTATACTAGCTAGGCGACCTACTCAGCACCCTATGGTGGCCTTCTAGTCTAGATCTACTCTAGTTGGAAAGTTCTCGTTGAGCTAAGCCTCTTTCTTATCTGAACATGCTTGAAAACTCTTTTAGTTTTGAAAATGGGTAGGAGTTTTGTTTTTTGAAAATAACTTTATGAAAATAGATTTTTACGAAAATCCGGCAGCACGACGGCTGTTTTTCTAAGATTTTCACCCTGTAAAAATTTTACAAAACTTGTTTAATTTCATTCAATATATTTTTCTTAAACTAATGGACCTCAGGCCCTTTTTCGAATACACAACCAATCACAACATGCTTAAAAATTTAATGATATGAAGATTGACGTAATTGAAATCTTAAAACATCGTACATGAAAGTTACCATAGAATCCATTATCCAAAACAATATTTACAATACTTGATAAGTCTGAAAACGATAATAAATGCAATATATGATAACTCAATTGAAACTAGTGTAGTAGTGTCACGTCTCTAGCTCGCATGTACATTCGACGAAGATGCTTCCGCTACCTTGCTAGAACCTGCACTTGGGGAGGATTTTTATAAAACATGGAAAATAGTGGTGAGAATAACTCAGTAAGTGTGTGCTTTATAATAAATTATGCTTTCATTGTTATTTTGAAAACAATAAAGCTCATTTAAGCAAAAGATTATTTTAGTAAACTTTTCGTAAAGGAATTTTTCTTATTTTTCTAAACTTACGTCTATTGACGCATTTCATTTCTTTAACTACCTTAAAAGGTAACTCAGGGAAAACTTATTCTATATCTACTTGACATGAAATACTAGGAATTTTCTATTTGGTGTGCTCAGATGCGAGAACTTGGGATTACTATTTCCCCCAACATCAGGAAATACGGGAACTTGGGATTACGATTCCCCCCGTCTCTTACCATAAACGCATAGGGTACCTCAACCGAGTTATGCTAGAGGTTAAGATAAATTAAAGACATCTAAAAATCTTTTAATATACTTAAAACTCACGCTTAACTTTTATTTACTTAGCATTCAAGCATATTAATCACTTTTAGAAATATCTCATAATATATTTTTACAACTATACATGCATTATAAGGAAACGATAATATTCTAAAATTTTGCTCGAATAACATATTAATCATAACTAAAATGGTATCACATTAATAAATATTCATATCATAGAATTCACGAAAGCTTTATGAAATTTTACACTCACAACTTGCTTCCAATATCTTATCAACCACTCCTGTTATAGCTCTCGTCCACTCGTTGGTTCACCTACAATTGGTTTCAATCGAGTTTTTCATTAAAACATGGCTCGTGCAAATACTAACTTAAATCACACAAGGATTTCGAATCTTGACATTTCAAATGATTATCTTAACACAATAACAACGCGGAAATCATTCGAGTCTAAACGAATAACAGCCCCTACATGGCAGAATTTAGCATATAATCCAACATTAAAATCTCATTAATTTTTATACCAAAATCACATACAATTTAACCTCCACACTAATGACGTTCTAAATCCTAAAACCTAAACATTTTATCACCATAATCCATCTAAAATCTTAACAAATTATTATCTCCAAAAAGAGAACCAAGGAAACTTGAAATTACCTCTTGAAAATCCACTCAAAACACCTCAAACCCCATATGCAAGCTACTGCCCATGTTCTTCCTCTTTGGCTAAACCTATTCAAGCATTTAACACTAAGATTTCCATCAACTCATGCATCAAATCTACACAAAACTCAACAATAGTAGCAACTTACCTTTATGGTTGTTAAAACTCTCAAAGATAGCTTCTAAATCATCATGCACGCAAGCTATCCACCTTGGTTCTTCTCCTTGGCCGTGAGAGCTTCTTGATTCTTCCTTGTATTTCTCTCAGTCGGCCACTCTCTCTTTCTCTCCTCATGGATTTGCTCTTGTTCTCTCTAAATAGTGCTCTCGGGTTTGGTTGAATGGTGACTGTATGGGTTTGGTTTCTCTCGACTTTGAGCTTGGCCGAGGACTCCCTTTGCTTCTTCTTTCTCTAGCTTTTCTTTCTCTCAAATGGCCGAGTGAAGGCTCTCACTCTCTCTAAGGGCTCTTAGTTTTTGCTTCTTGTTTTGATTAGAGACCAAAATGAATCTTCTTTTTTCATTTCCTCTTTCAACTATAATATATATGTGCTTGATAATATCGTGACACTTGTCACTCATGCACCCAATCATCGTGCCACTTGTTTTACTTCCCTCATGCATGTTCGACACGTGTCATTTTCATGCATCATTCATGCCATGTACTATTCCATACATTTTTCCATTCCGATTTCGAATTCAAATTCGTTTCTAATCCATCCGGAATTCTATTATAATTTTCATTCCATATTCGAAACCTTTACTCTAATTCGATTTCATGTTTAGGCACTCTAATTATTTTATTTCTCCAAAAATATTTTATACTGTCCTAAATCAGAATGAATATTTCAGTTCGAAAATCTATCTGAATGGATTTGTTTTTGCTCAGATTCAATTTTTCTTAAATCCAATATTAATTTGAAACTTTTTATTCACTACGTCTCTTTTCAAAAATTTTCTATTCCTCACGGGCATTTTTCATCCAGAAATACTATTCATCAAAAAAATAATTCATTTTTCATTAGAAGAAATTTTGGGTTTTACATTTCTTAAATATGTTTCAAGAGTACTTTTATAAATAAAATATCTTCTTCAAATATTTTATGAATACTTTTGTATATTCAGTCAAAGAATCCAACATGAGGAATGTACAAATTTTGAATTTATTCATATTGAATTTATAAAATAACCATGTGATTTATGAGAATTTTTCTAAAAGTTTTTCGAAACTCTAGATTCTAATCAGAAAGACCACAGTTTTTATGAGATTCTCCCGAACTGGAGAGGGGAGCCAGGATGGGTTCCATCAAAAAATAACATAATAGTATTGAAAATACTCTTATAGTGGGTTGTTTTTTATATCTATAAATTATGTAGTACATAATTTTTAAATTATTATAAAAAAATATTATTATTAAAAAATATTTTAGTAAATAAAATATTACTATATTAAAAATTAAAAACTATTTACTCGTTGATGACAAACATATATATATATAAATACCTATGTGTCGATGTCTAAAATTCGGTTGACCTAGATTCTTGACCTAATATTGCAAATAGAGCAAAACAAGCAAAAACAAAGGGGAAGAGAAAAGGAAGAATAGGGATGTAAAAGAGATTTTTACGTGGTTTGACTTAAAAGGATGCCTACATCTACAATTGCTTCTCTAATTATTTTAGTAGAGTCACAGTATATTATTCATTATTTTTTCATATTATTTTACAATGAACTTTTAATCTCTATTATAGCGTGAGGTGTTACAATTTGAGTATATTTAGATCAGGAAAGAATTCTACATTAATTATACTTCCAAAACTGTGTCCATCAATTTAGGGATAATCCACTGAAGTAGGAGTTTGATTTCACTTCTAATTCTTGTAGTTGATTCTCAGGAGTTTGATTTCACTTTTAATTCTTGTATAATTTAATGATACCATTTAAACTTGAATCCATAACCTCTTTAAATAATTAACAATTAATTAAATAAATATATACATTTAAATAATCAAATTATTTAAATTATTCGTGAACGTGTCCATAATTTTTTTTTCATGTACACATATAAATTGGATAATCTAATTATAATTATTCCCTTTGTTTCTTTCTATGGTTGTGAGCTAGCAAGAGGACCAAATGAACCTACAATTTGAGCTCTAATAACATTTGAATTATTAATTAAACTCTTTAATTAAATAATTCAACTATTATTAAACTTAAAATTACTCCACTAAAAACCCAAGGTTGCACTTTCAAGATTGTAGATGTTTTACATAATATGAATTTTCAGTGTCCACCGATTTAATCATTTCATATGGTTCGATCCTCTACAAGTAGTTCGTAATTAGAGCTAGGTCATTAAAGTCTATTATACCTCTCTAATTATATTTCATTCCATTAAGTACCATGATTCTCTAATGAATAATATATTTATAACAACTTATAATTTATCTTTTCATTTACTTACAAATAGAAAGTCGAATACTCTTTTTGTTCGAGACCCGAATTGATAGGATCCGACCCGGATTTCTACTAATGAATCCAGCGATTTTACCGAACACTCCACGAGACCCTTCTAAAGCCCAGCTAATAAGACCCAAAAGAATATTGTAGAGCGAACCTATAATTATTTAACTTATTTCTAAATTAAACTTTATAAAAAATCACATTTCCTTGCATCAAATGATTAAACATAATATTAAAATAAAATGTGAAAATCTAAAATATATATGCATTTATAAAAGGTAGTTGTTCATCAATCTGAAAAAAAAAATATGTAATCCATATGGGTAAGTCCAAATCGTAAGCTTTACGTAAAAGTTTATACTGCATCGTCGGTCGGGACCTACCTGCACTTGGGGAGGTTTGAAATAAAAATATGATGAGCTATAAAGCCCAATGAGTGTGCATATGTTTATTTCTTAGAAATTACCTCCAAAAATGTTTTCGAAAAATAATTTTCTTCAAAACAATTTATTTTCTAAAAATTTAGAGTTTTTATAAAGATTTCTATAAGTTTCAAAAGTTTAATATTTCTAAAATATTTTCTTTCTTAAATTTGTTTCTAATTGTATGCTAGAATGGCCATGCAAGGAAGTCAAAACCACAAAGATGACCGGACCAACTCTGCTGGGGGGAGAGGGTCACGTGGCGTAAAGGCTAGCTAGCATTACTTATCGTGACAAAATTACAAAGACGTCTCATATACACGTGTGACCAGAACTATCATTGCTCATCGTGCGTCAAGAAATACCCCACAAATATAGAGGGCGACAAACTCGACAGACTCGATCTCTCGATGTTAGTTGGACTAACCCGTCCAACATTTGTTATACACTCCGGGGTATACCGATCGAGTTTAAAGCTAAAAGGTCACACTATAAATACTCGAACCATCCACTAAGTTTAAAAACCTTTTTTTTTAAAAACTTTTTCTATTGTTGAAATAATATTCCTTTATCATGCTATAAAATAACAATATATCATGCATACTATTCATATAAATAAACTATTCATTCTTCAGCTAAAATATAAAAAAATTAAGTTAAAATAAGGTTAAAGTATTTAAAATAATTTCACACTCATAACTTGTTTCCTAAATCACTTTTCTTTTGCCTTCAGTGACCTCCTTCTCTAACTTGTTGTTCCACCTACACTTATCACAAAAGAAAATCTTACTTTGCTCACGGGCAACTTCAAATAAGCTCTATCACCTCTACTTTACTAGAGCTATAGTGGACTACACAACCCCTTTAGCTCAAGCTGTAAGCTCTAGCTCATGCTCAGCTCTTCTTACACAAGCTTATGCTTTACTTAGCCCAACTCGAATGAGCTCCTTCACTTAGCTTAGCTCAACTCATATAAACTGCTCAGCTTACTTCTTACAAACTACTGTCTTAGGCCAGCTCGAATAGGTATCAAGGTAGGTGAGCAATTATTCTGCTTGCTTCTCACGAGTTTAGGCTTTTAGGCCAACTTGACCGGTGCCAAAGAGAGCTACGGATATTCACCCTGCTCACTTCAGTGAGCTCTTGCGTGAGCTCACTATTAATACTATTTTTCAGCTTTTACATACCCACACATTAACATTACCACATTCCGACTTCAAACACCATAACACACATTTTTAATAACTTAACACCAGCTCTCAATTCCACTTAGGTCACAACTTCAACAGGTTTCACCACCAGACTCACCATTCTCACCACTAACAACACAATTTAACTTATTTCCTTAGCTAATTAGTTACCAGCTTTCCTCAGCTTTCTACCTCGATCTCCAGCTTGCGAGTTGCTTCACTTTCACCACAACTAAGTGACAAGACCCAAATCAAACCTTATTTAGGCTCTCGTCTGGAGGATCCTGTCGGGCACTTCAACGGGCCTACTGAATCGGACTCATCGGATTGAAGAAAACCCGAGAAACGAACCTTTAACTTTCTTTTGCCGATTTACTCGTTTAAACTTAAAAACTTGGTTTTCTTAAAAACAGTTGGGAGTGACACAATTTTTTGAGATTTCATTTCAAAATAATTTTATAAAATTTCGGCAGCATGACAGCTGCATTTTTAACAATTCCAAAATTTACCTGCGAGTAAACAAACACTTCGACTATAGTTTCATTTCCTTCCAACTTCTGTATCCACAATCATGTAATATCATAACTTTTTCCATAAAAAATAAGCATGAACTTCATGTTAAAATGTACATGTATATACATCATATGTCAAATGCATAAATACTTACAATCATGCAATTCAAAATACGAATACTTCTTCATAATTACATATTTGTTTTATGCACAAAATTTTACATCATCACATTACATGAATCGCCCACCTATATATATACACAAAACAAAGTGTCATCGTCTCGTTCGCGGTAGCACTCAATGGAATGTAAATAGGCTACACAATAAAGGTAAAAGGTTAGTTGGTCACATATTAATAATACAAAATAATATGCCATAGTAATGCTTTACTTATATATAAATATTTGGAGGTTTTAAATTTTCAAAACCATTTCTTATAAAAAGAACATGTGTATACCTAACACACTCAAACCATCACGTGACGTTTTTTCGATTGATGTCGGCGTAAAGCTGCTATAGTATTTTGACCATTACGTGCGGAATTTACTTCGTTGCCCGAGTGGTTTGAAATTATCTCAGTTTTAAACAACTACAATATAGAATTTCTTCATCGCAATTGTAGTACTTAATTCTATAATTCTGGCAACTACGTGCGAAATTTTTTCATCGCAACTATAGCACCCACAAATCAAACCTTAGCGACTATGTGCAGAATTTCTTCATCACCTCATAGTGCCCAAAATTTTAAATCTAACCGATTACGTGCAAAATTTCAACCTTGTCACGTAGCGCTAAATCTTATGGAAACTAAAGTATACACATGGTTACAAAACTCTTAACTCATTTCTTTTTGAAAACTTTTCATTTTTAAATTCTCATTTCTAGACCCAATGTAAAGGTCATTTTACAAAGCTTTAACTCATAATCTTGGAAATCATTTTTCTACAACAACACAAATATGTTTAAAGAAAAAATGGAAATAGCGTAAGTGATAAAACACTTACCTCGCTCCGCGCAAGCACAACTGCCTTAATGAACCTCTCCTGCCTCACTTACTTGCGCATCACCTACATATCGATTTCTTATCATTACTTGCTTAATCACATAGCTCAAAACTTAAAATAATATTTCCAATACACTTTTCTCTATTAACAACTCTTTACACTATAACTTTTTTAACTCGATTTTAACTCAATCGAGACTCTCTAATTTCGATTTCTTTATAAAAGTCTTACTTTTAGACCCCTAGGATCATCCCCGTATGGTTCGTTTGGTCTCCAGAGGTTTAAAACAAAAAGTCAACTTTTTAATTAATTTGTTGACAAAAAAAAAAAAAGATTTAGAATCGGCACTCGTTTCGCGTCCATTCCTTTTTCTAACATCTCCTTATCCCATAACTAAGTCACCCGTAAAGTTTCGTCAAAAAATTTCATCATTTGCTATGTCAAATCTAGGAAAAACGCCTTGTTTTAGGCGCTTTTCGATGCACTTTTCGCACTGAACGAGCGACAATGGTTTTTCTTTCGTATCTAAGCTCATTTTACCTGTTTATGATTAACTCAACTCATTCCATGCAATAAAAATTGCATTTGTATAGCTATTTTTACCTATCGACTCTTTAACGGCATTATTTTGCACATAAATTGTGCAATTTTTATCGGATTCAATCCGTTCCAAAACCTATGATTTTCTATGACTTCTAGCATCATTTGAGGTGTAGAACATATCCATATAGGTTAGTTTTTCCCAGGTTATCTCCAACCCATGGTTTGAGCTCGGGATTGTAAAAATTGTCTAAACTAGTTTTTTTGAACTTTTACCACTTCTACATGCTTTTCTATACTTTTCTAACCTCAAATATGTCTAAATTTGAGTTCAAAACCCTTTAATCTCAGAGGTTGTTCATTGATTTTCATATCCATAACACACTCACATACTCATTCTAGAGTAAAACTTTCAAGTTTTTACAAAACTATCTCTTACAAGTTTTTCATCAAACACTTAATCTACAACTACCTTTACTTTTCCAACAACTTAAATCACAAGTTAGAGTTTCTCCCATAAACCCTAACCTACCATTTTTACATCATTTAAGTTCCCTTTTTAACAACTCATGCCTATAATATTGATTCACATAATAATCTCATCACTAACACATCAAGTAAACAAACTAATCCATCACCACATCACACAACACAACTACTTTCATATTGGATAGAAATGATGGAAACTCACACAAAACTTGAAGGAAGTGATGAAAATTTACCTAGGTTTTACTTAGAGTATGATGCTCTAGCATGGATCGAGAAGAAAAATAGATTGGAAGCTTGATATGAGATAAAAAGTGCTTGCTTCTTCTCCCTCCAATGTTGTCGTCCACTTCTTAAGTCTCCCCTCTCTAATTTGGTTCACAACTACTTCTTGTTTGTAATGACAAATTGACTAAGTTTTGTGTTTTATATAACCATTTTTTGCTAAATGACCACCATGTCCTCTCTTGATTTGTTCTATTTACAAAATTGCCCTTAGTGATGTTATTTACTAATAACATCTATGGTTTTTAAAGCCTTTACCATTTCATTTCTAATAAAGTCACTTAATGAGAGTTTTATAACTTTGCCATCCATTTATATTTCTTATTTATTAAATGAGTGTTTCACCCTTTTTATTTGATAACTCAGTTTCTAAAGCTAGGAAATGTAAAAATCGACTATAGGTGAAAGGACCCAACCCAGATTTCCCCCGTAGAGATCCAAGCGGAGCCCTCCCGGCAACCTACAGAATCCTTACAGTCTTTATGTAGGTGACTAAAAGGGACTCCGTGAAGTTAAGCCGTAAAACAGTTTCATTTCTTAATTCGTAAAAATTTAGGGTGAAAAATTTTCGGCAGCACAACGGTTGTTTTTTCGATATTTTCAACTTTTTCAAACACCTGTAAAACAATTAATAATATTTCAAAATGCATACATTCATTTCCACTTCCAAATGGGGACCTCAGGTCCAACTCAAGATCAACGTTTAAACACAATTTAAGTATTTAAAACAAAGAGCAAAATGCACATAACCCCCCTTAAGTAAACCTTTAAACTTCCATAATAAAAGTTTGGGTTTTATAACTTAATACCCCTACTTTCGGGTCAAAAGGAGTTAAATATAACAGTTGACTGTATTATATGATAAAATGACGAAAATACCCTCAGAATCACCTTAGCATCGTTGAACCCAGTATCATCGCCAACATCAACAATGAATCATCATCTCAAATCATCATCATCAACAATAAATCAACATCATCTCATTTCATCATCATCAAATTCGAATCCAGAATCATCATCATCAACAATAAATCATCATCACTTCAGAATCATCATCAAACTCGAACCCAGAAATCATCATCATCACTTCAGAATCATCATCAAATTTGAACCCAGAAATCATCATCATCAACTGAACCCAAATCTGAACTGAACCCAGATGAACCCAGATCTGGTGTGGGTTCGACGTCTAGGTTCTGGGTTCATTGAACCCAGACGAACCCAGATCTGGTTCGTCAAACGGAGACGAACCCAGATCGGTTCGACGAACACATTGAACCCAGATCTGGGTTCGTCTCCATCCAACGAACACATCGAACCCAAATCTGCGAGAGAAGAAGAAGAAGAAGAAGAAGAAGAAGATGGGAGGGGTCTGGTGGCAGACGAACCCAGACCAGATCTGGGTTCGTCGAACGGAGACGAACTCCGTTCGACAAACATATCGAACCCAGATCTGGGTTCGTCTCCGTTCGACTAACCCATAAAACCCAATCAATCGAACTCAAATCTGTGAGAGAAGAAGAAGAAGAAGAAGCAGAAGATGGGAGGGGTCTGGTGGTCGAACCCAGATCTGGGTTTGTTGACGAACCCAGGTGTAACGCCCCTAATTTATTTCGAATATTATTAGTGCATTATATTTTATTAATATGCATGTAGAAATAAGATTAGGTGAGAAATATTCATGGAACTTAGAAGAGAATGCATATTAATCAATCAATGTGTTTAAGATTAAGATTTAATTAGTTTTAGGCATTGATTATATAAATTGAAATGTTTAATTGGAAAAGGATTTAATTGAGAATTTAATTGAGGACTTGGATTGGTTGAGGTTTAAAAGTAAGAAGTAGAGAATTAAATCTCATTAGTGATCCAAGTGAAGATATGATAGCCAATTGAAAAATAGATGACATTAAATATTAAAAAGATTAATTATATTTCATTGGAACATTAATTAGTGTTGAAGATTAATGTAATTATTGGGAGATATTCATGCAATAAGTAACCAATCAAATAACTTGGAAGTGGAGGGGAGATGTTGGAGATTTAATGGAAACTTGGAGGCCAAAATAGGAATGTTAAATGGGATTATAAAAAGCCAAAGAGATGAGATACAAATAAAACAAAAAAACTGCACAGCATTTTATTTTTTCTCCTCTCGGCTGCCGTGAAGGTTTCTGCTTCTCTTCCAATTTTTGTTTACTTTCTTCACCAATAAATCACTCAAATCCTTAGTTTACATGTTGGTCAAGAGCCTTAGGATGCATTTGGAGTGATTGAATTAAAGTTTAGTGGCTTTTGAGCAAGAAGAAGTTGCCAACAATTATAGTAAAAATCTGCACTTAAGGGCTGTCAATTTTTCTATTTTATTTGATCATGTTATAAGCTTTGTTTTATGCTTGATCATGGTTGGATTTATGTTTAATGATGTTAAGAAGTGCTAGATGTAAAAGAAATGGTGATTTGAGGTTAGGGTTTTGTAGAGAAATTAGCTATTAACTTGATTGATGCATGAAAAGATATTAGGATGCTTGTAGTGGTAATTTGATGATGTTTGGACCAAAGAAATGAAGAGAATCACATGGAAATGGCATGAGATTGGTTCAACCAGCCCTTACATGTGTTGGAAAGGTTTTGTTTTGATGCATTTGATACATTTGAGAAGTAACTTAAGTGATGGAATGCAAAACTAAGAGGGTAGAATGTGATTGGAAGTGATATCATGACATTTAAACTTAGGAACATAAAAGCAAATGAATGAGAATGTTAGGGGCTGTTCGGTCAGCCCCTAGATGGAGGTTTGATGGTTGTGTTCGTAATGCCCTTCGCCCGACTTCCGTTACGGTCGGAAATCCAGAACGAAGAGCGTTACTTTCTTTATAAATCTGTTTCTGTTACTTTTGAAAAAAAAACTATTATCGTTCTAAAACTCTTTACCAAAATTTTTTTTTTATTATTTTTATTTTATTTTATTTATTTATTTATTACTATTATTATTATTATTTTTTTAAAACATAAATTCGGCAGAGTTTCCTCTGTTTTTCTGAAATCCCAAAATCCGTTTCCTGTAATTGAAACTCTAGCATTTCTAAAACCATCAATTTCTAAACTCCTATTCGGACCTCCTGTCCGTTTCCAAAACATTTCATTTCTCAAATATATCATAAATATTTATATGCATGCATAACAAAAGTAAGCTTTTAAGAAATATAGATATGCTTCTATACAGAACTTTGTTGTAATTAAGTGGAAAACAATAATTTACACAAATATACATGTATCCCAAAAATGCACGATCATATGCAATATATCTATATATCTACCAAAGGCATAGAGTGGATGGTGACTATCTGAACTTCCGCATATCAGCTATTTCCCTGTCTGGGAATGGAATCAAAATGCTGAACCTGCACGCGGTAAATTAATGCGCTAAGCATATTTGCTTAGTGGTATACACATAATCTAATTTCTCAAATTTCAAATATAATTTCATTCGTAATTAAAAGCATTATAACTTTACCATTCATAGACGTAGATATATATATACTGCATAAAATATTTAAACATATGATTCACACTTTTTCGAGTTCAACATATTTCAAAACATTTAATATTTCATATCATGTAACAATTTCATTTCATCTTTTATCACATTTTTCTCAGTGCCCCTTAGTAAACATATATTCGATACTCATGTATTGGCATATGGGTTTCCGGCATCAGACACGTGGTAGTATCCACCGAAATAACGGTCGACCCCGGCAACTTGGCCGCTCGGTGATTATCCATTGGGTCGTATATCATAACACATATAATCGTTCAGGATCGGACACGTAGTGCCTCTCATAATCCATAACGAATCAATGTAAATAAACGGTGCAGCTGCTAAGTTCCCTATTGAAATGTCAATTACCAATTTCCATTTATCGATATCTATGTTTATAAGGGCTATTTATATCACAACGTTTGTATCACATATTTTTCACTTTGATTTTTGTAACAAGATTTTCTTAACGAATCAATTTCGTATCTCATTTCAAGTGTAGTAAAATACGTTTGTAAATGTATCATATTGAAAAGATATAACAATATCATTTAAAAATATTCACTTAACAATCTCATTTAAGAAATTCATTTCATAACAAATCAATTTCGCGTTTCATATATTTTTAGTACCAAGGTTTTCATAACAAATCAATTCCAATTTTTCATTCAAGTATAGACAAATAGGTTTGTAATGCATTGTATTAAAACGATATATCAATCCCATTTAATGAAAATCATTTCACAATGAAAACACTTTCAAGTAAAATTAAAGATAATGTGTATACCGACCTCAAAATGATTCAATCCTTGAATCGAATGCTCCTCCTAAGCCTTACTCTTACTTTCGGGTCGAGAATCCGGTTCGCCGGGTTCTCCTTGACCTTTCATTAAACAAACATAGCAAAATCTATTTAGTAAGTTTCTAGCATTACAAAATGCTCTATAACTATATGTTCTCCTATTACGCATCCTAAAAACTTCCAATGGTTATCACCTCGAAACAACGCGTATAATCACACTTAAATAGCTTATAAACTTAGTCACATCGCCTTTCCTTTACGCGATTAATCTCTAACAAATTATCCTGAAATTTCTCAATTGTTTCCGTCATAGGTATTTATTCATTCCATTATCATTTGACAACATGGCATCTCAAATCACAACTCATTCAACACTATATCTTGAACTAACGCCTTTGGAAATCACGGAAAAACTCTATCGGAACGTTTGAAAGCAATCTAGTGAAATTCAAATAATTTTTCAATATTCTAACGTATATCATTGCGAACCATTTTTCATGCCAACCATTACGAAATGAAAAGCAAAACATCATAGCTCATCCTTCCTAACACAACAGCCCCTATACGGCTTCGCAACGTAAATTTCAACATAAAAAAATCATTCGCAAACACGTCAAAGCTCAATCAAACGAACCTCCGCACTAACGAGGTTCTAAAATCCTATTTCCCAAACATATTATCATCACAATTTATCCTCAACTCAAGCTCAACCATTATTTAATCGAGACGGAAATCAAATAACTCATAACGTACCTTTCGAAGCTTACTTTGAAAGTTCCGAAACTAGCACGAAAAGCTGTCCCAATTAACTCCTTTTATTAACGAGCTTCCTTCAATCCAAACGGGCATCATTAACGTCCAAATGTCGTTCAAATCATGATTACAATATTAGCGGGGCAGCGACTTACCTTCGCTTGAGCTGTTTTTCGTTTTGAAACAGCTTGCGAACGATTTCGATGACAATGACAGCAACTAGGCAGTGGTTCGAACAAAAACGGCAACTTGTTTTCGATGACAGCACAACGACACAGCAGCGGCACGACTTCAGCTTGACAGCTCGCAGCAGCGTCGTCGATTTCAGCCACCAGCAGCTCACCGCAGCAGTAAGGCAGCGATGACAGGATACAGCACCACAGCGTACAGCAAAAACAGCACAACAGCGCGACAGCAATGGCAGCACTTCGCGACAGCAGCAAAAACAGCACGTTATCGACAGCATGACAGCACAACAATTACAGCAACTACAGCACAATCGTAACCATGACAGCAAGCAACAATCACGACAGCTCAACAACAAGCTCGACAGCACTTCGACAACAACGACAACACAACAATAACGAAAATTCCAGCAATAACAACAGCACAACCAACCTTGAAATTGCCAACGGCTCACGGTCAGCTTGCAATCTCATTAAGGCAGAACAGCTCACGGCAAATCTGGTCACGTCCAACAGCACCGAACAGATCTGTCTCTCTCTTCTTCACTTCGGTCCTTGCATGCACGAGCTTCGTTAAGATCTGGTTGTTTCAGACCTCACCGAACAGCACTTTCTCCACGGCTCAGCCTTTGCATGCACGAACAGCTCTCTTCCTTCTTGCTTCTCACGTCAGCCCACACTTCTTCCGCAAACAGCTGCTGCCCTTGCTTCACTTCCAGTTCTGGTCACGTCCAACAGCCCGAACAACACTTTTTCTTCTCTTCCACGAGCTGCAAGCCTTCGGTCTCTCTTTTCTCTCTCGGTTCAGATCTGTTTTTTTTTTTGTCTTGTGTTCGATTTTGGAGTTGATAATAGAGAAAATGGTGGCCCGAACACATCTTTCTTCTTTTTGTTTACTTTTTCATTTCATTTATTTCTTTTCTTTTCTTTTTTTTTTCATTCATTTATTTAATGACACATGTCCAAAAATCATCACCATCACATGTTATTTCATGCCACTTGTCATTGTTTTCCCTTGCATGCACGCCATGTGTCCCACATGGCCCCGCTCTTTTTATTTAATCTTTCCAAGCCACCAATTTCCGCTTTCCGCTCGGATTCGCTTCGGATCAATCCTGGAAATCCAATAAAATCCAATTTCACAAACGGAAACTTCATTAGGTTCCGAATAAATATTTAAATCCGGACACACTAATTTATTTTACGAGATTAGATTAAATAATTATCCCTGGATCCGACTGAAAAATTTTATAAAAATTTCGTTACTCCTCTGGATCCGAACGGGTAATTACTTACATCGTCTGTTAATATATAATCAATATTTAGTAAATTATAAGGCAAAATAACGTAATGTTACAATTTTCCCCTCTAAAAGAAATTTCGTCCTCGAAATTTACCTTAACAGAATAGATGAGGATATTGTTTCTGCATTATCTCTTCGCTCTCCCAAGTAGCTTCTTCAACTTTATGGTTCCTCCAAAGAACTTTCACTAGTGGAATCTTTTTATTCTTGAGTTCCCTGATTCCCCGATCTAGGATCTTTACTGGTTCTTCCTCATAAGTCATGTCGGGCTGAATTTCAATAGCTTCATGAGAGACTATATGAGATGGATCCGATCTGTATTTCCTCAGCATGGATACATGAAACATATCATGTATCTTATCTAATTCGGTGGTAAAGCAAGTCTATAGGCTACCGGTCCTATACGTTCAATGATCTCATATGGGCCAATAAACCTAGGACTTAACTTTCCTTTCTTTCCAAATCGAAGCACTCGCTTCCACGGAAATACTCTAAGAAAGACCTTGTCTCCCACTTGATATTCAATATCTTTCCTTTTTAAGTCCGCATAGGACTTTTATCGATCGGATGCAGCTTTTAATCTCTCTTTAATGATCTTCACCTTTTCTTTAGTTTGCTCTACCAGATCAATCCCCACTAACTTGCTTTCACCCAACTCGGACCAACATAAGGGTGTTCGACATTTTCTCCCATATAAAGCTTCATACGGTGCCATTTGAATACTTGCTTGGTAGCTGTTATTATAAGCAAATTCTATCAGTGGAAGATGGTTATCCCAACTCCCTTCAAAATTAATCACACAGCTCCTAAGCATGTCTTCAAGCACCTGAATTACCCTTTCTGATTGTCCATCTGTCTGAGGATGGAAGGCCGTACTGAAATGTAACTGAGTACCCAAAGCTTCCTGTAATTTCTTCCAAAACCTAGATGTAAATCTCGGATCTCGGTCAGAAATGATAGATATAGGTACCCCATGCAATCTGACAATCTCGCTAATGAATAGCTCAGCCAACCTATCCAATGAGTAATCAACCCTGATAGGAAGAAAATGCGCTGACTTGGTTAATCGATCCACAATCACCCAAACTGAATCATGCTTGCTCTTAGTAAGCGGTAGACCAATAACAAAATCCATAGTAATTCGATCCCATTTCCATTCTGGTATAGAAATCGGCTGTAGAAGACCTGATGGAACCTGATGTTCCGCCTTTACTTGCTGACATGTCATACATTTACTTACAAAGTCCACGATCTCCTTTTTCATTCCGATCCACCAGAAATGATTCTTCAAGTCTTGATACATTTTAATACTCTCTGGGTGCATAGCATAGGGACTACTATAGGCTTCCATAAGAATAATCCTCTTCAATTCTTCATCATTCGGAACACAGATTCTGTCTCCAAAATATAGGGAACCATCATCCCTCACTGAGAACTCAGTCTTTTTCCTTTTGCAAAATCTGTTCTCGAATAGCCGTAAACTTTTCATCGAATTTCTGCTTTTCTAGAATTTGCTGCAAAAGACTCGGTTTTGTCTTTAACTCTGCCACTAAAACATTGTCTTGAGTCATATGCAAAACGGCATTCATGGCTCTTAAAGAAACCAAAGCTTTTACGACTCAACGCATCGGCTACCACATTAGCTTTCCCTGGGTGATAGTCGATGATACAATCGTAGTCCTTGATTAACTCCATCCATCTCCTTTGTCTCAAGTTCAACTCTTTTTGAGAAGGCAAATACTTTAGCTCTTGTGATCTGTAAAAATATAGCATCTTTCCCCATATAGGTAATGTCTCCATATTTTCAATGCAAAGACAATAGTTGCTAATTCCAGATCATGCGTCGATAATTCTTCTCATGAGTCTTTAACTGTCTAGAGGCATAAACAACTACTTTTCCTTCCTGCATTAGAACACATCCAAGTCCTTGATGAGAAGCATCACTATAAACCACAAAATCCTTACCGGTTACTGGCTGAGTAAGGATTGGAGCCTCTACCAGCATCACCTTTAATCGATCAAAAGCTGTTTGACACTTTTCAGTCCATTCATACTTAACATCTTTATGGAGCAATCGAGTCAATGGAGTCGCTATGGATGAGAATCCTTTGACAAACCGCCTGTAATATCCAGCTAAGCCTAAGAAGCTTCTGACTTCTGAAACATTCTTCGGAGGTTGCCATTCCATAACAGCTTCTATTTTTTCTCGGATCTGCACGGATTCCCTCAACAGATATAATATGTCCCAGAAAAGCAATTTCAGAGAGCCAAAACTCACACTTATTCAATTTGGCGAATAATTGCTTTTCTCTCAAAGTCTGCAAAACTACCCGAAGCTGTCTATCATGATCCTCTCGAGTCTTAGAGTACACCAAAATATCATCAATGAATACCACAACAAATTGATCCAAATACGGACGAAAAATATGATTCATTAAATCCATAAAAGCTGCAGGCGCATTCGTTAGTCCGAATGGCATCACCACAAATTCATAATGTCCATATCTAGTCCTGAATGCAGTCTTGGGAATGTCTGACTCTTTTACTCGCAATTGATGATAACCGGATCGAAGATCAATCTTAGAGAATACACTCGCTCCCCTCAACTGGTCAAATAAATCATCAATCTGAGGCAAGGGATATTTATTCTTGACTGTAAGCTTATTCAACTGTCGGTAGTCCACACACAGTCTCAAAGACCCATCTTTCTTCTTAACAAATAGCACAGGTGCTCCCCAAGGCGACACACTCGGTCGAATAAAATCCTTGTCAAGCAACTCTTGCAACTGAATCTTTAATTCTTTTAATTCAGCAGGAGCCATTCTGTACAGAGCCATAGACACTGGCGCAACGCCTGGCAAAATATCAATGACAAACTCAACTTCCTTTTCCGGAGGCAAACCTGGTAATTCATGTGGGAACATATCTGGAAAATCACACACTGTGGGAATATCTTGAAGTTGAGATCCAACCTGAAGAGAATCAACCACATGAGCCAAATAAGCTTCGCACCCTTTCCTTACCAATTTCATAGCAGACACAACTGAAATCACATTAGAGAGATAATCAGATCTCTCTCCCACCATAGTTACTTCATTACCATCCACAGTCTTAAGTGTGATTCTTTTAAGACGACAATCAATCACAACTTGGTGCCTGGATAACCAATCCATACCCAAAATTATATCAAACTCCCGAAATGGTAACACCATCAGATCTCCTGGAAACTCATGTCCCTGAAGCCGAATGGGACAATCCTTATATACCCTATTCACGATCACACTGTGACCTAAGGGATTACTAACCACTATTTCATTCTCGGTAACATCAGCCTGAAAATTCTTATCACTAGGTATGGAAGTGCAAATATATGAATGAGTAGATCCTGGGTCTATCAATGCACGAACAGAAATATCAAAGATGGAAATCATACCAACTATCACATATGGAGCATCCTGATCATCCTAGGCCCTAATCGCATACGCACGAGCCAGAACTTGGGTATCTCGTCTCTCTACGGAGTCTGGTACTCCCCTCAGCCTGCTGTTCTACGCCTTTGACTAATTAGGACCTGGTCTCCTCCCTCTATGAACTGAAGGAGTTGAAGCTTCTGATTGAGGAGCGAAAATGGTTCTATTCTTTGGACAATTTCTCTGAATATGGTCAGGTGATCCCCATATATATAACATGCTCCTGACACTATTCAGCATTTACCCTCATGCTTTTTACCATATTGCTTACATGGATGCGGAGTTGGTCCTCTCGCAAATGCTTCCTAGGTGCAGCTCTAGCAACATACTTAAAGAACTCGACCATCTATTCCACGAAATTTGGTTGACCCTATGTCGCCGGTTTTTGCCCTTTGAGGACCAACGGACCCCTCTAAAATACTTCCAGCCACACTAGCTGGATTACCTTACTCAGACTCACCACCGCCCTTGGCGGTTCTAACATGAGAAGGTTCTATCCTACACCCTTACATAAGACAGAGAAATAAATCCGCAGGTCAGAGTCACATCCTTTCCACTTTGGTAGTATGCAATGCATGTGTATGTATAATGCAATTATTTATCGGGAGCTTAGGTCTAGAATCGCCTAAACCACGGCTCTGATACCAATAACTGTAACGCCCTTCGCCCGACTTCCGTTACGGTCGAAAATCCAGAACGAAGAGCGTTACTTTCTTTATAAATCTGTTTCTGTTACTTTTGAAAAAAAACTATTATCGTTCCAAAACTCTTTACCAAAATTTTTTTATTATTATTTTTATTTTATTTTATTTATTTATTTATTACTATTATTATTATTATTATTTTAAAACATAAATTTGGCAGAGTTTCCTCTGTTTTTCTGAAATCCCAAAATCCGTTTCCTGTAATTGAAACTCTAGCATTTCTAAAACCATCAATTTCTAAACTCCTATTCGGACCTCCCGTCCGTTTCCAAAACATTTCATTTCTCAAATATATCATAAATATTTATATGCATGCATAACAAAAGTAAGCTTTTAAGAAATATAGATATGCTTTTATACAGAACTTTGTTATAATTAAGTGGAAAACAATAATTTACACAAATATACATGTATCCCAAAAATGCACAATCATATGCAATATATCTATATATCTACCAAAGGCATAGAGTGGATGGTGACTATCTGAACTTCTGCGTATCAGCTACTTCCCTGTCTGGGAATGGAATCAAAATGTTCAACCTGCGCGCGGTAAATTAATGCGCTAAGCATATTTGCTTAGTGGTATACACATAATCTAATTTCTCAAATTTCAAATATAATTTCGTTCGTAATTAAAAGCATTATAACTTTACCATTTATGGACGTAGATATATATATACTGCATAAAATATTTAAACATATGATTCACACTTTTTCGAGTTCAACATATTTCAAAACATTTAATATTTCATATCATGTAACAATTTCATTTCATCTCTTATCACATTTTTCTCAGTGCCCCTTAGTAAACATATATTCGATACTCATGTATTGGCATATGGGTTTCCGGCATCAGACACGTAGTAGTATCCGCCGAAATAACGGTCGACCCCGGCAACTTGGCCGCTCGGTGATTATCCATTGGGTCGTATATCATAACACATATAATCGTTCAGGATCAGACACGTAGTGCCTCTCATAATCCATAACGAATCAATGTAAATAAACGGTGCAGCTGCTAAGTTTCCTATTGACATGTCAATTACCAATTTCCATTTATCGATATCTATGTTTATAAGGGCTATTTATATCACAACGTTTGTATCACATATTTTTCACTTTGATTTTTGTAACAAGATTTTCTTAACGAATCAATTTCGTATCTCATTTCAAGTGTAGTAAAATACGTTTGTAAATGTATCATATTGAAAAGATATAAAAATATCATTTAAAAATATTCACTTAACAATCTCATTTAAGAAATTCATTTCATAACAAATCAATTTCGCGTTTCATATATTTTTAGTACCAAGGTTTTCATAACAAATCAATTCCAATTTTTCATTCAAGTATAGACAAATAGGTTTGTAATGCATTGTATTAAAACGATATATCAATCCCATTTAATGAAAATCATTTCACAATGAAAACACTTTCAAGTAAAATTAAAGATAATGTGTATACCGACCTCAAAATGATTCAATCCTTGAATCGAATGCTCCTCCTAAGCCTTACTCTTACTTTGGGGTCGAGAATCCGGTTCGCCGGGTTCTCCTTGACCTTTCATTAAACAAACATAGCAAAATCTATTTAGTAAGTTTCTAGCATTACAAAATGCTCTATGTAACGCCCTCCGCCCTAATTCCGTTACGGTTGAAAATCCAGAACGGAGAAAGTTACTTTCCTTTATAAATCCGTTTCTGTTACATTTCTTTTTAAAAAAAAAAAAAAAAAAAAAACTTATTATCAAAATTATTAAAACTCGTTACCAAGATAACGGAAATATATATATTTTTTATTTTAAAAAATAATTTCGGCAGAGTTTCCTCTGTTTTTCTGAAATCCAAAAATTCATTCCCTGTAATTAAAACTCTAACATTTTTAAAACATAAATTTCAGAATTTCCAATTCGGACCTCCGGTCCGTTTTCCAAACATTTCATTACTCAATTATATCATAAACATTTATATGCATATATATTCAAAAGTAAGCTTTAAGAAATATACATAAGCTTTTTACATAAGTGAAATACGATAATTTACATAATTATACATATGTTTCAAAATGTATGATCCTACGCAATATATATATAACTACCAAAAGTATAGGATGGATGGTGACTGTCTGAACTTCCGCGTATCAGCTACTTCCCTATCTGGGAATGGAGTCAAAATGTTCAACCTGCACGTGGTAAATTAACGCGCTAAGCATATTCGCTTAGTGGTATACACATAATCTAATTTCTCAATTTCAAATATAATTTCATTCGTAACTAAAAAAAACATTATAACTTTATCATTCATAAACATAAATATATGTAAGCTGCATAAAAATACTTAAACATATGTGTAACATTCCGTTATTATATCAATATAATTTATTAAATATGGATTATATATTAACGGACGATGTAAGTAATTATCCGATCGGATCCGGAGGAGTGACGGAATTTTTATAAAATTCTCCAGACAGATCCGGGGATTTTTTATTTAATTGAATCTCGTAAAATAAATTAGCGTATTCGGATTTAAATATTTATTCGAAACCTAACGAAGTTTCCGTTTGTGAAATTGGATTTTATTGATTTCCAGGATTGATCTGAAACGAATCCGAGCGGAAAGCGAAATCCTGAAATGGAAGTTGGTGGCATGGAAAGATTAAATTGAATAATTGAGCCATGAAGGACACATGGCATGCATGCAAAGGTAAGCAATGACATGTGTCATTAAGGGAACCAATTAATGAAACAAAAGAAAAATAAATAAACAAATGAAATTATGAAATGATAAAGTGAATGAAAGATTAAGAAAAAAAACAAATATTTTTGCATTCGGTCAACACTCTTTAGCAAGCAAAAACCAAGTCTTGAGATAGAGAGAACTGAGAGTTCTGTTCGTGTGAACCGAGAGAGAGTTGAGGGTGAAACCAAGAACCGTGAGAGCAAAGTGAAGAGCGAAGAAGGAAGAGCTGCTGTCGTGCATTGCAAGGGTCGAGCTCGTGAGGTGTGAGCTGGCCGTGAATGGGATCCAGATCTGGACGTGAGCAGTGCAGCAACGAAGGAGAAGAAGTGCTGTTCGGCCAAGGACTGTGTAGCAGCCAGATCTGATCGTGTTGGGTGCATGCAAGAAGAATTGTAGATCGGTAGATGCTAGCTGGTGACCGTGAAAGGAGGTGGAAGTGCAGCTCGTGTGAAGGGCTGTCCGTGAGCTGATCTAAGCTCTGACCGTAGAATGGTGGGCTGACTGAGGTAAGTTCAGCCCCTAACTTCCTCTTCTTTCGATATTGATCTTAGATGATAGTCACAAGAGTGTTGCATGTGTGTTTTTGTGAGAGAAGTTGCTGAAATTTGCTGTTAGGGTTGTCGTCGCTGTTGTTGTTGTTGTTGATTGCTGTCATTTTTGTGGTTGTGCTGTTGCTGCTATTGCCGATTGTACTGTAGTTGCTGAAATTGTTGTGCTGTCGTGCTGTCGATAACGTGCTGTTTTTGTTGCTGTCGCGAAGCTGTTTGTGTCGCGAAGTGCTGCCATTGCTGTCGTGCTGTGTGCTGCCGCTGTTATGCCGCTGCCATGTGCTGTCTTCGCTGCCTTGCTGCTGTACGTGAGCTGCTGGTGGCTGAAATCGTCGACGCTGCTGCGAGCTGTCAAGCTGAAGCCGTGCCGCTGCTGCGTCGTGTGCTGTCATCGAAGATAAGGTGCTGTTTTTGTGCGAACTGCTGCCTAGTTGCTGTCATTGTTATCAAAATTGTTCGTGAGCTATTTCGAAGTGAAAAACAGCCCAAGCGAAGGTAAGTCACTGCCCCGTTAGTGTTGTAATCATGATTTAAATAATATTTGGACGTTAATGATGTCCGTTTGGATTGAAGGAAGCTCGTTAATAAAAGGAGTTATTGGGCAGCCCTTCGAAAACAAATTGGTTGTGTTTGTCTCGATTTCCAGACGGTACGTTGAATGTTATTAAGATGATTTTTTTTTTTAGAAAATGTTAGGATGGATTATGGATGAATTATGATG
>JALHSO010000030.1:0-31026 GCA_022984855.1 Dimocarpus longan
TGCACGAATCCGCCGACCAAAACGGAAGAGCACCAAGTATGCTTTTTCGAAAGCCACTTCACTGAGCTGAAGTACGGATCTTCTGGTAGCTCCAGCAAACCAGCTTCAGTGGTTCGCCAACAGCGAAGCACATTGAATGCCACCTTTGAGGCCGGAGTCTGCACAATGTTGCATATGGGATCGACTTCGATGCACAGACCGTCAGCTTCCTTCTACCACTCTATCGGCTCAGACACACTGACCTTGAATGCTGGTCCAGTCTCGGCTACTACTTCGTCCCCAGTGGCGCTGATTGGCATCTGGGCGTCCTTCGACTCCCTGGCTCATCAGGAGAATCTGCGACGGAGGAATGGCACTTCTCTGGGGTATACATCGAGTCCGGAGATCTCACAAACATCAGTCAGCGGCCCAGACGGAGCCTCGAATTCGTTGACGCTGGCAGCTGCAGCAACCTCGGCGCCAGTCGCATCCTCGCAGGCAGCAGCGAGACAGACTGGTTCGTCCAACGCGGCGCTCACGACTCTCCAGACAAAGTCCGAACGACGAGCGCAGGCGCAGCTGTCGGAAGCGCCAGCATTCCTGCATTGGCAATGGTACCTGGACGCAGGACATTACCTACACATCAACAATGACTCAGGACATGGCCACTAATGCGGCGTCTACTTTCAGCGCCACGGCCGAGATCTCGTCATCGTACTGGGCGTTCGACCACTCCAGGAGCGAATATGTAGAATCTACAGCCATGGCCACGAATGCTGCTCCGACTTTCAGCGCCACAGCCAATATCTCTCTTACTTACACGCCGACTTCTGCGCGACTTGGTACCCTGAGACTGCTGCGCCATCAGCTGTAGATGAGGACTGCAGGGTGGATTTCGTGAGAGTGTGAAGAGCTTGACATTCCTTGTACTACCAGGGCAGACTTCCCATTCAATGCACATTTTCGGCCTGGAAGATTTCAGCTGTTTCTAGCACACTGTTTGGGAGCGTAGCACAACGTCAATCCCAGAACAACGTGAGCGGAAGACTTCGCTCGTGGCGGTCACATACATAGCATACATGCTCTTCAGCCGTATGTAACGTCGCACAAGAAGCCCAAGCATCCACTGCGGAAGTTCCGATGGCCAAAGAGGCAGGTCTTTGTGGACCTAGCTAATCTATATCCTTGGCATACACGCTTGTTCTGCCCGGCGTCTTGGGTGATCCTCGTACAGTGCAGATCGAGCTACACCGGGCTAGACAAAAGCGTGCGAAACCAGGTCCAGTCCTATGCTTCGCTTTCATTCGACCTGTCTAGGGTCATGCCGAGTGTTCGGGTGTGTGCTTCTGCGTAGCGTAGTACGCATCTTGTGGTAACAGTACAAATGGGTCTTCTCACCAGCATATGAAACTGTGAGTTGCTTGTCCATCAGTCTGGTTCGATATGCACATCTCCGCTTTGCTCACATTGAACTGCCTCTACTAGCACTGTATTCAGCGCAACAATACCTCTCGATGTTGAGGAAGACGCCCTCGCCAACTGGCGAATGCAGCATACACCTCCAACATAAATGAATTACGCAAGCTCGAAGGACGATCACCCAAACACAACCACAGGGCGTGCACATCCCACAATCTCCCCATCCGCGCGAATGGGGATCCCTCTCGAAACGCGACAGGAAAGACTACATTCGCGCGGTCAAAATGTCCAATCCAAACCATCCCGCACACCCGCATCAACCGCAGCAGGCGCGAAGGACTCGCTATGACGATTTCGTAGCAACGCACATCAACCAAACTCTAACAATCACTACACCGCCAACTTCCTCTCCTGGCACCGCTACTCCTCTGGTCATACGAGAACGCCTTACGAGAAGAATGCGGGTTCCGAGGAGATCAACCCTACTGGGACTGGAGTAAAGACTGCTCGGACGGTCTTTCCAGATCACCGATCTTTGACGGAAGTGATACGTCCATGTAGGGAAATGGCGAGTACGCTGGGAACCATTCTGATGTTGTGTTGGGGGCTAGTACGGGGTTGCCGCCGATATACCTCGAGACCGGAATGGAGGCGGCATGCGTGAAAGACGGACCATTCAAGGACATGGTCGTCAATCTTGGTCCTGCAGCGCTCGATTCTCCCTGGTGGCGAGACTGTGACTGCGCCGAGCGGGAATCCGCTCGATCACAACCCGAGATGTCTCAAGAGGGATTTGGTCGATTCTGTCAATAGACGCTTCGCCAACATCACCTCGGTCTTGAATCAGATTCTGCAGCCGCAGAATGTCTACGACTTTCAGATGCAGATGCAGGGTGTTCCGGGCGGTGGCGATATTGGTGTTCATGGTGGTGGGCACTACACTCTTGGTGGTGATCCAGGACGGGACGTATATGTAAGTCCAGGAGACCCGGTATTCTATCTTCATCATGGCATGATCGATCGGTCTGGTGGATCTGGCAATGGTGAAGCCAGAGGCGAGGGTCTGGAGCGATAGTGCTATATCAGGAACAAGAACATTCCTGAATACACCACCCAGCGCAAAACGGGACTTTGGATGATTTGGTGGATTTCGGAATATGCCGCTGGTCCCGCGAGACCGATAAGTGATCTTCTGTCCACGACAGATGGGTCATTTTGTTATGTATATCTATGATCGTAGCAGCTCAAAAAGTCTTCATCCAATCCAATATGAAGGCAGGCGACCACGTGGGATATCATCATATTGCACACACCGTCCTATATAGATCATACATGTCTGGACACAGTTCCGTCTTCCATGCAGGGACCGTGATCCACTTCGAACGCCAGAGCCAAACGCCAACGGATACAGCATCACAACAGCGACTTATCCCTCCATTTCGACATCTTCGTCCTTCAAGTGCTCGTCTTCGTCTTCGACTTCTCTGCTGTCGTGCAGCGGCATCAACACATCAAAGCCGCAGTTTCCCATCTTGCCAAACTCGTCCAGCCACGATCCTCGCCGAAGGACCCTCAAGGTCATCGAAGTCACCTTCGAGCACAGCATCTCTTAAAAAGTTCAGCGTGGTCTCGAAGGACATCTTCATGAACGGCGAAGGATTGTTTCTGTATCCCATACGTGAGAATGCCTGATACGCTCCATCTCGGGTCATGTAGTCTGCAATCAACGTCAAATGTCGCATGTCAACGGGAGATACCGTGACCGCCAAGACGCCGCTGATTTCCTTGACGATCGCGTTTCTTGCCGCCTCGACGCCATAGTGTATCAAGATATCGTTGATGCTGTTTGTATAGATGTGGTTCGGGTTGATGATATGCTGGTAGTCCCACATCGCTGTGATGTTGTCCTGAAGCTGCAAGGATCGGGCGGCCGTCTCCTTTCTTTGTGGCATCTTCATCGAGCATACAAAAGGGTCATGCAGGGACAGACTGGATCAGCGCCTGGTGCAGAGAAGTCTCGATGATGTTGAGGATGAGGATCTTGGCAGCGTCGGAATCGTACTCCATCGTGAACGAACAGATTGCGCCGTTTTGTCGTCGAAGTTGAAAGCGACTATGTCGTTGGTCTTGCCGTCATTACCTCTGATACGAGCTTCGCGATCTTTGGCGGCGGAACGTGCAGCTTGCTTGTCTTCACTTGGCTCGGGCGATGAACGAGGTGAGCCGCCATATGTTTCGTCCTCCTCTTCAGACTCGATCGGCTCTGGCGTAGCCTGTCGTTGTCGAAGGTTCTGCTCTTCGTCATCCTCGTATGCGTCGTATCCAGCTTGTTGTTTGTTACTCTTTGACTTGTCGCGGGTGGCATCGTCGTCGCCCTCATCGTCGGAGTCATCATCACCACCTTCACGTTGTCCTTCAGGTCGTGCTCGCTCTTCCTCGACGCGGCCTGCAGATGACCGATATCTGGTAGTGCATCGTCGTTTGCGGCAGACTTGAGTGTTTTCTGTGCGTTACGCTTCTTGAGCTCCTTCCGTGCTGCTGCTTGCAGTCTTGGCAAGAAACGGTGCTCGATCGTGGCGACAACGTCTTGAATCGTGATAGCGTACTCTTCTGGTACTCTTCACTGGGGAAGAAACCAAGCTTGACATCGTACTTCCTAGCCTCGGCATATCCAACACCTTTGCCTATGGACTCAGTCACAGTAACACTATCCACAATCTCAGCCAGACTGAGTTTGCTGATACCTTTGGCAAAGTTTTTCGCATCATCGATAGACAAGCCACTGTTCATGACCAATGTCATCGCGGGCGTGGAGATATTGGCGGCAGCGGTCATGACGATTTCTCGCAGACGTGGAATACCAAGAGTGACGTTCTTCGCGGCGTGACCAGCCAAATGGAACGTGTTTAGTGTCATCTGGGTAGAGGGTTCCCCTACAGACTGACCAGCAAACAAACACCAACAGCCTCGCCAGGTTCGACGACAGACTTCAAGTAGCGCATGTCGAGGATGTTGTTGAAGTTCTTCTTACTGACCACGCCGTCCGGGTTCTTCTTCTTGTCCTTGAACAGATTCTCTTGTCGGTATCAATAAACTCTTTGGAACTTGTAAGTACCTTCTCTGAGATACTACCACCGTAGACGCCCGGTGGATACAGCGACAGTGCTGGGCTCGCTTGCGGCCAAATCACCAGTCTTTCGGTACTTCTTTTCAGCGGCCTTGGCATGGTCCTTGACTTCTTCCTGAGCAGCTCTTTGGACTGCTCCATCTGGTAGGTGTGGAATAGTGATAGATAGTTTTCAGCGTGACTTGAAGTCCGACAGATACCTGGCCTTTCCGATGTCGAGCCCATCTTCGCCGTACAGAAATTGGACGATACTACCGTCTTCAGTGTGGCGCACAGACGAGTCATGCTCCGCTCGTAGGCCTTCCATGCCCTTGATGAGGCATCGCTGCAGATAACCAGAACGCGAGGTCTTGACAGCAGTGTCGATGAGACCTTCGCGACCAGCCATTGCGTGGAAGAAGTATTCCTGAGGTCGTATGCCAGTCAAGAAACGATCGACGATGTAGCCGCCTGCCCGCACATTCGACTCAAATGGCTTGAAGCAAGGTAGAGTCTTGCCACTGACCATGACAGGAACTCTTCGACCTTCCAGGACCTGTTGACCAGATTGCATGAGATAAGATTAGCATTGACCCGCGAACCTTTGGCACCAGTAGTGGTCATGGTCTGCATCTGATTCTTTGGAAAAGGCTTCGCAAGTCCACCTGGCATACATGCTGAGGAGACTTCTCCACTGAGCCCAGCAGTGGCACTGTTGGTCAGTGGTCGAGACCCTGCTGCTTCGCTTCGTCACGCATCACATCTTCGAGTCGCTTTCGAAGTTCGAGATTGTCACTCTTCGGCTTTTGATCCGCCATCGAGACATACTTTGCAGCCACATCCAGACCAATGCGGCTGCTTTCTTGAGCACTTCCCGTCGATCTTCTTCACCTTGACGTGCCAGGATAACATCTTCCACACCACAGGAGAATGCGCGCATGTGCAGTAGCTTGGTTAGCAGACGACCAAGAATACTGAGTAGCCGACCAGCCGCGCGGTAGCCGTATGCCTCGTACACAGCATTGACAAAGCCACCAGCTGAAGGACCGATCTGCTTCTTGTCGAGAATGCCAGTCATGAGCTCACCATCCTTGAAGATGACAATACCTTCTTCCTTGCCGTTCTCACCCCACATGCTTGCATCGGTGGTACTCTTGCCAGTCATGTTGAGGCCAGCAGTGCCAGTGGGTTGCAGATTCTTCAGTACTGTGCTGATCACTTGCTTACCAGTCCACAACGGCTTCGGCTTGATGACTGCAGGTGGCATTGTCTCCAATCTGTGACTCTCGCAATGCCTGTCTTCTGGTCGTAGAGCTGAATATAGTAGATTCATGTACTCGCCTCGCTCGAAGAAGAGGTCCCGATTCGTAAGCCACACGCACATCGAGATGTGATCTTGAATCAAACCACGAAGAGGGTTTCCAGCTGTGCCTGACAAATACTGATGGTCGGTGTCTGCAACGAGCAATGCTTCTGCTCTTGCCAGCTCGTTCTGTGGGAAGTGCATGTTCATCTCGTCTCCATCGAAATCGGCATTGTAGGTATTGCAGTTGGCATAGTGCATTCGTAACGTCTTCTCGCCAGGCAGCACGCGTGCTTTGTGACACATCATACTGGGCTTGTGCAGTGGTTGGCTGTCGATTCATGATAACAATGTCACCGTTGTTGAGATGTCGATGCACTTTCTTCGGTCGGGCTCCATGAGTGTTGCTACCTGAAGACGGCGCAAGGAGGGAGTTAGCCAGCGCTAGTCGCTCGTCCGCGGTCTTGTTGGCCAGATTCAGCAAAGCTCCAGTCTCGCTTTCAATCGCTACTGCGCCCGGCCACACGTATGGTCCGTTCTTGACGGCTTGCTGCATGTCCTCATAGTTGTGCTGGTTGACTGGTTCCGGATAAGTCAGCTTCACAGCGAAGACAGGTGGCACACCAATCTCGTTCGTTTCAATGTTCGGATCGGGCGAGATTACAGTACGCGCAGCGAAGTTGACACGCTTTCCCATCATGTACTTTCGAAACATGCCCTCTTTCTTCTCCAGCTTCTGCTTGACACCATCAGCGTTTCGGGCGCCAGCACGACCTTGTAGAGGCGAAAGATTCGATCGATCACGACATTGACATTGTCCTGGAGCTGGAGCCATGCCGTCTCGAGATCTGCATATGTTCTCGCTCGGTATCTCGTCACTTCTCGGGGTTCCTTGCTCGTGAGCTCTTTCTGTATTGCTGCGATGTTCTCACTCGTAGTGATCAGGTCTTTGTATAGACCGTTCTCCATAGCTTCAGCGATTTCGTTGTTGCCAGTCTTTGCTTCGGGTCTGTATCGGTTGGGAGGTACAAGTACGGCCTCGATGAAGAACATATCGGCGGAAAGTCTTATAGTGCTCCTTTGAGTGTCTACACCATATACAGGTTCATGACCTCGGCATCGCGTTCAAAAAGCTGGTCGAGATGCGCTCGTACCTGGCTTGGGTTGATGTAGTCCTCCATTTTGCCAGATGTCTTAGCGCTCGATGACTTCTCCTCGGTTGCTTCATCGAGCACGTCACCGCCCACAATCTCCGGTTCACCTTCAGAGCTGTCATCCATATCCACATCGTCGCCTTCCTCTTCTGAACTCCGGTCGAGATCTGCTACGGCTTCATTCCTCGTCTCGCTTCCTTTTCCGACTTCGCACGTTTCACCTTCTGCAGCTCGATGACAGGGTCCTTGGCTCGCAGTCCTCGCTGTACCATCGCAGCGTGATCCTTCTCACTGAGCTTCTTTCTGAATATCTTGACGAATCGATCTTTCCGGTAGCTGTGATTGATGGCCTGGCAACTGCCACACTTTTTGCCCTTGGTGATGTCTGCCATGAACTGTCGCACTATTGCAGTCCTTGCGTTCTTGATGACTTCCGTCTTGGCCTCTGCAAGACCGTTCTTCTTCGCTCGCTTGATCGCGTCTCTAGTGTACTTCTCAAACTGCTGTGTGATCGCTCGAACATCGGCATCGTCCTCGTCGTCTTCCTCGGACTCTGACGCCGCCTTCTGCTGTGCTTGCCGACCTTGTGCTCCACCTCGTCCAGCTCATTGAGCTCCTTCAGCAAACCATACCTTACCAGTCGCAGCTTACATATGTATCTCGCGACCAAGACCGCTTCATCTTCAGCTTCCCGCAGTAAATGCATGCTGCTCGGAGCAGTCGCAAGATCTGTTTCCATGAATGTGGATGATAGCATGGTACGGGCAGCTCGATGTGGCCCGAGTGACCAGGACATTGTGGGTTCTTGAGTCCGCATGTACCACATGCATTGTCGCCAAACTGTCCGAGTTCTGATGTGTAGAGACCGCCAGGCACAGGGTTCAAGAGGGTATCGAAGGTCGTCGCATTCGTTATTCGTTTCGCGACAGGGCTCTTATATCTTTTGCTGATAAATAGCCGAAGCTGACGCCTTGCAGCTGCGACGACACCGGCTGTGAGATGTTCATCGTGGGCGGCGACAGGAACGAGCGACCATCAATCGTCAAGTCGTTGTTTCCTCTCGAGAAAAAGTCGAGCTTCGCGAAGGAAGCTACGAAATCTTGGCGGATCTACCCGTGCAGTATTAGAGTTTCTCGGTTAAGCACGAGTCAAACCTTGTAGCCACATGAAGGAAAGTGGGCGGAAGTAAAGCAGTCACGAATGCACTCTCCGCTACCAGACCGCACCGTCAACGACAACATGTCTGGAAAACGACCATATGACACGAATGGCGAAGGGAGCGATCCGAAGCGACAACGTGCGGAAGATGGATCACCGAGGCCTGCTGCAAGTGGTGGAGGAGGACAGGATGATATCGAGAAGAGAAGCAGGAGACGGCTGCGAGGATGGCCGCATAAAGGCGAAATTGGCAGCGAACAAGCCAGGAGCAGCGTCCGCGGTACCCTCAGCACCTTCACCAGCACAAGCATCATCGAGTCCTGCTCCGGCAAATGGTGATGATGCGGCAGCGAAAAAGGCAGAGGCGCAACGGAAGATCCAAGAGATCAAGGCGAGGATGGCTGCGAAGACTGGGGGAAGTGCTGCATCGCTTGTGAATGGAGCCGGCTGCTGTACCACACCACCGCAACGAAAGGAGCCTGACTGGCGAGCAGAAGCTAGGAGTAGAGCTGCTGAGATGGCGAGGCAGAAATCGAACAGACAAGAATGCGGTCCCTTCACCACCACCACGGTCGATGGACGAGGCGCGAGAGGAGGCCTGGGTACTGCACTACATCCTTCATTGCTGGGCGATCTGAACAAGGACAAGTCCGCGGCAGGACAGCAGGGACCAAAATTCAAGCACACCAAAGGCAACCAGCAGCCAGAGAAGCAAAGGTCAACCCGTACCTGGCTGATGAGCCTCCACCAAAGGACGACCAAGACTCTACCTATGCGCCGACCGCTCGGACGATATGCTGAACGGAAGAGCAAGCAGTTGGTGTTCAGCCAAAAGGGAAAGTACATGGCTCAGGCGAACGCTCTGCGGCAACAGGCAAGCTGGAAGAGATGAAGCGACGGATTGCGGCGGAAAACAAGAAGCAGAAGATTGAAGAGGCGTCCGACAAGTCATTCTTAGTGCCGCCACCTCCCGATGTCGAGTGGTGGGATGAAGGACTGTTACCGAGGGCCAGAACAGTTACGATGATTGGAACAAGGATGGCCGCAATAAGATCGAGACGCACGACTCCATCGTCACGAACCTCGTCCAGCGACCTGTATTATTGCAAGCGCCTCAAGACCGATTCATCCCGCACCGAAGCCGCTCATGCTTACCGAGAAGGAACAGAAGAAGTTGAGGAGGCAGCGACGCATGGCAGACATGAAGGAAGAGCAAGCAAAGATCCGTCTTGGTCTGATAGAGCCTCCACCGCCAAAGGTCAAGAAATCGAACATGATGCGTGTGCTAGGAGAGCAGGCCGTCAAGGATCCTACTGCTGTCGAAGCAAGAGTCAACCGTGAAATCGCTCAACGCGCCCACGACCACGAACAAGCAATGCAGACCGTGCTTTGACAGCCGAACAACGAGCTGAGAAGCTCAAGAGACAGCAAGCCGAAGATGAAGCGAAAGGTGTCAAGGTCGCTGTCTTCCGTGTTGACGATCTCAGCTCTGGAAAGCACAGATACCAAGTCGACCAGAACGCGAAGCAGGATGCACTTACTGGCATCGTGATCCTCAACCGCAGATGAACCTCATCATCGTAGAGGGTGGTGCGCACAGCATAAAGCATTACAAGAAGTTGCTTTTGAATCGAGTGAAATGGACAGAGAACACCATGCCGATTGGCGACTCAAACCCGACCACTTTCACTGGCACGACAGATGGAAGCAATGCTACTGCAACGTCAGCAAGTGTATACAGTACAACTGGCAGTCGAGGTACTGGTAGCAAAGCAGCAGAATGGTGTAATCCGTTCGACGAAGATGGCAGCTTGAAAGACTTGAGCGAGAACAGGTGTGTTCTCGTTTGGGAAGGAGAAGAGCCTGCAAGGCATTTCAAGCGATGGGGATCGAGAGCTTGCGAGACTGATGGTGAAGCAAGAGATGTGCTCACAAAGACGAAGATGGAGAATATGTGGACCCTAGCGAAGAGCAAGTAGACAGCAGACGACGAATTCGACCACCATTGCGCTTCGCACTCTACACTCGATGTTCAACGACTTCGGAGAGGGACCCTGGCGGTGTCGTCGCTTGCAGGGCTTTCGACCCGGCGTGCTGCCGAGAGGCCGCCCTATGTACGCCCATGGCTGCACGTGCCCGAAGGTTGTGGCGTTGTGGCGTGCATGCATTCATGCATGACCTGAAGCTGCTGCGCCTCTTCGAGATTCCCTAAGTCTTCCCAGATTTTTGTTCCTCGAACCCAGCTTCACATAACTTGGACAGCTTTCCATGTCTTCAGTCTGATGCCGTTCTCCTACCGCCAACTGGACCCAGCTTCGCGGGAGATTCGCGTGCTCACTGTTGCGGGAAGTCCTTGCCGGATGAGGAGCTAAAGTGCACTGTGCGGCATGTCTCCTTGGACGTTGAGCCGCTCGTGCCTTTCGAGGCTATATCATACTGCTGGGGAGATCCGACGCCGAGAAGCTATATTCGCCTGAATTGCTACAGGGTCAAAGTACCAGTCAATACTGAGCTAGCATTACGACGCATGGTCAAGCGAATACCTCGATATAAGACTCGAAGATTGTGGATAGATGCCTTGTGTATCAACCAGGATGACCTGGACGAGAAGTCGCGGCAAGTGGCTACAATGGGCGAGATCTACAAACGTGCAAAAGGTTGTCTCGTTTACCTTGGAAAAGAAGATCCGCTCTTCCTACGTGCACTTAATAACCTCCAAGAAATCATGGTCGAGATAGACGAAGATGTCCAGTCAAAAGGTTGCACGAAGTTCTTCAATCTGGTCACTGCCAACAATGATTGGGCGAGAGATCGTACACCTGTTCGCACGAAACTGGACGAAGACGCGCTGGGATCCTTTTTCTCCTTGCCGTGGTTCAGGTAGAGTCTCAAGCTGGACATCTTACACTGGCTACGCACTGACTTCCAGGACAGCCGAGTCTGGACGCTTCAAGAGTCTGTATTAGCTAGAGACAGCCATTGCATATTAGACATTCCTCGGCAGACATCTGTGAGGCTAATGCATGTCGTGCAAGCTGCGTATTGGCTCACGCATTACCGATCCGGCCTCATCGAAGGCGTGGAATGTGAAGTAGCCATCGGTCATGTCGCGGAACGCTGGCTTCTTGCAGAAGAATACAACTCTTTGGGCTCCTGGCCCTGGATGTGGCGCTAAACAAGGGTACAAGACTGCTCCAGCACTATCCTAGAGACAAGGTATACGGCATTCTCGGGATGCTCGAGGAAAAACGGCTCCCGGACAAATCTGCTCGACGTCGACTATAGCAAAACGATCGACGAAGTTTCTCGGATGCAACAAGATCAGCGATAGAGTACGCCGAAGCTGAGCGTCGATACGAAGTGCTGAGCTTCGTGGAACATCGAATGCTGGATGCTATTGGCGATGGTGATCTGCCTTCGTGGGCTCTAAGACTTGAAAGAGGCAGTGGAGACCCATACGCACCATATCTCCTTGATGCGCTCCATAAGAGGTACACTTTCCAGGGCTTGAGTGTTCCTGCAGCCATTCTGGGCAAGCCTCAGGTTTTGACTGTAAGTGGCATTCTGCTCGAAAAGCTGGATATGGTGTCCGACGTATATGATCACCGAGCCATGAAATCTGGTCAAATCACACTGCAGCTTCTTCAGAGTCTTCGCACAGGATGGGTCAAGAGTCTTCGAACGGGCATTGCATGGCGCGTACATTGGTTGCAGACAGTTCTACAGACCGCGCCGACATCCATCCTGACGACAGCACTCTTGCAGCGTACTCTTCCATGTTAGCGGAACCCTTTGCGCTTGCGGAAGCGATGCAGATCCAGGCGCCAGAGCCAAGGGCCCCACACCGCTACGAGACTTTGCTTTGCTCGCAAGTGAGTATCTCAGGTGGCGTAGGTTCGCAATAACCAGCAGGGGTCGCATGGCTTTGGTACCCCACGCAGCACAACCTGCTGACCTCATCATAATCCTCCATGGCACATCAAACCCGTGTCTCCTCCGCCTCGGGATGACCACTACCTATTCCTCGGGTCCTGTTATGTGGATGGAGCTATGCCATGGCAGGAAGAGTACAAACAACTGGAGCCGAGTCTTCAGCAGCAGTCAGGGCAAATCTTCAACATTCATTGATCGTGGAGCAATGGCTGTTGATGGAATAGTGTAAAGGTGATATCAAATCGCTGGTTCAAAGAGCTAGTGGAGTTCGTCGCAATTGCTCTAGTTCCCGCCGTACCTAACGAACAAGAAGTTCATCAGTCGAGCGAACATCAGCGCCAGCCACAGCAGCCATCCAGTCGAGTGTGCAAGCCTGATCACGATGTGCGACTTCTTCAAGACCGACTTGCATCTGGGTATGCAGTCTTTATCGAACTTCTCAATCGCTGTAGCCAAGACGAACCATCGCACAACGCACGTCCCAGAGCTACGCCGTCTCGAAGTGCCATGTTTGCACGTTGCCGCCGAAAGGACTATTGGAGAATGTTAGCAGTTGGGTGTACGAGTTGCGGCACAGAAAGGACTTACCTGATGGCATGATTGGCATCGCCGATGAATACGACGTTGGAGCTGTTTCCGAGCAGTTGCGAATGCGGGATTGGTTGCTTGTCCTGGGCGTTCATGATCTTGAGCGAAGTAGGATCCGTATATGCGACGAGTGACGGGAATGGTTCGGCAAAAACCTTGCCTTCGCTCAATGCCTGCCGCACAATTCGTCCTTCATCTTCAGCGCGTCGTCACCTTTTACTGCCTCCACTGGACCCGGCTCGCGCCTCGTGACAAACCAACATAACTCGTCTCATCGGTCTGGAACACAACGAGTCCATGTCCATCCCCACCGAGCAGTGGTCCCACGCCGTCTCTCAACCTGCTCGGCACATCTGCGAGTGTAGGAAAACGTCGCTTGTCCAGCAATCATGACAGCACAGCAAATCCAGTCCATGCTCAGGCAACAGCACACCTCTGAGCTTACTGCTCGCACCATCAGCCACAACCAGCAGATCGCACTCCTGCCTTGACCCATCACTCAGCACAACCTCCATCTTTCCATCTTTAGTCCTCGCCGCAGACTGACACGCCACACTACATCTCATCTCAACATTCTGCTCATCTTCCACGCCCCTCATCAGACATTCCCTCAAATCATGCCTCGTAATCCTCATGTGACTTGCTGGTAACCCGTCCGGCGGCGTAGTGGGTCCTTTCATCTTCATGATCGTGTTCCAATCCCGGTCCCTGATCATCGGCATCGCCTCAGACCCAGCAACACGAGCAGCGAAGACTTCGTCGATTAGTTTGAGGTCTTTGGAGTGCTTGGAGACCCAGAGATGAGGAGTCAGACTTGAGACCTAGTGAGTAGTTTCCGCGGGACCGGGGGATGTGCCTTTCGTCTCGGTCGTAGCAGGTTATGTGTGGACGAGGGATGTGGGATGGCCAGAAGAGGGTTAGAGCGCGTATAAAGGAGAGGCTGCTGTGCCGGCGCCGGAGACGATGATGTGCTTGACAGCTAAAGGGTGCTTTTCGCTTATGGGCAAAGCCATCATGCCAGAACTCGTTGGTGTAGGTTGTGTTCAAAGGATAAGCTGTGCTCGCTATCGTATCCAATCTTGGTGGAGGTTCTGATATAGATCGTCGTCTGATGTGAGTTTTGCAGACCTGACTGATTTGTGAAATGTTGTTTATTGCAATTGGCAATTATACGGGCTACGCTGTATAGTCTGTAGGCTGCGTTGGCATATGATCGATGAAGCTCATATCACGGCGAGCTTGGCGCTTCTTGTACAGCTCAGCTTCGGGTGTTAGGAATGTCCGGAAGCTGGCAGGATCACCGAACTGCTGGTTCTTGGCTGGATCTCTTTGTGTTCATGACGCACATGGCTATCGCTGCTGCTCTGTAGGCTGTTGCCCAATAACGTCTCGGCCGGTACCTTATCTGGCGGCCGCGTTCCTGGACTTCATCGGGTGTTTTGCACAGCATGACGCTACGTGAATCGACGCACGAAGACATTGGGATGAGTGTGGTTGGAGTGTTGTTGTGGCGCAATTGGGTACGTCAACCTGGCTCAACAAGTGCAGCAGCTGCAGAGTAGGATCCGAGACGCGAAGTGAGATGCACAAGGTCGTGCGAGAAGTAGGATCTGCCTGCTCTTGGAGAACAACTGCTTAGGTCATGATAGCGACAAGCCCACACCACGGGCGCGTTACAATCAATTCTGAATGAGCATCATCATCATCTCCTCGATGGCTGCTCTCATCCGTTTATATAGCTGGGTTCAAGAGGTACCAGTACCAGTTTGACAGCTCTCTCTGCTACCTGGAGGGGCATAAGCCGTTCGACACGACATTCGCAACCCAAAGGAAATGTTTGCCATGCAGTAATGAGTTGCAGGACGCCTAAGAACGAAGCACCTCATGCTAGAGCCATAATGCGTGCGTACAGAGAAGAACGCGCCTGGTAGTTCAACGCTTACAGACCAACGCTTCTTCCATGCTTTCTCGATCTCCCACATGGGCTCACAAGATATCGCCACCACTGACCAAACTCCTGCCGACCTTCACTTCCTTCACAATCCCCTGCTTATGCAACGACTGCACCAAATCAAACAAACATCCATCACAACCCTTCCTCGCCATGAAATTGACACTAACAGGCAGATACTACCTCATGTCCAGTAACCTCTGACCAATACTCTACCTCTCCAATCGGCACCACAATATCCGGCACATCACCCATAGGACTAATCCTACTAGTCCCAAACGCACTCGGCGGCGTCACGCCTCGAGGTACGTGTCACGATACGTCGGTGCAGAACACGAGGGACGTATATGAAGAGGAACTTGGAACAAGATTCTGCATCGGGTAGGAGAACTGCGTCGTTGAGCCATTGGGCAAAGTGAGCTTTCTTCTCCAGTGCAGCATCATACTCTGCTTGCGTCGTGTTGTCGCCTACGGCCCAGCGATTCAAGGGTGAGGGGTTGACGAAGGGGCGACGACCATCGTGCTGAGCGGCGTAGTCGCTAAAGAATGGGTCCTGGACAAGACGAGCTTGGTCTTTGGATGTGATGATGTCGTATGTGTTGTTGATGTAGACATCGAAGGGTGAACCCTCGGGGTGCGAAGATGTCCAAGATGAGTTGAGGTCGAAGGTGCTGACGTTGGCAGACAGGTATGTTGTGACGTTGTTCAAGAAGTTGAGGAAAGTTGCATTGACTCCTGAGTTGACCCCATCCGGGAAGCCCACTGTCAGAATCCGGGAGGGGAATGATAGTGTCGATGTAATGTTCTGGCCATATAGTGCACGCACTGCAGTTCTCCACAGCGCTGGATCTCGAGCAAATCTGCCAGCTGTATCGAAAGCCGGCGACAGCGGCATGACATTATCCAAAGATACAAGGCCATGACTCGGTCTGTTTCCAAAAACGCCATTGTACTGCGCTGGACTTCGAATGCTGCCACCAGTATCGGAGCCCAACGTGATGTCAAGCCAATCGTACGAGGCTTCGCCGGCAGCAAGGTCCAGCAGAAGAGGAAGATGGATCCTGGTAGCCATCACCACGAGGATTGAAAGGCGCATGGTAGTCGACCCAGTCAGCAGTAGCAGTCTCGCCGACGGCGAATTGACTAGTCTTCATCTTCCCCACGACAACGGCTCCAGCGTCAATGAGATTTTGTACAGCAGTTGAGGTAGCGTTCGCTTCAGGTTAGAGCTGATGCCATGCTCGATTGCCGTTAGATGTTTTCAGTCCTTCGACATCATAGATGTCTTTAACGCCAATTCGTACACCGGCCAGCGGCTTGTCCGATGTTCTGGTATATCCTAGACGAGAAGGGACTGCGACCGTGAGCGAAGTATCGTAGTTGCAGTAGGAAGAGCAGTGTAGCCCACGCTGGCCGTCTTGTATGCAGGCTGAGATGAAGGCATCTTGAGTGTCTTCGTAGAAACGAAGAGCCTGGTAGATTGAGACAGAAGCACTGACAAAGTACGGACCTTCGGGTAGAGTAAAGTTCTCGTGTGCTGATACACGAATCTTGTGATGTTAAGATCTGGGTGTGGGATGTGAAGTGGCGACTGGTCGCACCAGTGTTATTGAATATATAGGCTTCAACACATCAGTCAGCATACTTCAAAACTGTCTAGACCGGGTATTGTACCTGCAAGAAACGCACCCTGCCAGGACATCGTCTTGTGCGTAGTGATTAGTAAGTGCTTTGAGCTGTTGCATGCCGAAGGTAGATTGGTCTGTGCTGGTCACGTCAAAGGCAAGCAAATCGTCTCCATTACTAAGTCCTGGAACTTGGCTATTGAGTCGGCCCAACGCTGGTGGAGGTATGTAGTAGCGTACTCCATTTGAGGCAGCTGTGCGTCCGGTGGAGATGTGCTGACCCACGGCATCAGGCCACAGTAAAGCTATGCTGATAGCAGCTTGCAGAGGAGCCGATATCGACATCATACTCGCCAGCACAGTGACGACGATAATGGATCGAAGGTTGCGTGCTGCTGTAAAGTGTGTTATTTGAGTACTTTCCGGGATTTCCTGACAGATTCCGTCTGCAGCCTGCCGACATGATTCCAGCCATTGTTGAGATGCAGTAGGCGTTTAGTATGCTTGGCGAGTGAGTTGTCAATGAGGACTGTCCACATAGGCGCCATTTAGTTTGCAAGACTTGCTTGCATCAAGGACATTCCGCCAGTCCTTGAGCATATCCCACGCCCGACTTGCATGGATCGTGTCCATCAGGGTACCGGGATCGTCGGTTATCGCGGTACTGTTTCAAGAATTCTGCAACCAGTACTTGGGTGTTGATGGCCGATTGAGTGTTAAACAGATACAAGAGTGGGCAGCGTAGGCAGTAAGGTAGTACAACATAGTTTCCTGGTCAGGCTTGGTTGAGCTTGTCAGCAGACATGCTTCTCAAATCAGCACCAGTGCTTTTCTTGGCATCACTGTTCTCCCGAGCTTCATGCAATCCCATTGTTCAAGCTCGTCAGCAAAGCAATGACAAGCCTCTCCTTCAAGATTTCGATGCTCTTGGTGCTTGGTTTGATGGAGTAGCCTCAATCGAATCAACAGCCATACCACGTCGTGACAATGTAACGATTGCCATTGTCGGCGCTGCATTACGGCCTTGCCTCTGCACTCATGCTCGACAGCATTGGTATGCACAATTGGGAGCTTATCGAGGCTAGCGATCGTGTAGGAGGACGTTCAGAACCAGTTCATTGGTGGTACTGAGAATTCGCAGAAATGGACCTATGCGCCTGCCATACAGCATAACTTACAAGAGCGACAACTCGACGCACGAGTACACTGATCATCGCATGGTTTGGCAACTAGCAGATTGGCTTAATGATCTCAATCAGCACGATCCGAAGTGGAAGGTGGAATTCATACCTTGGGTCCAGCATCATCCGAACGAGCTGCTCGCGAGAGGCACTGGCAGACATCCTGATGGTCGCATTCCGACCAGAGCGGAGATCGCAGCAGACCCAAGCCTTGGGACGAAACCGGCCATGTTGTCGAAGGAATACAACGACACCAATACCGAGATGAAAAAGATCTTGAATGATGAGCGAACCCTGAGGTCGATCAGAGAGACATTTGGCGAGCACACAAGCATGCGATGAATGCCAAATTGGACGACCTCAGCGAGCAGGCCATGATGAGGACTGTTTTAGGAGCCAGCGAGAATGTGACTGACGCCATATGGACTGCGAGCGACTACGATGTCTTGTGGGACGAGATGGTCCACAATTCCAATCTAGCACAGGAAGGCAGCGACGGTGCTTTGGGTGAGACCGAGTGGAAGTGCATTGATGGCGGTTTCGATCGTCTCTCAGATGCGTTCCTGCCTCATGTTGCTGACAGGCTATTCCTGAATCGAAAGGTGACGAAGGTGGAGGCTGTTGAAGGTAATGGTACTGCGACAGGAACCGAGTCACCTGGCAGACAGGCTCGGCAAGAGGCGCACGATCCAGTCAAAGGAGTACGATTTACACCCTGATGGCAGTACCATTCACAATGACTCGGTTCATGGACCTTCCAGACTATTCGTCAGTGCTGAGTCGCGCCATGAGTGAAGCTGGTCTGCGTTTCAAGTCAGCATGTAAAGTGGGGGCTGCTCTTCTCGGAGCGCTTCTGGGGAAAGGCGAACGACCAATCTTCGGAGGATACTTCAGCCAGAGAGCAATGCCGTGGGTGCGCTGTACTACCCTGTGTATGGTCTCAATGAAACTGGCCGTCCTGGAGTAATCATCCACTATCGCGGCGGTGACTGGAGTGACCGGTTTGTGAGCATGCCTGATCAGGTGCATGTCGATCTCGTGCTTGATGCCATTGTCAGCCTACATGGCGAGCAGGCGCGTGAGCTGTACACGGGCGAATACGAGCGTCTCTGCTGGCTAGAGGACGAACATACTGCCACAGCGTGGACGCGACCTGACGTCGAGCAGCACAAACTGTATATTCCTGCGTACCACAGGACCGAGCACAATACCATCTTTATTGGAGAGCATACTGCGCCTACACATGCCTGGGTGAGCTCTTCTCTACATTCGTCGGTTCGTGGGGCAGTGCAGTTGTTGCTGGAGATTGGCATGCTGGAGGAAGCGAAGGAATTGAATAAGCAATGGATGGGAAGGTGGATCAGCTTGAAGGACGAGTCGTACGTGTATTCGCCGGCGGCGTCGTCGCTGCACAACTGAACAGAGGTGTTGTAGCGACAGAGTTGTCCTGGTGAAGCCACCAGGTGTGACGCCTTGGAATGGCTTATCTGTGATACGTAAGATCGCGAACAGAATGACAAAGGCGATTACTGCCTCAAGCTTCAATCGTACTCCAACCAGACCCGACATAACTTTGTGAATGATGATCACTGTGAGAGATCATGTTTGTCTCAGAGCGGCTCATGGTAATGCAACGCGCGATGCTGTTGTAGTCCACGCGTCTCAATGATAGTGTAGGTGGTAGACGTTGTGTCCATGTACTTTCTCTTGTTTCGGCGCGATACCCCGTCGCCGTCAAGATGGTCCTGCCGAGCTGGCTCTGAACGACCCTTGCATCGTCCTTCTTTACTCTCGCATGAACAGGCGATGTCCTGATATGGAGTGTCTGTCATCTTTACTTTATCAAGCAATGGTGTTCCCAGAAATGAACATTCTCATGTTATGGTATCGAAAGATCGCCTGCATCGGCAACACGTCTGCGACAATGTCGTGGGGACTTCAACGGAGCCAGTACCGAGCTCAAGGCATTAGAGTCGCGATCGTGTCATACCTTAAGCAACAGATCAGCAGCATGTGCGTCATCATGTAGAAAGTCTAATCGGAGTAAAACATCAAGGCATCAGAAATGCCAAGCGGAATTCCGGTTCTGTTAGCTCCGACATACCGTGCCTTTATGAGAAAGCGCTTCTCTGTACTCGTAACAACGATACGGCAGCGGACAGCCGAGAGCATAGCTGGCTGAGATGAACCTCGAAAGGGCCATGTTATCTAGACACTCTAGACCAGCCGATTCTATAGCAGGTACTGACAATTGACCTGGGGTAGTGCCGCGCATCTTCAAGTGGAAATGATACGAATAATTCTGGGAAAAAACAACCTCGACGATCGATGAAATGTACGGGCAGCACTGATGCGTTTCACCCTGGATCACCTTCCGACATACTAAGTGCACTTCTACATCCGGAATCTGCTCGTGATACATTATGACCAGGGCACACAGATTAAAGGCCGTGCAACTCTCCTGGAAGATAGAAGCGTTGCAAGACGCTACTGAAATACTTTCGTATATGCCGGTAGATCTGACCAAGAAGCTATTCGTTGGGTTGAGCGGCCTGCAAACACAATCTTGTGCATGCGTGCACAAATGCTCGAACCATCTACACGACCTAAAAGGGTCTAAAATACTGCCATGATGGCAGCGGCCAGAATCCACAGACCATTTCCAAAGCCATCACCCAAACCACCGCTTGCACCTCAGTATACGCTTCAACACTGGTCTGCGCTGGCGGAACAGCAATCGCACTCGTAGGCGGGTGGGCTGCCCTTCGGTTAGGGCCAGTGAGCTGACCGCAGTAGCGCCGGGATACTGTACAGTACCACTTTGAGCACCAGCAGAGGGCAACGAGCTACCATCGTTGGGGTTGAGAACCTGATCAATACCATGCACAACACCAAGCTCAGTCACGAGGTTGGGCGCCACGATCTTCGCTCCATGACAAAGAACTCTCCATCCTGGACCGTGATAGTGAGGTTCCCGCCTGCTATCGTCGTGAGTTGTAAACCATCTTCGAGGTTGCTTGCAAAGGCTGCATAACCTGGGTGCGCGATGATATGTGAGGATCGTGGTAATCTGGTCAGAGCTCAAGTCACCAAGCGCAGACCGATGTTGGCGAAACGCTTGATTCGTGGGCGCAAAAAGCGTGTAACTTCCTTGCCCTCCTGTCAAGGACTCGGCAGACTGAATTTTGGACGAGTCGAGAGCCCCAAGCAGCGCTTGGAAATTGCCTGCCGTGAGGGTTGAAGTGAGGTTCCCAGCAGGGTCAAGACATCGTCAATGATGTGTACGTAGCCCTGGTTGAATTTCAGATCCTGCCGGAGTAGTATGTTGTAAGTGAGTCGAGTCGGCAACAGCCGTGTCAAGTGCGAAGTGGCTGTACTTACCGCCTGCTGAACCGAGGCATTTAGCAGATATCCTCCGATAAAGAAAGCACCATCATCGTTCTTGACAGCACCAAGTTTTCGACCGATTGTGACAGGGTCCGCGATGTCAACGACTGGAGGAAACGACAACGTGTCCATCCATGCAGATTCGACGAGGACCACCCTCAGGAATCTCGCTGGAGGGTAGCGGCCGGTGAAAGCATGGTAGCTCAAGACCGACTCTGCGAAATCTGGATCCGACTGGAAGTTCCTTCCGTTTTCAGTTGCGAGGAACTTCTCGAGAGCCTGATTGCTGGGCGCTACAAAGGTGAAGGAGACGAAGCGCCCGAGTTCACTTCGGAACTTGGTATAGGCATCCTGCTGTAGGATGTCGTTTCAGCATGCTGAGCTCAGGCTGCGACGAAAGTATAGACTCGATATCTGGTTGACCAGGGAATTCAACATAGCCTCCTGAGGATGATGTACCTGTAGCTATCGCCGTAGCGCTAGCGGCTGATCCAGACGCCAGGGCGGCGGATTGATGTGGCTGCAGAAGCGCTGCTGGGGACACCTGAGATGCTAGTATTCATGGTCGTGGCACCACTGCCTCCTTCGATAATGGTCTCCACTCTTCCAGAAAGCGTCGTCTCCGAATAATGAATGGTCTCGAAGGGCGGTGCGACTCGAAACGAAGTCGTGACCACGACGCCCATTACAGAGCTGGCCTGGTTAGCATCGCTGCTAATCGTCGAATATAAGTTGTCCTGAGCAGCAGCTCCAACGACGGAAAGGATCCAACAAAGCGCCAAGTTATTCATGTCGTTGATAGCAACCTGGAAAAAATTTGGGCTATCGCTCCAGATATCATGCCTTCACCCACCTCTATATACGCGCTGTCTCAATGTGATCCGCGGAGTCTTGTGCGGCCAGAGGTTGGTACGATGTCGTAACACGAAAGTGAGTATTACAGTCTCTGGTGCGATCGCCCATCTCTTCTTCGACCTGTAGCCGTTGCATTGGAGCCTGTGGCAATGGTGTAGCAATGGCCGTCTTTTCCGCGGATGCAGCGAGGTTATATTGAGATGCCAAGAGTTCTGTCCCGCAAGCTCTTACAAAATCTTGGAATGCCTTCTCCACGATAGAACTATGGCGGTATGGTCGTTAGTTCCATTCCTCCAGGATGAGCCTAGCAGTGGATCGCAACACTGAGCTCGAGCAATTGACCTGCACATCTTGGCTTACGTGCACGACTCGCTAAAAGAGGTCTTCCGAAGTCACTGTAATGTCCTCGCGCTATTCTTGCCGTGTGGTATGGGCCACTTATTGACTGCGCCTTAGACTGTAAATTGCTGCAAAGGACTCCTCCGCGGCGAGCTCGTTTCGCCAGTCCAGCAATTGCTAGGCATTGGCGCTGAATTGTGGTTGTATGTATCGCAGAAGTGTCTGCTCTAACAGACGAAGCTCATCTCATGGTCTCGGCACGATGTCTGGCCGGCGTCGTTGAGGTGAGTGGGTGTCGTGTCGCGACCACTGTACTGTATTTCTCATCAGTCTGATGTCGATGTCAATGAACACACGTTGTTGCACAAGTACTAGTCACCGTCACCGCGCAGAAAGTCAAATTGCGCTTGAGGCATTCACGGCATCAAGGGCCGAAGCGCATAGCCTATACTGGGCGAACTCACGCCTGCAGTCAAATCTAGGGTTTCCAAGCAGAGAGCGAAAGTTTCTGCAGTCGTTCATGATGAGGAACGAATCGCTAGCGGGAGAGTTGCGGAAAATATAGCATGAGGGTTGAAACGGTCGGCAACAGCAGCAGCCAAGACAATATAGTTGGGTATCTATGCCATGAACGCTAGACTAATGCCTTAGAAGAGTCCCCAGCAAGTCCTCGTTGGTCTTCTTCCCATCCGCACTACCGTTCATTTGTTGTTGCGGCGGTGGCGGCTGGTCGTTCATGTCCAGACTAGCAAATCCATTCATCAAGTCTTGACTACCACCACCATTGGTCGTTGCGGGTCCGGCATCTCCAAGACCCATTAGATCTTCGAAACCACCGCCAGGTGGCTGTGTGGGAGAAGTTACAGAAGGACTCGCTACTCTTTGAGGTGTACCAGCTAATCCTTCCAGGCCAGATGATCCATCGATGGTGCCTTTTGCATGGAGGCCGGCGCTGCGCCGTCAAAGTCGATGTCAGTAGGTTCTCTTGCGGTGTTCTGTATAGGCGCTGAGGTGCCGGCAACAGCTGCTGACACTGCTGCAGCTGCGATCGGGTTTTCTCGCGCATTCTGTTTCGCTTCTTCTATGGATCTTCTTGGAGAGCCGAGCTCCTGCCTTGTCCAAGGAATGCTGAAGGAGTTTGTGGTATACGGAGGATAGTGTCGACAGATTAGGCAAAAGCTTATCCAGTAGTGGTGCGGGTAGTACAGGTATTGTAGATGTGATTTGAGGTCTTTGTGCAAGGACGACGTTCTTTGCGATCTGTGGATCCGATGAAAGCAGCCTCCAGTACACGTAAGCACGATCTCGGACATCAGGGTTGTCGTTCTCAGCAGTTGCGGCTTGTAGCACTTTTTGTACGAGGCCTTGTGATTGATCTGGCTTCTTTAAAAAGAGCTTCACGACAGCAGTAAGGATCTGAAGTTGTGTCTGTGACGAGTCAGTAAAGATGTCTCTTTGAATGGCCTGGCATATACATACCTGGGTGAACTCCTCATTGAAACCCTCCACGAAGCCTGCCAAGATGTCTCCCGCGTTCGAGATTTTTTCCGCATATTCGCCCACAATCCAGATCAAGCTTCCTCTTGCTTGCGGGTCGTCTAAGTCATCGATACATTGGCACAAAGTCGGTATTATGCCTTCGTAGCCAGGATACTTTCGGAAGATGTCTTTGATGACCACGATCACTTCCTGCACCACATAGCCGACTTTGGTGTTGATGAGCTCAAGCAGCACGTTGACCGCCTTCTCTGCACTTTCCTCGATCTTGATAGCGACTGTCCAATCGCCCGTATTGCTTTTCGCACGAAGTCCATATCAACCTCCAATGCATACTCCTTCAGTTCGGCCAATAGTTGGTCAACATTTTGTGGATTCGCTATTCGAACCATGATCTCGAGCTTTTGTAGTTTCAGATATGGCGGATCGTTGTATTTGCAGAAGAAAGACGCGCATCTCTTTGTCCAGGATTCCGGGCTGTTTCTGTAACAGAAGGTCGATGTTGCGTAGAGCCACGTACTGCACTTCAGGTTGACTCGATATCAGAGTCACGAGAGGAGGTGACATCTTCTTAAGATATGTCGCGTGTAATTGTGTATTTTCGATATGTTGCATGTGCAGAAACACAGCTTTGACAGCTGCTAGCACCACAGATGGGTTCACGTGCTGAAACTGTGGGCTAACCCTCTCGCAAATGTGCTCTGCCTCTTTCGTGTCTGTTGCCTTGTAGTCTGCAAGTGTCGATAAGATCGTGATACGTCCCCATTCCGTTGCATTCGTTCAAAGCCAGCAGCATCTTCTTGAGCGATTGAGGTGTTATGACAAGAGCTCGTGTTTCCGGCGCAGTCTCGTCGATCTCGGCAAGTGCTTGCACCGAGTTGGCTACGACCATCGGATTGCTGTCGCCTATCATCTCTTGCAAGGTCTCGAGGAATCCGTTCTCTATGCATTGTGCTGGATTTAGGTCGAAGAGCTTAGCAACAACATAGTGCCGCAGTCTTTCGCACATATGGCGATTCGTCTTTCAGGGTCTTCCGCAAAGGCTCTTCCATATAGTCCACCATCTTGTCTACCCTGATGCATCCCATCGTCCGGATCGCTAGCGCTCGGACAAGAGGATTAGGATCTTCAGAGTCTTGAACGAATGTGTTTACGGCAAGAATGCAGAGATCTGGATGCGACTTGGCATAGTTCATCAGGTAGAGGTATACCAACTTCTCTGGTCCAAGTCTGGAGTCGCGATGTTCTTCAGGACATCAGGAAACAGTGCTGAGACGTCCTTCCCTAAAGTCATGGACATGATGGTCTTTTGTATCGACTCCTTCCTCTCCCATGCATATTGTGACACGAGTCCTGCTCGCAGCTCATACGTTTCGCCCTTCCTCGCCGTACCCAACGCGCTTCGTAATCTGTTGACTGCCATGTTGTCTCGCTATCGTGGTCGTCGCTCAGTACAAGTCGTAGATCGTCGTCATGCGGTGAAAGGGTAGCTTTTATTGTGAGCTCCTGCGCATGTAAGAGTGGCTTGTATTGAGAAGCCCGACGAAGGCAGTGGATCAACCCAGGCTCAGATATCGCAATCTTTGGAAGTAAAAAGTGGCGTGGGAAGTGAAGAGTTGTTGTTAAGCAATTGAGGTGCCTGTCGCTACGAAAGTCGACTAAAGACAACCGCTTTGATCATCAAGCGGGACCTGCGCCAAGCTCGTCGTCTAGTTTTACACTCCAGCCTGGATGCGCTTGCACTTTCATCACTATATCAACCTCGAAATGCACACCTTCATTGTGCAAAGTTGACCTGACGTGCAAACAATGGTATCAGCATAGCATATCATGCAATACAGATCTAGCGGCTAATGTTGGCCAGGCCTCAAACCTACCGAATCTTCGCCGACTCTTTGTCGAGGCGCGTACGGAGGTCGAAGAAAGCGCCTACTCCCGCAATGCTGTAGGTAGTCTACTTTCTACGATATGAGCCCGACATTTGACCATTACTTCAGTTTTACAACCTTGTCCTCTTCATGTCTTCAGTAGCCGTCTTCAGTCTGGTGGCACAAAGAAATGAACGGTCAGCGATAATCTCAGCATCCATATGCCTGGATCATGGTTGCCACGACTGCTGAGCATGCTGCTCCTCAGCCAAAAGTCCGCCAGCCTCGCGAAACACCATCGACGTCAAAGGCATTCCTACCACATCAGTATATGCCCGGCCATTAAGGACAGCCTGTTAGCATGCGTCCTTGGCCCTCAAGAGGCTTTTCACAGCACCTGACTGTCGAGATTACGCTTCGATCGACAGCCCTGGTATCGGACCGCGATGTCCACTATCGTTGTCTATACACATATGCAACATGGCCAGACCTGTCAGCTCATAAATGCCGACTTTAGCCGCCAAAGATCCCGAGCTTTGAGCCTCAACGATCGTGCTTTCTGGATTAGAAAGCGAAGGACAATGACAGAGCAAGTTCTTTGTCATGAACAGTTTCTACCTCGTGTGCCTGGGTGCAATCATCGCGCATACATGGTCATACTTTTGGCAGATGTCCAAAAGCACTCCGGAGATGTGAAGACCCTACGAAGTGTATCGTGGTGTTTTTGCACAGATCGCGCTAGAGAAGTTTGTTGGGTCTTCTTCTCCGCAAGGGTCCTTCGCGCCGCTGCAACCTCGCTCACTTAAGCAATTTTAGTGGCCCCACGCCCTGGGCACGACATCAGATTGTTTTTATTCTCACCTCTTCGTCTGCTCTCGCTCACAAACGCTCTCAGCTTCCGACAAATACACCTGCGTTTGAGCATGGCACAAGAAGCGGATGAGAGACAGCCATTGCTTCGAAATGAGGGTGCCTCCAACGAGTTACGATGACGCCATAGCGAAGGACGTAGTCGACTTTGATCCCAATGGCGATACTGAGAATCCTCTAGAGTGGCCTACTGCCTACAAATGGAGCGTGGTAGCGTTGCTCGCGATCATGGCCTTCACTGTGTATGCCGTGCGAAGTTTCTGTTCAGAGGTTGCGCCATACTGACATCACTTACAGGACATTTACATGCATTTCTTTGGTTCCAGTCGCGAACCACATCGTTGCCGAGCTCGACGGAACGTCGAACAAGTCCGCCAGTGTGTTACTTGTCACCATCTGGGAGCTCGGCGAAGCTGCAGGACCTCTCTTCATTGCGCCACTCTCGGAACTGTTTGCCGATATCCTGTGCTCAATGCTGCAAATGCGCTCTTGTAGCAGCCACAGTCCTGGCGTCCTTCGCACCGACATCGCATGTCTTGATCGCAGCACGGTTTTTGACTGGTCTAGCTGTCGCGTCAAACGTGCTCAACCCAGCGATCGTCGGGGACATGTTCATCTCAGAACAGCGAGGCACTGCCATGAGCTTGATCATGCTCGCGCCATTGATGGGAGTGCTCTTGGACCAGCAATCAGTGGCTACATCGCAGAAAGTCTTGGCTGGCGACCAGTACTTTGGATCTCTGCTGGACTGGCTTTACTTCTCGAGGTGCTCTTCCTGCTGTGCTTCGCGAAACGTTCAAGGTCCCTATTCTCAATCGCCGAGCTGCTAAGCTCCGCCAAGAAAACAGGAAACCCCGACCTGAAGACTGTATTCGAGAGTGAGAAAGCCAAGCAAGATCGCAGTGTATGGCAGTCGATGTTGCGGCCGTTCGTGGTTCTGGCTGGATCTGGCGTGCTGCAGGCCATGAGCTTGTTCGGATCAGTGGTGTTCACCTACTTTTACATATTCTCGACCACACTGCCGGATATACTTGAAACTTTGTATGGACTTTCGCCATCGCAGACGGGATTCGCCTTCATCTCGTTCAGTGCTGGATCGATCATCAGCGTTACTGTTTGCAACCAGCTTCTGGACAGAATCTATATCCGGCTTCGCGATACGCACAAAGGCGTAGGTCAACCCGAATTTCGCCTCCCGCTCGTGATCGTAGGCGCATTCCTTCTGCCATTTGTGGCAGCGATGTACGGCTGGGTTGCGCAAGAACGACTCGGTCTCATCTGGGCTCTGCTCGCAGTCGCACTCATGGGCGCCTCGATTATGCTCGGCTTCTTGCCCTGATGGCCTATGTCGTCGATGCATTCGGGCTCTATTCCGCTTCGCAATGACTGCTGTCATCGTGACAAGATGCCTCATGGGCACTTTCCTGCCGTTAGCGACTGAGCCACTGGTCGAGCTATGGGGATATGGCTGGGCTTTCACAACACTTGGAGCGATCACGATGTGCTTGGCACCTATTCCGTACTGATAATGAGACACGGAGCACGATGGAGACAGAAATCGAAGTATACACCGAGGAATGAATGAACGAGGAGTGACGATCGCACGACTGCACGATCAGATGACATAGATTTCCAGCGTTCAGCGGAGCGTTTGGCGTTGGTATGGATCACAAGGTGCTGTACAGTGGATAAAGTGTAGACAAAACTAAACAAAAGCATTCTGAAAGCCGACTGGATCTGCAGGCCTCTACCTTCTTTCCGCACTCGCTACACGCGCACAATGTGGCATCTTCAGCACAATTGCTCCGCGCCTGATGAATGGTGGTCTTCGCAGGGAGTTGCGGCAATTCTGTATACCCTTGACTGGCTGTATGGTCCCCGCAAGTTTCTATACCTTGAGGACACAGAAACATCCAATGCTCGAGATGCAAGCCATGGCTGGAACACTTTGAGGACGCATCTCGCAGCTCAGGATGAGATGTCATCTTCCTTCTCGGAAGAGTTCCCTGATACCTTATCTCGGACTCAAGTCTCGTAAAATATTCTACGATCCATATAGCATCTTTGTGGAAACCAGCAAGCAATCGTGATGGGTTCTGGCAAATGGACTCCTGAGGAGGAGCAGAAGCTGCTCACCTGCATGAGGCTGGATATAAGGACGAAGAAGTCAGTACGCAATTGGGAAGGACGCATGTCGCTGTCAGGATCCGGCTTCATCACCTCAGAAGACGGCCACAGAACAACGACGACAGAACTTCGACACCACCAGCCGAAGGCATCGTCAGGACGGGGACAAAAACGTGTCGCCGGTCGCAACCACCATGGATAGTCACCCGCCCTGAGAGTGCTGACGATAACAACGATGGCCTTTAATGGCAGCGATGGCAATGAAGGTCGCGAAGCATGCCAGACTCCTGGCGAAGCTCACCCCAAAGCCATAGACCAATCCACCACGACCAGCAACGAGACTGAGAATGTAGACATGACTAACGCACGAGAGGATCTTCCAAAATGGTTTTTCTGTGCACGATGTGATCTGCCACGCCCCATCGAGCGGCCCGAGGAGATGTCGAAGGTAGACCGTCCTGGTGGACCACATCCCATCTGCTGCTACTGTAATCTAGGCATTGTAGGCAACACGCCAAGCCAGGAGAACATGTACTGCATCTATGGCAATCACATCGCTGTCAAATTTGAGTTCATGCAAACTACAACGTACACAACTGTCCTCAAAGACGCCTGCTGTGCGTGCACCAGACACAAGAATGACCCGACCGGCGCGAAAGGAACTGCACAACGTGAGGCGACACGAAAACGTTATCATTCAAGTTCTCGAACACATCCGCGGCTGGTGGAGATGCTGGAAAGCAAGGCTGCATCTGCCCTTGGCCCAGTCGCGCGGAGGAAGCCATTGCTCGCACTGTACGTAGAGCCGATTCGGCCTTTGCGGTGCGGGAGAAGCCGAAGTATGTTGACGCTGGAGTGCAATGTGACAGAGATGGTGAAGTTGTGGCAGCCAGGCACGATGAGTGGCAGGCAGAGACAGCACCTTGGAGACCAGTTCCTCACCAACAGGGCGAGGCTTCTGGATCTTTGCCGGAGGAATAGCAGAGCGATAGCCATGGGACAAGATCGCGTTGCAGGAGACCCAACACGGACAGCTGATGCGAGCCAAGTAGCTGGTACGGCGATGTAAGGCGGTAGAGCGAGTATGTGTGTGGCGAGAGTATTTATCAGCAGAAGAATCTCTGATGCTCATAGCCTTGTCGAGAATGACTGTACTGCTAATTTCCAGCGTCTGACATTCTACCTCAACCTGTTCCGTTGAACGCAGTTGTGTAAGCCTCCTTCGCAGCAGAACATCCGAACAGCAGACTCAGCAGCTGCAACCTCAATGGCACTATCTTGCACGACCGAGAAACGACAAGATCCGATAGCATTTCGTTGGCATCCGTGTGGCTTGGTACCGGAACAACCTTGACGCTGTCATCGTTGCCTTTATCCCGAACGAGGACCACAGTCATGCTCATATCAGACCAATAGCACGCCACAAGCCACGGGCATCGATGAGACGAAAATCGTGGACGGGACGTGGCGGCGGGATCACGAAGATGTCTTCGCCACTGGATGTGACACGCAGATTGGAGACGTGGGCGACGTCCTCGTCGTGTGTTGTCAGAAAAACGGCAGTATTCGATCGCGCTACTGGTGTCGGAAATGCTGCTCGCGATGAAACTGTCAGAGGACCAGTACTTTCGATATGCTTGTCTGTAAATATCTCGGGCTTCGACATATGCTTTGCGGCAAGTCTGTAATACCGCTTTTCCTGGGGCGTGAGGGTCGAGCAGATCAATTGGTTCTTGTGTTGCGACCGACGTGAAAGCGAACTTGTATACCTCAAGTCGAATCTCTGCAGGTAGCTTATCGAAGAAGAGGCAGCCGTGAGTTTCCATCATACCGGACCAGATTGTGTTATGCGTATGTCTTGAAGTGGTTCCAGGGGCGTTGGACATGCCACGACACCGTGTTTGTCGATTCCTTGCAAGATGCAATAATTCGTGGCGTCGTTGTTGGTCAAGCAAAGAGCGAACAAGACCTCGAGAAGAACTTGTGCAAACTTGTAGCAATTGGCGGTCAAGGGTCCAGCTTTGGCCACATGCTCAGCGGATATGGCCGTTTGCATATAGGGACCACGTGATCCTCGTAAAGTCTTACCACTCTTGTATCGACTTTCCGTGCCGCATCGACATACTCGATTTTCTCTCCAGCCCTGCGTTTGCAGCATTTCACAGCAGACCTCTTCTATGTATCTGATGAAGAGTCCATAATCTTGGGCTGCTTTCTCTCCAAACAAAAGAAGTAGTATTTGCCACTCCACAGGGAACATCAAGTATTGTGGGCGACTTTCTCCAACAGGCGATCTTCGACCTCTCCTTCGCTAGAGCACATCTCGATCTCTACATGACTTGCCTCTTTGTTTGTCCGCAGAAGCACGAAACGGTCTTCTCCTTCATGCAGACACGCTCGCCAGATGCCTTTTGCGCTTGAAGCACGGAGTTAAGTGAAGGCTGGCAACACGAATCGTTGGCGAGAAGACGTATGGGGCCTTGCCGACGTGTTCGAGGTGCAGGTTGGTGATGTGGTCGAGATCTTCTCTCTCGCAATTGAAGAAGCGTCTTAAGTGATCTCGATCGGCTATGCTCTTGGATTCCCAGTCGTTCTTCACAGCGAATGCTGTCGAAAACCAGTATCGGCGGTACGCTTGCTTGTAGAGTTTTCGGGCTTCAGCATGGGCTTTGCGGCAGGTCTGAAG
>JALHSO010000031.1:0-30880 GCA_022984855.1 Dimocarpus longan
GCGGGGCCGGATGGCCAGATCCTGTGTCAACACCTGGCGCACTGTCGAGTCTTGTGGACTGGCGTGCAGAACCACGATCTATCGCATAAAACAAGCAGCAGCTCTTCATCCCTGTCCTGTGTGAATTTGCCAATCAGTGCGTCGACCAGTGACGACGAGTTTGTACCCGGACGGTCGCGTAGCTGGCCGCGTCCCGGACCACGGGTCATCGCGCGTCATATTGTCTGAGTGGCGCCATGAGCCTCTGTGCCGCCGCTCTACCACCACGTCTCGCGAACGCCTCTGTTGTATGGACCGCTAGCCTACCATGACCCGAGTGAGCCCCGACTGCATCAATGGCAAGGACAGCTCTGCCTTGAGTCTTGCGCTCGGAAATGCCGCCTGAACACGTTGTGGCTGATGTGCAAAGGACAGCTGAGAATCCACGATGTGCGCACCGGGTCCCTATGTAACCCCTGTACTTGTGGACGCTGCCGATCGCTCAGTGCCATCCGCCTTCCACTATACCGACAGAGATCGTCATCGATACGCCCCGCATGGCCATCGATCTCGAGGCCGCGGCAGAGGCGCCTATCGCAGTGGCGGCCTGTCGATCGCTCCGCGGAGGAAACCAGCAGGCACGGCTCGGGACTATCGGAGATCTCCCCACTTCGGACCGTGAGGCTCGCAGCAGATCAAGCGGGCGATTCGCGCGCGTCGCCACCCTCGTCGCTCGTACAACAGGTCGCCGCCGCAAGGCTCACCAGCCCGGTCGTCCGTCGATGCTCGCCTTCCGATGGGGGGACGACTGGAGACCGAACGCTCGAGCCAGCGAGGGCAGGCTCAGTCGCTATGACCTCGACGGTCGAGGTCCGCGACGAGGTCCGATCGGCAGACTCGCGATCGATCCGATGTGGACCGAGACGACCATCACGAACGCCACGCGCACGACAGACATCGCCGGCGCGACGACAGGAGGCGCAGCCCTCGCTACAGGTCACGTTTCTCCAGCGCGATCGTACGATCGGCACGACTCGCGAGACCGGCACAGGCCACGACGGGCGCGTACCCCGACGCCACCTCCCGACGGCGAGCAACGCGACGGCAGGACATCTTTGTGCAGCAGCTCGCGCCAGGCTCCGCACCAAGGAGCTGATTGCCTTCTTCGAGCAGGTCGGCCGGTCAAGGACGCGCAGATTGTCAAGGACCGCATCAGCGGTCGGTCAAAGGGCGTCGCTACGTCGAGTTTGCCTCTGCCGAGTCTGTGCCAAGGCACTCACGCTGACGGGCAGAAGCTGCTCGGCCTGCCCATCATCGCACAGCTGACCGAGGCGGAGAAGAACAGGCGGGCCGGGAGGAGGCACTCAAGCAGGGCAAGGCGGCTGCCAGACCGGCAGGCAAGGCCTTCCACCGCCTCTACGTTGGCAACATCCACTTCAGCATCGGCGAGGACGACCTCCAGGCCATCTTTGAGTCCTTTGGAGAGCTCGAGTTTGTGACGCTGACAAAGGACCAGGAGACCGTCGCTCCCGCGGCTACGGTTCGTGCAGTTCAAGACGCGGGAAACGCCCGAGAGGCACTCGAGAAGATGAAGGCTTCGAGCTCGCGGGCAGGTCGATCCGCGTCGTCTCGGCAACGATCAGGTCGCCATCGAGGCGTGACCCACCCACGCTCCCAGCCTGAACCCGGGGTCGGTTCAGCCAACGACGCGGACATACCGTTGATGCCGCTCCCGCTGCCGAGCTGCCACCGGCGGCACCGACTGATCTAGGCGAGGTCACATCTCTCGCGCCGAGCTGATGCGCAAGCTGGCGAGGGATGACACACCTGCGCAGCCCGCCCGCAAGCCGGTGTGCGTGCTGCTGAAGAACATGTTTGACCGGCGGACGAGACGAGCCCAACTGGCAGCAAGAGCTGCAGGACGATGTTCAGGCCGAGTGCTCGGAGAAGTATGGCGAGGTGGTGCACTGCACCTCGACGACCGCTCCCTGGGCGAGATCTACGTCAAGTTTGCTGAGCCGAGGCCGCCGAACGTGCCGTGCAGGTCTGCAGGGACGGTCATTTGGCGGCCGGACGATCGGGCGCCGCGCCCCTGGCCGATGCGATATACGACCAGAAGTTTGGGCTCTGATCACCCGTCTGAGAGACCACACCTCGAGTCGCACCACGCCACGGTCCTCGCCACGACAGCAGCATCACGCGTGGCGGATGCGCCGCTGCGGGCTTGAGGTCGGTCGAAAGGTGACGTAGCTCTGCTGAAGTCGATCTTCCGGCACGACCCAGCGCTGCTCAGCGACGGTCCGCGCCGGCCTGGCCCAGGGATCGAGCGAATGGCATGTAGTGGAGGATCCAGCTCATGGCCCACAGCTTCAGGGGAGATGCGCCGCGTGAGAGGCCGCTGCTGGGGACGAAGCCGGGCGAGACGAGCAGCATCTCGACGCCATCGTTCGCAAGCACTGTGGCGTAGTGCTGCGCGTCAGGGCCTGGAGGAGCTTCGATTGGCGATACTGGCGCATGCCGTCGTAGAGCAAACCCTCGGGCGTCCCGTGCGCCTCGAGACCGGCTAGCGTAGTTTGAGCGTCCGCCCGCAGGTGCAGGCTCGAGCCGACAAAGACGACGGTGCCCCCCCCGGGCCAACAGTCGCCGCCTGTGGAACACGTGCAGGAGCAAGTGGTGGCCAGCACGTTAGCAGCATACGTCTTGTCCACCCAGTGTCTGTGAGTGACGGTTTGAAGTAGACTGCGCCGGCATTGAGCACCACCATGTCGAGTCCTTCGGCTCTGCAGGGCTCGCAAGCGCATCTGCACAAGCACGCACGGACTCATTAGAGCATAGATCACACGTCAGACTCCGGAGGGCGAGCTCGACGCCGTCTCTGGCGGCGCGACGACAAGTGCATCGAGCGTTTGCTCTGCCTGCAGCGCGTTGCTCGAGGAGACGTCGCGTTGTGCCAGGACAAGGTCAACTTGCCGTGAAATCCCCGAGCGACGTGCTTCGTGCCGCAATTCAGCTACAATGGTCTTGCAAGTCTCGAGTCCGATGGAGCCGGTCGAGACACCTGTGACGAGAACGGATCGCCTCGACATGCCTCGCGTAACGTGTCCTGTGCGTCCCAGTGCGCTGCTCAAGTATGCACTCATGACCTCAATGACGGGATTGCTATTCCGTTGACGCGCGATCGAGCCGAAAAACAAGTCCCGACCACAGTCACAGACAAACCGCGCACGTAGCACCTCGAGGCTTCCTCGGCGAGCACATCTCGACTAGTAGTGGCGGACGTGTCGCCCTCAATATCTCTTCGTGCGGCGATATTGGACGACGCCCCTCGTGAACGGTGCACCGGCAGATGGAGATCGCCGGGCGCCGGTCGCCCCTCGCTCGCGCGGCGTCCTTCAGCAGCCTGCCGCCGCTGGCCGAGCACTCGACGACAACGGCGGGCGCGAGCGAAAGAGTCGCACAGGTCGGAGAGTTCCTCGAGCCCGACCTGCGCGACTTTGTGACCGAGATCATCGATACCTTTACAAAGTGGAGCGAGGGAAAGCGTCGGAAGGACACGGAAGACCTCGTTACCTACCTGGAGGACAAGCTCTCCCTCTACACCGTCCCCACCTTCTACAACCGCTTCAGCAAGGAGGACGAGCATGGACTCGATATCGACAAGCTGCAGATCCTGCCTTGCGAGCGGCCCATCAAGACCAAGCTCGTCAAGTTCTTCGTGCACGGCGAACCCGGATCGTGGCGGGAGTCCATGCGGCCGACGCAGGTCGAGAAGGGCACGAACCGATTCTGCGGCCACACCAGGAGGAACTTCACCTACAGTGCAAAGTCGTACCTCAGGGACCCTTTGCGATCGTCCGGTCGGCCATGACCTACGACGACCCGCCGAGGAGGGTGGCGCTCAAGGAGTACGCGCCCGAGATTGACGTCTCGTACGACATTCTGATTCAGAACCTGATGCTACCCCACCCAAACGCGCTGCGTACCATCTGTACATATCGGACGACGCGGACGGGCAAGGCGGTGCAGAAGATGGCCATGGAGCCGTGGTGCGACTACAGGCTGGAGGACGTGATCGCCGCGGGGCCTACGGCATGGACCTGGTGCTCAAGGTCGGCTACTGCCTCGGCAGCCTGCTCTACCACATCCACTGCCACGGAGTCAAGCACGTCAACATCAACCCGCGCAACATCCTGCTGACCGAGGAGGGAGGCCATCTACTCTCGGACCTCTCCACATCGCGGATCTACGTCGAGGACGACGGCCGGCGACGGCACCGTCACTCCGGCGCTCTCCACCCGATAGCCCAGACCCCGACCGGCACGCTGCTCGCAAGCCGAGCGCACAGTTTGACGACGTGCAGCCGTCGCGGGCGGCAAGTCGGTCCGACTGGCGCACCCAGGCTCGGTCTCCACCATGGCCCAGCTCACCATCCAGACGGACCTCTTCTACACCGCACCCGAGCAAAAGGTCGACGTGTCCCGCCGTGGCACCGACATCTGGATGCTCGGCGTCACCTTGCTCGAGCTGCTGTACGGCCTGAACGAGAAGAACGAGACCTCCATCAGAGACGCTTCGGCGTTTGGCTACATGGTCGCGGCGCTGAGCACGACCGAGGCTGCGGAGGAAGCTAGATCAGATGCCCGCCGTGCCACGATCGGAGAACGAGGCCGACGTGCGCGCGAGCGCTAGCGACGAGGCCGTCCGCAAGGAGATCCTCGACATTGTCCGGCAGATCCTGGTGCAGCAGCCACGAGATCGTCCGTCCGCATACGAGATCCACCAGCGGCTCGGCCGGTTCGCCTCCGAGCTCGGTCGCAACCTCGAGCTCAACCCGGACCCGGACCTGGGGCCGATCGAGGCCGCCAAAGGACGTCATCCGCGCCAGGATCCCTACTCTGTGCACGAGCACACCACCGTCAAGGGCGAGGACGACGCGCTCGTCGACCTGTCTCGTGGGGAGAAGAAGGTCAGGTTCGGCAACCAGTTCGAGGTGGAGACGTTTGAGATACCAAACGATCCCTTCCCGGGCGAACTGGAGGCCGAGGCCGAGGCCGAGCTCGAGGCACTGTCAGGTGTCCTGACGCAGGGACTGACCTCGAACGGCGCGAGCAAGGCAACGAGCCTGTCAGAAAACGGCGAGGCGGGGACGACCCGGACGAGGATGACGAGGAGGAAGACGCGGCGCATCGACAGCCGCCGCATGGCGCTGCTCATAACAGCGGCAAGCTGGATCGCGAGGGTCTGGCGAAGCTCGAGGCCATCGACGCGGCAAAGTGCCACGAAATGACCCCGAGCCGACCGCGCCGCGTGCGCCTCCGATGCTCACGACCGACAAGGACAAGGAGGACTCCATCACGGAAGACGACATCACGATCAACCCCTCGATGCTCAGGACGGCACGCGACCTGCAGGACAAACCCGCGAGCTGATCTGACCACACGACTCTTTTACATGCTGTATGGGCGCTTTGGGGAGATAAGAAGAGTAGAAAGTACGGGCACTGTAATCTGCGGCGTGTAGAAATCATAGAGGTCGCCGTCGCGACCGTGGCCGTGACCGTCGTGCTGAGCGCCGTTGGCGCTCCTTGTCCTTCTTGGAGCCGCCAAAGTCGCCGCTGCCGGAGATCCAGTGCTCGAGCAGGTCGAGCGACGACTCTGCTGGTTGTAGGGCATCATGTGTCCCGCGCCAAAGCCCTGCACAAAGGTCAGGTTGCCCGCGGTCTTGTAGTTGCCGACGTGTGTGCCGCCCTTGATATCGCCGATGGTCTTTGTGAGGAGCCAGGGCTGGAGGGACTGCTGTGCCATGTCGTCGTGGTCGGCGTAGGGGACGTCGTTGACGAAGGCCTGGCTGCCGAGCCAGTTGCAGATGAAGTCGGCCTCGCCGGCGTAGACGAGCACGCGGATGCCGGCCTCGAGGAGCTGGGTGACGCGGACCTGGTACGGCACCATCCAGTCGCCGGCCATGACAAAGTGCTGGTTGACGCCGCGGTTGCACGACTCAAACTTGTCGACTTCGGAGCCGAGCGCGGCGAGGGTGGTCGGTCGGTTCATAAACTCCTCGATCCAGTCGAGCTCGTCATAGCACAGCGGGTTGTCGCCGCACTTGACGCGGATGTCGTAGACATTGAGGCCAGTGCGCTGGTAGGGAGACATGAGCGCGGCGTTGCAGAGCATGGCAGCCTCGACACAGGTGCCGCGCACGTTGTTGTAGCAGGCCTGGATGAGGCGCATACAGAGCGGCTCGTTCCAGGACATGGTGGTGCAGGACGACTTTGAGAGCACCGAGGGAAGCCACCCTCGCCGCAGGCCATCGGGCGATACTGCGGGTACTGCCTGAGCGGGTCGATGAGTCCGTTACCGATCATGACCGACTTGAGGTTGATGTGGGGCAGCTTCTCCTCCGGCTCCTTCGACTCAGGTGCCTTGTGGTAGCGCTGGGCGTCGCTGCTGCCGTTCTGGTGCGCGACAATGTCGGAGGCAAAGACCGGATGTATCGACCGGCGTAGGACTCGCCGGCGATGTGGAAGTCCTGGTGGGGCGTACTCTGGGAAGGTCTTGAAGAAGAGGGTGAGGAAGGCGTAGACGTCCTTGGAGGCGCCGATCGTCGTGTCGACCTCGCCGCCGTACGAGAGACCGTGTTGGCCGGCTGGTCGAGGAAGATGACGTTGTGGTTGTTGTTCCAGGAGAAGTCGTTTCGCACGAGCTTGCCCTCTTGTTGACGCTCGAGGGGCCGAGCTCGAAAGAAGAGGCGGTCATGCTGGAGCATCCGGTCCGCCGGTGAGCCAGAGGACGACCGGATCGGTGGCAGGGTTGCCGCGCGACTCGAAGAACCAGTAGAAAAGTGCTTGTCCTCGGCCGTGTCGAGGTAGCCAGAGTGCTGTTTTGACGGTATCGACACCGAGCGACTCTGGCACGGGCATGGACCGAGGCCGTACTGCGGCAGCGCCTTGGAGGTGGTGCGCGCGGTCCAGACCTCCTCCTTGGCTTCGTATGTCACCCTTGCGCGGCGGCGCGTTCAGGCTCGAGATGAAGGATCGGATGTCTGGGACGTGCTTGGCGAGCGCCTCGATCGTCGGTCAGACACCTTTCTTGAGCCACTTGAGGCTGCCGAGCTCCTGTTCGTCAGACGGGTGGAGCGCGTGCACGCCTCGGCTCGGACACTCGACATGGCCTCGTGGATGTCTTGACGGACGGCATCCTGATTCTGGAACTTGAGCGCGCTGTTAAGCCGAAGCTGAGGACGGCGGTGATGCCCTGCGCTCCCGAGCAGGAGCGACTTGTAGAGCATGGCAGTGCGAGATGTGTAGGATGGGGACTATATGATGCGTAGCGCTCGGCGATGAGCGAGGCTGCGCTGCGATACGAGCGCGGAATCTACGCTTTGGTAGGCCGCCCGTACGAAGGAGATCGGTGGAGTGGTGAGAGACGCCGTACGTACGTAAACCTACCTGCGCGAGCGAGTACTACAGCGGGCAAGTCGCTCCGACGGTCGAGTCTGAATGGGCTCAACGAATGTGGTTATTCCAGTCTGACAGCGGCTGGATCATGAATTTCATCTACCCCACGCAACTTGAAGCGGGCCGAGATCAAACTGATAGCGGAACGCACCGTGGGTGGCGCGGCAACAACAAACTGTGGCGTCCTTCACAAGCACGTCAGTCAAGAGAGCTGCGTACATCAGCGGCCACCTACGTAGGAAGTACTCATCAGATCCTTGCACAGCCTGACAACACCAGTTGCACAGCGTCGTTCTAGGCTTCTCATCACACAATCCATGCTCTGAGACGGCGAGATGGCAGAGACGACTAGGGAGGAGTATGAGAGGCTGATTGCCGACACGAGCAGCGCCGACCTACCAGCTCTGGTCGAATGCTTGCTCGACCCAGCACGCCAGGTATCGCTCGTGATCGCGAGACCGGTCGTATCTTGCCCTGATCAGACGCGTGGCCGAACGACGAGGCGCTCCTGCAGCGATGCCTAGACAGGCTCACCCCACAGGCAAACTCGTTCGAGGAGCAGATCTCGGCCGTCAGGGAGGCACTGGCCACGAAGCTCGAGCAGGACCAGGCATTCTTGGAGGCCGCACGCGTGCTACAGGGGCTCTCGCTCGAGTCTGGACAGAGGCAGGTGTCGGATGACTACAAGCTCCGAACCGACATCCGCATCGTCCGCTGCCTGCTCGAGGAGGACCAGTCGGTCGACGCCGACGTCTACCTCTCACGCGCGACCGCGCTCATGCACACCGCCCCGGCAGCCAAGGAGGACGCCGAGCTCCAGCTCCACTTCAAGCTGTCCCATGCCCGGATCCTGGACGCAAGCGCAAGTTCCAGGACGCGGCGGCACGCTACCTCGAGCTCTCCCACTCGCCCTCATCGCCGAGGAGGAGCGACTCAGGTGCCTCGAGGCATCGGTCACCTGCGCCGTGCTCGCACCCGCCGGTCAACGCCGCTCCCGTCTCCTCGGACAGCTCTACAGGGATGACCGTCGCCGTCAGCTGCCAAACGTCAGCGCTTCCTTGCTCGAGAAGATGTATCTCGGTCGGTTGGTCACTCCGAGGAGGTGGTCCGAGTTTGAGACGACCCTTCGCCCCCACCAGCGTGCCATCGTGAGCGACCTCGAGGGCGATGCCGCCGCTCGTGCAACGGCAGACGATAGCTCGGCCTCGGGAGTCGGTCTCAGCGGCGGACGGCAAGCGGCCACCCCCGACGACGTCCTCACGCGCGCCGTCTCGAACACAACGTCCTCGCATCTCGAACCTCTACGAGAACGTCCGCATCGAGGACCTGGGTACTTGCTGGGCCTGCAGGGACCGCCGGGTCGGGCCGAGCGTGTCGTGCGGGAGATGATCACCAACGGCCGGCTCAAGGCCGCCTCGACCAGGTCGACCAGGTTTTGTACCCTCTTTGAGAGCGGCAACGTCGCCCTCGATGCGGCCACCGCCAATGTCGCGAATGAGGCGGATGGAAATGCCAACGCTGCAGCCGCCGACGCAAACGTTGATGCGAAACGCTGCTTCGAGCGCCATGCCGGCCGCAGCCGCGCCAGAGTAGAGGGCTCCATGACGATCCCAAACACCAACGCCTCCACCAGGCTGGTCGACGCAACGACAAGCGCAGACAGGATGAGTTTGACGCCCTCGTGCACAACGTCCCTCAGCAAAGTCGAGACGATCGCGAGCGAGATTGAACGCCTCCACCCTCAGCTCGTCGTCCAGCACGCGAGCTGAGACGACGCACGGCGCAGCACAAACATGACCACGACATGACTACTCTCACAAAACCCCGACGTAGCTAGCTGCTGTATGATACGACTCTTTTTGACATGACAGATGATCGATATGTACAGTGGGGCATGACACTTGACGTGGTGAGTCATCTCGACTAGCGCGAGCGACGAGAGCCGAGACCAATCTTGCCGTGAAGAGTGTTTTGGCTTGGTGTCGGCGACGTGCCTGTCGGACTCTCCGGCGCGGGCCTGACGTTGCGATCGCGCTGCTGCAGCTTGAGCAGCCGTTCCGCACGGTCTCGCTGCACCGCCGTCGTCAGGCCCGTCTTTGACCGATCGCGCGTGGGCGCCCGCGACACGGCTCGGATCTTTGACGTGGCTCTGCTTCTGGAGGCTGGCGCGACGGCCGTGGCGGTGGATCTGCCACCTGACACGGCCGGCGTGTCGCCCATGCTGATGTCGCCGTCGGCATGGGTGCCGGGGCTGATCTCCGGGCGCGGGCGTCGATGCCGCCGTAGGTAAATTGTTCTGCCTCAACGACTTGCGCATATCCGTGTACTTCTGTAGACCGGCGGTGCGCGGGATCTGAGGTCTGTTCTTGAGGACCTTCTTCGACCTGGCGAGCGTCTTGATGCGCTCGTTCCGCTGTCGAATCATCTCTGCCTTTGAGAGAATCTCCTCCTCCTCGTGTCTCCATGTCGTTGTCGGACCCGTCCTCGTCGTCATAGAAGCCCTCACGCTGGAGCTGCTCCTCCTCGGCTCGAGCGCCTCGAGCTTCGAGACGATGTCTGGGTCAATGTAGTCGTGCACGTTTGCGGCCATCGACGAGCTCCACCATCTTGTCGGCCTTCCACTCGTCGTTCTCGAGGTCCCACTTCTTCTTGAGGTCGTATTGTAGGAACCCGCACCGCCGTGCTCCGCCTCGAGGTCCTTCTCCAGTCGCCTGCGGTCGGGCGCGTCCCAGTCGTAGTGCGCCCCGACGACCGCCCCAGCTGGGGATGTGCGGCAGCCGAGGGTTGTTCGTCTCGCGCCTGCGGGTTGGACATGTGAATGCGGTTGAGCACGTCATTGATCTTGCTGCCGCGCAGCTTCGCCTCCACCCGCACGGCGAGCAGCTTATCGCAGGCCACGTTGCGGACGGCCATGACGCCCTCGTCGTTGAAGCAGGACGAGGTGACCATCTGCACACCGCTGTCCACGATGCTTGGAGGAGCGCCGCGTTCTCCGGTCGAGATCCTCTGGCCGCATGATGTCGATCTTGTTGACGACGAGCACGACCGGCTTGTTAGCAAAGAGCGGCTTGATGGAGTGGAAGAGCTGGATCTGGGCCGCGACGGAGTAGCCGCACTGCTCCGAGAGGTCCATGAAGTACATGAAGCACGCCCGCAGGTGGGCCATGGCCGTGATGGACTGCATCTCGATCGTGTTCATCTCCTCGAGCGGGTGGTCGAGAATGCCCGGGGTGTCAATCACCTGCCAGCGCAGATACTTGTAGTCCATGTGGCCGACGAAGAGCGACTTTGTGGTGAAGGCGTATGGTTGCACGTCGACGTCTGCCCTAGTAATCTTGTTGATGAAGGACGACTTGCCGACGTTTGGGTAGCCGCAGAGGATGAGGGTGCGGGTGTTTGTGTCGATGGCGGGCAGACGACCGAGGTGCTGTCGGACCTGCTCGAGGTAGACGAGCGAGTCCTTGGCCTGCCGCGGAGGATGGTGGCCATCCTGCGAGCGCGGCGCGCTTGAGCTGCTTGCATCGGTAGAGCGAGTCGCCATACTTGATGAGCCGGACATAGTCGCGCGCCACTGTTCGATTTAGGTGATTGGCGGTCGAGAGCTGGGAGAGCGCAATCTTGAGGTGATCGCGGTCGTAGAGGACGTTGAGGAGGTCCTGGTGGAATGGATGGATGTCGTTGAGCTTTGGGAACTCGTCGAGTATGCTCTGCAACTTTCAGAGAAGGTGGTCCTGCGTGAAACTTGATCTTGCGGGCGTAAAAGTTTCTGATGCGGAGATCTTGAAGCCCGATCGGATGACTGTGGGCGTCTTGCGCTGAGTCCTGCTGAGTACGATGTCCGAGGAAGTACGAGGCATTGGGATGGCTGGATGGCCTTGAAGCCAGTGTTGGCAGACATGGCGTGGTCCCGCGTGCCGTCCACGATCGATACGCGACGGGAGTCTTTCTAGGATGTAGAAGCGACCGCGCGCCTTGTCGAAGAGAGTGTCGAACTCTCTGCTCGTCTAGGGAGTGGCAAGTCTATGTCCTGATCGATGAGTAGACCGACCTACCTGTCTAACCCTGGGTACGGCAGCAACCTTTGGAGGCGCCGTTCCTGGCGCGCGATCAATCATTTTTGCGTATCAGAATTGTGGCGTAAACACGTCAGACTCAACAAATTTGTGGCGTCGGCAGTCATCTGGGCAGTCAGTCTATCAGTCAGAGTCGAGCACCACGAGAACACCGCACAGACGCACGCATACAAGTCGCGCCAGTCGAGATCAGCTACTCCGGTCCGTTCTGCGCTGCGACTCACTCCATCATCGTCATCGCCTGTTGCCGACATCACCTTCTGATACACAGCCGGGTCTATTGATCGCGCCCCCATGGACCCCTCACAAGATCCAGAGACACTAGACTATCGTATGTGACATGCACTCGTACCGTCCACAACGCCTGACACCCATCACAGACTCTCGCCAATCCCGAGCTCATGGCGCAGGTTCGCGCGCACCAGCCGCAACTCGCAGACGCCGCCGTCAACGACCCTCCCCGATTCGCCAGACTGCTGCGCGCGACATGCTTCAGCAACACCACACCTCCTCGGCCGAGCTCGATCGCGAGCGCGAGCGGCAGCGGCAGATCGACGCCCTCAACGACGACCCATTCGACGTCGAGGCACAGCGACGGATCGAGGAGATGATCAGGCAGGAGGCCCGTGATGGAGAAACTCAACAACGCGATGGAGTACCACCAGAGTCCTTTGGCTCCGTCACCATGCTCTACGTCGACGTCGAGGTCAACGGCCACAAGGTCAAGGCCTTTGTCGACTCTGGCGCACAGGCGACCATCATGTCCCCGGCGTGCGCCGAGAGGTGCGGCATCATGCGGCTCGTCGACACACGATTTGCTGGGTTCGCGCACGGCGTCGCACCGCCAAGATCCTCGGACGCGTGCACTCTGCCCAGGTCAAGGTGGGGACCATGTTCCTCCTCTGCTCCTTCACGATCATGGAGGGAGGCACGCCGCTGAACGGCGGACACGCGGGACCGGACATGCTCCTCGGACTCGATAACCTGCGCAGGCACCAAGCCTGCATCGACCTCAAGCACAACAAGCTCAGGATCGGCGATGAGGCAGTGTCCTTTCTATCGGAGCACGAGGCGCCCAAGGAGGCGCCGGGCCGGCTGCGGATCTACCCGCCGTGGAGGGCGAGGGCGGTGCGCGGATGTCGCAGTCCGGCGCAGTCCTCAGACCGCCGGCCACGAGCAACAGCACTACTGGCGGTCAGTTCTCCGGCACGGCAACGTATTGGGCGGCAGGTCTCCCTCCAGCTCCAGTCAAACACATCGTCCGCACCCACCGCCGACGGCCAGCGGCACGCGAAAATTTGGAGACGCCCAGATCGAGCAGCTACAGGCCATGGGCTTTGACAGGGCAGAGTGCGTGCAGGCGCTCGAGGCCACCGACGGCGAGCGTCGAGCTGGCCGCTGGTCTTCTGCTTTAACCCACATAGGCACTGTTTCACAGGTGTCAACGTCACATTCACGGTCGCGGCATCCATACTTAAGGATATAGATTATGATTTTTCCCTTTTCACCACGGCTATGCTCTGTTCGCCTACAGCCTCGCTACGTTGTAAGTCATCATGTGTGCGCGGTCGTGTCTTGTTGTCGTTGTCAAGTCTACGGCTCGTCAGAACAGGTAGAAGCGCTTCTGTTGAGCCTGCGAGACATGTCTTTGTAGAACATCATCTCGTCGTAACAGTTCCTCCCAAACTGGCAGCCGGCCATGTTGACGCAAAAGTCGCGGTCGCCGTAGAAGAACTGGCGGTCGTTGGCGTAGTCCTGGCAGGCTCCGGAGGGTAGGCGTTGACGCGGCGGTTGCCGATGAAGGATGTGGAGGAGCGGATCCAGGCCTGGAGGCGTAGAGCTCGGCAAAGGCGTCCTGCTCCTTGTGAGCCACTCCATGTGCTTCTGCTCGTAGAAGACCGGATCCCACCCAGACGTCGAGCAGCCGTTCCGTCCACTCCGACCGACGGAGGAAGAAGGAGCCGAGGTTGAAGCCGCCGCAGTCTTGCGGGATGATCATGTTGATCGGCTGGCTGTAGTCGACAAAGGCGACGTCGTCCTTGTAGCCGGACGGGTTGAAGGCGCCGAGAGTTGCGCGTGACGTTGTCCTCGAGGTCGTTCAAAGATGTGTCGCTCGAGCGAGACGCCGTGGCTCCATGATGAAGGTCGAGAGGTCCAGCCACCAGAACCACTCTGCGTGCGGGTTCTCGCGCATGACCCGCTTGATCGTGTCGACCTTCTCCACGACTCCGCCACTCGTGCGCGTACTTGCGCTGCATCGACATGTCGGCCACCGCCAGGCCGTAGTTGTGACGCCGCACGTACGCCCGCTTGTTCTGGATCGACACCTTTTCCACCGCCCACTCCTGCGGGCCCTTCCAAACGAGCACGCCGCCGCCAATGTTGGTCGGCAGATCACCACGAATCGGACGTGGGGGCAAACACGTTGCGAGCAGGAGGTAGCAGAGGGACAGGAGGCGAGTCCCCAGAAGAGCAGTCTGCGGGTGGGACCCGCTCAGCAGGGCACGCCTGGCGCCGATTGCGATCGAGCCGGTCCTCGAGCGCCACTTTGCGTCAGAGCCGCCGCCGCTCCGGCCGTGTGGTGTGAGGGCAGGTACTCATCTTCGCCATCGAACGACGTGAAGCTCGTGTCGACAGTGTGTGCGTTGGAGGCCGTCGAGCTCGTCCGACGTGCGGTAGCGGCTGTCTTCGAGCTCGCTCAAGCCGCGGCTCGTGGCCTGAACATGTTATTGCTGTCTCTCTCTCTCTGTCTCCCTCTAGCTCGTCTTGGGGTTTCAATGATCGTCGAGAAAGCGCTAGGGGCTGTAGACTTCTCTGGAACGACGCGCTGCAGCGCGCCCTGAATGGGACTGCCTTGTGTAAACGCCGCCGCTGCCGATGTATGGTGTGCGTCGCTGTCTAGTCGAGTGAGCGGATGCCCAACAGTCTACGACAGTGTCGTGTTACGTGGCGCTGAAGGTCCGTGCCCACCAAATGCCGCGACCTCAGAGCGTACGTGTCTTGGCCATCGTCTTCAGGCTCGGCATGTCAGTATACTTTGTTGGCCGTGGGTTGATTCCATTGAAGTGCTGCTTGACAATCACAAGCCATGGCACCAACCGACGCGCGGACCTCGGAAATTATTCTCCACGCCAGCTACTCGCCCTGCGCGCAATTGGCTGTCCTGCGACGGGCGATCCTCCCGCGCGCCAGAAGATGAATTGCTCAGCTGCCATGGTGGATACCTAAGGTCAGGTATCTCGTTGATCGACTTATCGGTACGCACGCGTCCGGCTATGACCCAGCTACGGTACACGACAAGCGCGCATAACGCCATTCGTAACTACAACTCGATGTAGTCATCCTCAAGGCAGTCTCGTCAAAGTCCTGCTCCAGAAGCTGTCCGTGCTGTAGTCCGTTCCTCGCCATCGTCCTCGGAAGAGCTGTCGCTGCCTGCTGCGGCCACTTCGTAATTGCCGGCCTGGCTTCGGACGTGTCGGCCAGGACACGACCCCCACGCGCACAGTAGCCCGCCGCGCAAACTCGACGCAATTGCTAGTCCCGATCAAGGCAGGGTCGCGAGCGTGGCCGTGCGGCAGCCCGAGCGCGTACAACCGACGCTGCGCCATCGCTTTCGGATTTCAGGTGGTAGATACAATCTGGCAGATTGTGCGAGGTTCCTCCTTCGTGGATCAGCGGACACGCATCTGCCCTGTCGCACGCTTCTTGCAGCCACAGAGGGCAGACCGCGCGCACTGCCGGGTCGTGCTGGTAGGGGCAGTCGCCACCAGCTTCGAGCTTGTCGCACCTGCCGCTGCGGCAGTAGTAAACGACAAGGCCGCACCTTGAGCGTCTGGTTCCTTCCTTGGCACGCAGTCTGATGGTCGTCTTGCGGAACAGGTTGTCGGATTTTGGCGACTTGAGAAACACCACGCCGTGAATGGTCGTCCTCGGTGGGTCGGTCGCGCGGCAGAATCCGGATCGTGCTGCCTGATCAACAAATTGTACCTCTTGTTGAAGCGGTACGTGATGCCCTCGTGCACAAGCGTCGTCTGTGCAACCTTTCTCAGTCGTTTCCGCCTCCTGAGCCTCTCTTTCACGCAGCTTGGCCTGTCGCCGCTTCTCGCGCGTGGCGGCACGAGCGGCGAGCTTCTTCGCCGTAGAGGCGTCGTAAACGGCAGCGTTGGTTCAATGTCATGTGCCCGCGGGCTCGACTGCTGATCCATTGCGGAGCATCCTCGGCCTCATCGGGTTGCGCATCGTTGTCTGTCGGTTTGCTGCCTGCCAAGACGAGGGTGCGGTGACGAGAGTTCTTGAGCTTCCTCTTCGTGCGCAGGTCTGGGATCGAGACTTTCTCGCTCGTAGCGCCGGTGTAGGCGTCCATACCTGGTGACGCGATGCAGTGTTTGCGCTGCGGTCCGCTCGTGACCTTGTTCTGTGCTTGTTTATCGCGCCGGCATACGCCGCAATCTGTCGCAGCAGATCGCCGTCTTTGGCGTTTGATGAGGCCATGCGCACGCTACAGACTCATCGCGCGGGCATGCGTGTCGTTGTATCGTGTGCGGTGTGAGCCAACTTGAAGAAGTGCACGTTGAGGAGGATGGATCCATGGATCCATGGATCCATCCATCAGCCCATGGATCCTGGCAGGATGAATCCGAGGTCGTGCCTGCGCCACACCATTGCAACGCTCGGTGGGCGACGTAATTTTGATTCGAGGCGGTCTGACTGTCAGACATGACCCGTATCTCACCTGAATCAGATTGACACGCTCGCCCGAGGTCGCGCACTTCATTTGCAAGCGTGAACCTCCAGTAATCGCCAGGGTCGGAGGTCAGCTGCAGTCTAGCTAGGTGAGTGACAGCGAGAGAGCTACTTCGAGCCCGTCACCGAGCAGGTAGATGGGCCTTTAGCTAGATGAAACATGCCCGACCCTTGCGCACCGAAGACACGCAATCTCGTGTATCGCGTTTGCACGCCTTTCTGTGAACCGCACACGGTCTGGCATGGCGTTGTATACACCTAGCCCAAACATACACGACCTTTCGAGCTGAACAGCGGCGATCGCGAGACCTGTTGACATACCCAGCTCGAAGTGTTTGGCGTTCCGTCGCGAGCGTCTCTCATGTGGAGGACGCATTCGGGCGAGCAATGGCTCAGAGTTCGCGTAGCACATGACAGCTTACGATGCATTGACACTCGCACACTGCAGCTGCCGCCGAACGTGTTGGCCCCACCAATATGCACTTCAGGTCCCTGGTCTTCCTCCTCCAAGCGCGAAGGCGAAGTGATATTCCTCTGGTCGTACCCGAAGCGCCAGGCCCGTTCAAGGACTCGCAGGATGCGTTCATCTGGTGGCGCACCTGGAGCAAGTGACTGTCCACGGCCAGTGTGTCACCGCCGCTGGCAGGCTGGCAGACGCTACACGCAATTAGGGGTCGTGTATCCGCGCTAACCCTAACCCAGGATGTCATAAGCCTCACTCCAGCTGGGCTGATGCGCACGACCCTGTCCACGGCAGCGCATTCTTCGGCCTCCTGTATCCGCTCTCTGCCAAGGTTGGCCGCACGATTGGTCGGTCAGGTATGAGGTCGCCCAGCTGGCTAACGGTTCCATGACATGGCTTCCCTCGCTCCTACACAAGCTGTCGACGGTCGAGCTCGGCGTCCAGACTGGCCAGGGAAGCCTCTCGCCGAAAGCGGTCTCAATCTGGTCAGGGTCAGCGCCGTTATGTGGATACGGAATTGGCTGGCAACCATTCAATTGACCTGCCACAGATTGCATTGTTTACAAAACAAGAACCGGGCTTCAGTGCAAAACCTCGAGGCCAGGAGGCGCGCGCAGCAGGCTTCAATCGAGGTCAATTTGCACTCTAGACCGGTTAGTGTAGGCCCGACTGCAGTGGTTTCAGACGAAACGACCTTGCTTGACATTCAATTGGAGCTCCCGAGGTCTGGAGGGGCCTCCGCGGCACGGTAAGCTCAATGCGCAGCGGCCAGCTTCCGCCACTCTGTCCAAAGCAGTACCGCAGCACAAAATCTGGCGACGGTGTTTCCCGAGGTCGTCTCGTCTCTCGGCAATGCTCCTTCCAGAAGCCCGAGGCCGCGCCTTGGCTGCTTTGCCACTCGAGCTCGGTCAGTCGACGCAATGTTACCAGGGAGCCACAGCCGGGAAAGATTCTGCATCATCGACCGAACCACCGGCCGCCGCCGCTGCTATCTATAGGCATCAACACTAGTGTCCTCGAGGGACCGCAGCTTCGACCGGCCCGATGGAAGATCACTCGAGCGCGAATTCGCGTTGACAGGACGGTCCTTGCCCGAGCCGGACGGTCCTGCTTCGTATCCCGCTCGATTGCATCGTGCGCAATTTCGCAACTCGTGCGATGCCCTGTCGCCTCGTCGCCACTACATGAACGCATCGCGCCTGTCATCGTGGACATTGCTTCAACTATTTTTCATTCCTTCTCGCCCGCCGACCCTACGAACGCCGGTCTCGACAGCAGCGCGGCCGCCGGGCTCCTCTTGCGTCGTCTATCTGGCATAGCGACGTCGTCGCCCCGACGCCCTGCCAAGTCGGTCCTCCAGTTGACCTGGGCCGCCGACAGAGGTCTAGTCCGCTCGATCCTCACGTTCTCTCCGATACAATCGCTATCTACCACGCACCGCCGGCGTTTGCACCTGCGCCGTGCGTGCCTCAGCCATCGAAAGCTGACCTCGTTCTTTCTTGTGCACCACGCGCGACAACCGTATAAGATGCGATCTACCCACTCCCTGTCGTCCACGACGGCCATGCTGTCTGCGGCGCTACTTTGGACTCGCCGCCGCCCAGGGCCGATCGTTTGGTTCGATCAATACAGCCACCATCCCGCTCGTGACGGCCTCGGTACAGGTACCGAGTGGCTCCGTTGCCGATGTCTCGGCTACGACGGCGTGCCGACCATAACCAGACGGGCGTGACGCCATCATTCCTTCACGGTCACGCAGCAGACGAACGCGAACGCGCCGTCGATTGCGACCGCATCCCTGACGACGGCTGTACCAAGCCCACGTCCATCTCCAACGTCGTGGCGCAGGACCTCTTCCTTCCGATAGCAACGACGACCCAAAGACGATCTTTGGCCGGTCAGACTCGTGCTTCGCCAGCCAAAGAGCGTAGACACAAACTACCAGTGGCCCAAACGGACTCCCGATCGAGACCAACAATTTCTACAACAACCTCATCACCGACACGCAGAAGCAGCCAATCTACGCCATGCCCTACGCCATGTACTACGACTCGAGCAACGGACTTTGCGTTCGAACAGCCCGAGCTCCGACTATGGCTTTGGCGGCAGCTTCAACGGCGGGCTCGAGCTACTACTTTGCCCCGGTCCGTCGCTGCCCGATCGGCATCGGTTCGACCGAGATCAAGGGCGGAGTCAAGATGACGGTCAAACAACATCCGGTCCCAGTTCGGTCAACGTCAACTTCCAGCCCGCTTCGGGGTCGGGCACGATGACGTCGACCATCGTCCAGGGCGGGGCTCTTGTCACCTGGCGCTTCTCGGGTCTGACGCCGAGGATCTTCACCACGACCGCCGCCTTCATCAGTCTGGCGCCCGTGGCTCTCACGACCGGCACCACCACCAACAAGGTCTCCAAGTGGCGCATCAATATCAACAACGGCGACACCTGGGTCATGTACGCGGTCTCGCCCGACGGATCTGCGCCGCCGACCTTCTCGCTCGTCGACAACGGTGCCGCCTCGTCGCTCGGGAGCCTTTGGAGGCATCGTCCAGGTCGGTAAGCTGCCGATCGGATTCACCGCAGCCGACGAGGCCGTGTACGACGCCGCCGCGGGCACGTACGCCACTGGCGTCTCGATCACGGGCTCGGCGTCCGGCACGAGCGGCTCTTACTCGTTCAACTACGCGCCGTCCAGCTCTTGGGCAACGCCCTCCTCACCTACCTCTACCCACAACCAGCAGGCGAGCGTGAACCAACGGCGCACAGACCAGCCTCAAGCTCTGGTCCACGACCAGGGCCTGATGCAGGCGTACGCAGGCAACGTCATCACAATGTCAGAGTCGAACCTCCCGACGACATCTCCTTCCGCCCTGGTCGCCGCTCGGCAACCTGCAGAGCTACCCGCCGGACGCGCTCAAGGCGTCGCCGCCGCCGCCAACTCCGAGGTCGCGCAGGACATGTACTCGCAGTGCTACATGGACAGCATGTACTTTTCGGGCAAGGCGCTCGCCAAGTTTGCCCAGATCTGTCTCGTCACCAAGGACGTGCTCAACGCCGACCCGACCTCCTGCCTCAACTCGCTCAAGAACGTCTTTTGGCACCTTCATCGCCGGCACAAACATCAACCCGCTGTCGTACGACACCGTCTGGAAGGGAGCCAATCTCCAGCTGTGGCGACGCGAGCCAGGACGCCCAGCAGTCGTGCGACTTTGGCAACGCCGTCTACAACGACCACCACTTCCACTACGGCTACCACGTCTACACCGCGGCCGTCATCGCCCACTCGACTCCTCCTGGCTATCGACGGGCAAGAACAAGGCCTGGATCAACACCCTGATCCGTGACTACGCGAATCCGTCCGCCTCGGACGCCTACTTCCCGCAGTCGCGCTCCTTCGACTGGTTCTCGGGCCACTCGTGGGCGCACGGCATCGTCGAGACCGCCGACGGCCGTGACGAGGAGTCTCGTCGAGGACTACTTGTCGATCTATGCCATCAGCTCTGGGGCAAGGTGACCGGCGATGCCTCGATGGAGGCACGCAGCAACTGCAGCTGTCGATCAAGCGCCGATCGATGAACTCGTACATGCTGATGGCCCGGACAACACGGTCATGCCGTCCAACATCATCAATAACTACGTCGCCGGCATCACGTTCGAGAACAAGGTCGATCACACCACCTATTTCGGCAACAACCTCGAGTACATCCAGGGCATCCACATGTTGCCCCTGCTTCCGGTCAGTGGCTTTATCCGCACTCCAAAGTTTGTGGCCCAGGAGTGGAACGCGCTCATCTCCTCCCTCGCACCGACCGTCAACTCTGGCTGGAAGGGCGTCCTCTACGCCAACCTCGCCATCTCCGACGCCGTCGCCGCGTGGAAGTTCTTCACCAGCTCGAGCTTCGACTCTGGGTGGCTCGACGGCGGTGCCTCCCTGACTTGGTACCTGACCTACGCCGCTGGACTCGGAGGAGCCGGTAACTTCAACATCGCCGTCACTGCGCCTGCTGGCCAGCCGCAGACGACGGTGGTGACTGGCGTTACCACCTTTGCGCCGGGAGCGACAAAGACCTCCGTCACGTACCCAAGTCGACCATCACCGGCACCCCCGTCATCCTGCCGGACAACTCGACCTCCTCCACCCCGCGACCACGTCGTCGGATGCACAGACGGCCACGCTTCCGCAACACCAGCAGCAGCATCGGACCTCTCCACCCTCACCACGGGCAACTCGGCGACCTCTTTCATCCCGTCGAGCGCGACGCTCACTGTGTCAACGACCGCTCGCGAGGAGCCGGGAACACAGTCCAGCAGCAGCCTGCCTCGTCTGACGACCCGCTCACTCCCCGAGGAGTCCTCCTCCTCCTCCTCCACGGCGGGCACAAATCACCACGTCGTCGTCTACTAGTCCGGCCAGCGTGTCAGCCTCAGCCACAGGAACAGCTATCGGCGCTGGAGCCCAGCGTCGTCGAGCGACAAACACTCAGGTGACGTTCACTGCCCCGTCGACGACGACCGCACAAGACACCACGATGTTCACGACGACCACAGCCACGCGACAGAGCACCGTGACTACATTCGTCCTGTCGTCCGCACCACGGCCGCCGCGCAAGATGCGCCTGCCCCTGCTGCCACGGCTCCGACCACCAACGGTCAGACTGGATCGCAAGTCAACACGGGCAGCACTCGGACGCCCCATCCGCTGGCGGCTCGACGAGTGGCTCGGGCTCCGCGCAGGTCGCCGGCCTCGACGACGGCTCGAACGCTGGTGCTGCTGACAACGCCGGCTCGAACGCCGGTGCAGTCGCAGGCTCAAGCTCAGGCCCCACACAGGTGCCAACCTCGAGCACCGGCTCGAACACCGGATCGAACAATGACTCGAACACCGGATCGAACAATGACTCGAACACCGGATCGAACAATGACTCGAACACCGGGTCGAGTGCAGCTCCGGCAGCGCCCAACGCGGTGGCTCCAGCGGACCAATCCGCCACGACGGTCGCTGTAGTATCTGCCACGCCCGGCGCCGCGTCGACGACTGGCTCCAGTGGGGCTGCGCCAGGCTCTGTCGGTTCCTCGACCGGCAGCGGCAAGACCTACACCCTAAGTGGCACCTGCGCCGGTCAGCCGTTCGCCCAGGGCAACTTACGTTTGCTGGGACAACTCGCAACTCTGCCCGATCCAGGACGGCAAGGTCTTCTACAACTGCGCAGGTGCCTGCTACGACCCTTCCCTCTACTCGTGTCCCACGGCCAGGTCCTCGTGGATGCAGGCGCAGCAGCCTCGTCCGCCCAGCCGTCACGGCTGCCAGGACGTCTATGCAGACCTGTGGGGCGCGTCCTACGATGCCGCGGCGTACACTTGCTACGGCGACGTCTGTGCCCGATCATGGGCAACGTGGTCACTAGGCTGTGTGGCGGCGACTGCTACACCCTGGCCTGTACCACTGCGAGTCTGGCAAGCTGTCACAAGGGGCCGAGGCGGACGCGCCGGCGTCTACGAGACCTTCGGGCCAGGCGACATGTGGCAGGAACGTCTACAACACGGCGGCGTACACCTGCTACGACAACGCCACGCTCTGCCCGTGTCGTCAACGGCGTCGCCACGCTTCAACTGCGCCGGCGCCTGCTACGATCCGGCGCTGTACAGCTGCGCTGCGGGCAGGCTGGCACCGGCCGCGTGAGCCTCCGAAAACAGACACGCGTAACGAAATTCCTCAACTCTCCTATCATATACTACTCCTGTCGCCTCCGCCTGCGGCAGGAGATTTCAGCGGCGTGAGACGGCGAGCGCCAGCCCCTCGATGCACAGGGATCCGATCGATCCCGCCTGGCGCCCGTCACTTTCTTATCTATTCTTCTTCGACCGCGTCAGCCTATGGCGACGCGAGTCATCCACCTTACATAGCGCCACTCGGCGACAGGCCGCCGAGTACGACGGCTGGCTCGACAATCTGAATGCTATATCTACCCACGCGATCTGGCGGCAAAATTTCTGTTATGTTGGGCGGTGCTTCGGCCGTCGCTGACTCAGCCTCGATTGAAGGAGGCGCGGCGGTCGAGGCGGGAGCCGGCGGCTGGGTAACGGTCGGTGTGGACCCTCACTACTCTGTGTGGTTGGCGTGAAGGCCTCCGCGGTGGCGTAGCTCGATGGTGCGCCCGACAGGGAGGAGTCGAATCTGGTGAGTGACAGGTTCTGTTTAGATTGTAGGAGAATCGTCAGCAGCTGCAGCACGGACCTCGGGCGTGAGGTGCAGCTACTGTCGACATCTGCTGCTCCTGCAGTGCCACGATTGGGGGCGGCACAAGTAATGCCGGCGTGTGCTTGAGCTCGCGATTGGAGACCTGTACTGCACCCGAGTCGGGGCCAGGGACGAGTTCAGCCTGCTCGCTGCCGCTCCTGGGTCACGCTTGCTATGGGTGGTCTCGCCAACATATTCGGAGAGAGTTCTCAGGCAGTGCCCGCGGCGACGCAGTGTCTTGCTGACACGGGTGATAGGGGCAGGTGAAGGGCGAGATCGTGCTTGGGCGAGCGTTGAGTCTCTCTACGCTCATGGAAGCGTCGCTCCCGGACCGTCCTGCCCGAGCTCGGATCGCTGTCGAATGCTCGCAAAGACCCGCTCGAGCGGAGATCTAAGAGCGGGCGCCGGGTCATCCTGCATCGATGGACGGGGCGTGTGGTTGAGGGAGAGCCGATGGCCGGTCTGGACCGAGTTGGGACGTGAGTCGGTGAGCGCGATGGCTTGGGGTGCTCACACGCACTAGTCCCAGCTTCTCCATGTCTGAATCGTCCTTGCCTAACCTTCCGACAGCAACGCCTTCGTTCTCCCGACGCGACCCTCATTCGTGTTGATCTTTGCGTCAAAGTCCTTGCCACTGAACGGACGCTGAGCCGCATCGACTCTGTGCGTTGACGCTCCTGCTCGGTGCGCGATCGTCCTGGGGCCTCAAGTTTGAGTATCGAGGTCCTCTGGCCGCGCCTCCGCATCTCCACAGAGAGGGGATCGAGCTCAGACCGGGGCGAGAGCCTTCTTCATACGATTTGTGCGGCCGGAGGCAACGCAGCCGCAGCGAGACCGATCAAAATTGCTACAGCCTTGCATCATGAAGGCGTAGCGCTGCGAGTCGTGTTGGAGCTGGCGGTAACAGCCAGTCGACGTGCTTGAAGCACCGTAGCCGTCTGTCAGGGCGTGCCATGCCTCGTCCGTGACTGCTGCCAGCTCGGCGCCGGAGAGCTGAAGGCCATCCAGGGCACCTGCAGCAGCGGCGCCGACGCGACGTAGACCTCGTGTGCCCTTGTCGTGAGGACCGCTCTGGATTGCGACTCCGAGTGTGCCACCAAAGATCGAGGCCGTGGCCATGTAAGCGATGGCGAGCCGACCGACGGAGTGCACAAGATCGGTGATGAGCGTCAGGCCGAGGGCGAACGTCCCACCGGCGCCGATCGCTCTGCCAAACATGACGCGAGGAGGACGCCGACATGATCGTCCGCCTTGGCCCACCAGAAGCCGACGACAGCGACGAGTGACAGCGAGAGGGTCGAGAGACACCAGTTCTGCGGGGTGCGTGGCCCCCAACGCAAGATGTTGAAGCTGACGACGATGGAGATGATTGTGGCGAGGACGACGATCGGCAGCTGCAAAAGTGAGGCGACGAGCGGACCGTTGCCGCGGACAACTTGGAAGTAGATTGGCAGGAACATCGCTCCACAGGCGACGATGAGGGAGACTGCGCCGGTGATGACGCCATAGCAGAGCAGGCTTCTATTCCTGAGCATATACCGCAGGGAAAGAAGACGTTCTTCCTCGGGCTTGCGCCACTCCCACCACATCGATCCGAGAAGCAGCGGCAGTGCCAGGATGTAAGAGATGACCTGTACCAGGCTCGTCCAACGCCGCGAGCGTCTGACCCTGTCCGTTGATGAGGGGCAGTATCCAGCAGGTCACCCACGCCACCGAAAGCGCACCGCCAACGGCGTCAAATTCGTGCAGGTCGGACCAGTAGCTGCGTCTGCGCCTGAGACGCGGCCAGGCGTACGTGCCAAGGAGGGCGATCACCTCGAATGGCACCGCGAGGAGGAGGAAGCAGGCTCGCCAGGCCTCCCTGGACTTGAACCTCCAGCAGGGCGCCGGCGAAAATTGGCGCGAGTTTGATCATGAGGCGTAGCAGCTCGAGATCAGACGACGGCGATGGCCTTTGTCGTCGGGTCCTTGATGACGATCGCGAGCGTGAGCGTGGACCCGACCACGAGACCCGCCCTGGACAATCCGCCATGGACTGACCGGCGACCGAGCACTGGGAAGGACTTGGCGGTGGCAGAGACGACGAGCCTGCGAGGCTGATGCAGTTGAGCACCAGGAAAATGGATCGAGGCTCGATGATGTCAAAGAGGCGTCCACAAGCGAGTGTGAACGCAGACTGGCAGAACAGTCCCGCTGCGCAGAGCCAGCCAAACTGGAGCTCACTCCCAAACAGGATGCTCACGATGGGCGCCGTCTCGCCAATGACCTCCGCCTGGAGGCCTCTGCGTGGAGTCAGTCAACGGTTCTGTTCTGCTTGAGAAATTGGTCGGTCTCACATCCCGAGCATGTTGATGGTGAGGATGGTCGTGATTCTATTTGCGTTGCCATGGATCGACTTCGACGTAGACCCGCCTCGCGCACGTCAGAGGCGGCGCGCATCAGGTCGTCGTGCGCTCCCTTTCGCTTGCGCAGCTTTTTGCGGAGCAAACGCCATGAATTCATGCCGAGGCGAGCGACTACACGATTGAAGGAGTAGGACGAGACCTTCTGTGGCCACACACGGGCATGTGACGGCGACTAGTCATTATGATGTAGTCAGTTCGGGCGAGGGTGCGGGCGTCGAAACGGCCGTCAACGTGATTGTGTGTGCTGATGTGGTACGATTTGTGTGTTGCTCTAGCCGGGTGCGACTGGTTGAGTCTCATGCAGATCTCCCCTGCGACTCCTAGAGTTCTCAGCGGAATCTTCTAACCAGGGTTACTGCGGGGCGTTTTGCCACCGGAGACTGACTGCGCCACATATACTGCGCCACGATAGACGAAGGCACACCCGGGTGCACAACGACTGTAAAAAGTTCGAGTTTCCAAGGTTGATCGCAATGTTCAGAAGAAAAGGTGGAAGATTGAGACTAGGCGTGCGCACGAGACCGTGGAGGTAACTGCAGAGAACCAGAGTTCGTGTCCAGATCAAGACATCCTCCACCAACGTCACTCGTGATCGGCTCTTTAGACGGTGCAGCCGAGGTTAAAGGGTCGTAGTATCAGGGCCGCAGCCGCAGGAGAAGCGCGAGCCATGACGACAATGACGACGCCGACGACGACCTGCCGGTTCTACGAGAACAAGCTGCCAGAGGTGGACGAGCTGACGGTGGTGAATGTGCGGCAGATTGCAGAGATGGGAGCCTACGTGAGGCTGCTCTAGTATGACAACATCGAGGGCATGATCCTGCTCTCTGAGCTCTCCAGGCGGCGATCCGTCGATCCAGAAGCTCATCCGGGTCGGAGGAACGAGGTGGTGGTGGTGCTGCGCGTCGACAAGGAGAAGGGCTACATCGACCTGTCGAAGCGGCGGGTCTCGCCAGAGGACATTGCCAAGTGCGAGGAGCGGTACAACAAGTCAAAGTCGGTTCCACTCGATCATGCGCCACGTCGCCGAGAGCACAACGTCGTGCTCGAGGAGTTTTACGAGCGCGTCGGCTGGCCGCTCTACAAGCAGTACGGCCACGCTACGTACGCCTTCAAGATGGCCATCGCCCAGCCAGAGCTCATCCTCGACCCGCTCGACTTCCACAACGCGAGCTCAAGAAGGACCTGCTCAAAGGAGATTTCCCGTAGACTGACCCCACAGGCCATCAAGGTCAGGGCCGACATGAGGTGACGTGCTTTGGGTATGAGGGGATCGACGCCATCAAGGAGGCCCTCAAGGCCGCACATACCCATCCGCCGAGCTCCAGGCCCAGATCGACCCGACCCAGGCCGAGGTGGACGCCAAGGAGGCAAAGGCGGCTGGCGTGGAGCTGGGCATGGTCCAGGTCAAGCTGGTGGCCGCCCCACTCTTTGTCGTCCTCACCAGGCGGTGAACCGCACGCTCGGCAATCAAGCGGCTCGAGGACGCCATTGCCGAGATTGAAAAGGCCATCAAGGCGAGGGGAGGCAACCTAGTCGTCAGCGAAAGCCATTCTCCACATCAGACGCGACGAGGCCGAGCTCCAGGAGCTCATGCTCAAGCCGAGCAGGACAACCTCGAGGTGTGGCGGTGACGAGGACGAGGAGGGCTCTGGCAGCGACGACGACGACGATGACGAAGCATGAAAAGAAAACACGCGCATCGAGACCTCGCGATTAGTTATTCCGAAAGAAACGCTGTACAACTCGGATCCCTCCCTGATTAATTACTTGAATTTGGAGTAGAGGACGAGGAGGATGAGGGGACGAGGAGGGCGATGATGGCTCCCGTGATGAGCTTGTTTGTGATGAGTCGTCTGCCCATGACTTGAGCGTGCGGAGGGAACGGTCGACGTTTGCCGTCGGCCTGGGAGAGGCGGTCGCGGGTGTTTCTGAGCTGCTCGCCTGGACGCGGAGGTCGCCGAGGATGCCGGCGCCGATGTTCTCGGTCTCGTTGGCGAGTCGTTGGGCGTGGTGAGCCGGTTCGAGGAGCGCTCGAGCGTGTCTGTGCCCCTGAGCAGTCGCTTGCCTCTGTGCGTGGACGCGTCATCACCGTCCGCGAAGAGATCCTCCCCATCGTCGTTCCCCCGGTCCCAAAGAGGTCCCTCCTCGCGCCGCTGTCGCGCTCCGTCTGGATCGCCTTCTTCAGCGCGTCGATCCTGCCACGGTATTCGCGCACCCTCCTAGACGCCTCGCCCCGCCTGGCAGTAGGTATGTCCTGGAGCTCCAGCTCGAGCGAGCCGAGTAATTCACGCGACTCCTCCAGCGATCGGTCGCATTTTCGTCAGGCTCGCCTTGCGCGCCTCGCCGCGCTGGCCCGGGAATGGCATCCAAAGACGCCTGTAGCTCCGTCAACACCAATCTCAGGTCCTCACTCGTACGTCTGGAAGCGTTCGGTATGCTCATGGCCGGATTGCTCGTGCTCGCGTTCAAGGCGCGCGGTGGATTGTCCGGTCGGTGTCGGCTCTCTTCAGGACGAGTCCGTCAATCGACCACTCGGAATGAAGCGCTAGATCTTTTATTAGGACTTCAGTGTCGATCGCAGGTCGTCTCGCTTTGCCTGCGCCTTCGAAGACAGCACCGGTCAGTCGCTGCTCTAGTCAACCTCGAGAGTGACTCGCCCATTGAATCGATGTCTCGAGTGACGTTTCACCGATCAAACTCGATCACTTGGCAAATCACGTGCGGGGCGCTGCAAGACATTGGTGCAGGCGAAGTACAAGCCTAGCCAGGGGGAAGCCGGCTGTATAGAAGGCATCGCAAGTCATCATTCGTGCGTTCTATGACTACGTCCGTAAGACGCTCGAGCCACTGGCTGCGCAGCGCCTGCATATCCCGGACGATCTCGCTCACTTGAGGGTCGGCGGCATCGACCGGCACCTCTCCCTCGTCCAAGCTGTACGTCCAGCCGAGTGGCGTGATGGCAGACCCGTACAGGGACGACTTTCCGTGCCGCAGTCGGTCCGTGTCTGTCCCCGGACTGCAGGCGAGACCGAGGCAGCTTCGGCGGCGGCAAAGGCGCCGTTGTAGGCGCTGGCGACGTGGTGCCTGTACCCAAAAAGCTGCAGCAGTCAAACATGCCTTCCCACAGCGGCGAGACGAAGCTGGGGAGGATGGCGGAGACGATGTTGGTGGCGCAAAAGCCCGGGTGGACGAGCCGCATCGGCATCCTCTCCTCGTCCGGCAGGTCGAGCTCGTGCCTGTAGACCATGTTGATGAGCTGCTTGGACGACTGGTAGCCAAACCTGTGGCGCAGGGCCTGGACATCGAAGCGTCAAAGGTCTCCGCCTTGGCCTCGAGCGACGTCATCCACACCACGCCCTTCGCGGCGATCAGTTTTGGTCATGCAGTAATGGCCAAAGAAGTTTGCCTGAAAGGTCTTTGCCAGGCCGTCTGTGGTCGTGCTGCCGACCTTTTGGATGATGTATTCGGGCACAGTCAAGGCCGCCATGGGGCCTTGCGTCAAAGTCTGCTGCAGGGCGACCTTGAGGCTGAGGCGGTCAAAGTCGGCCATACCGGCGTTGAGGATCAGTGCATCGATCTCGTTCGGGTCGCATGGGAGTTTGCTGCGCCTCGGGCCACAGACTGCATGTCGCAATAGGTCTAGATGCGCAAAATCGAGTGTCAACGCGCCGCGGTACTTCTCCAGCTGCTGCTGCGAGTCGTCTCCTGACGTCCACTGCTTTCGTCTCTGATCGGACGGTCGGGATCAGACGAAGCTTTACGGCACCCCGCGTCAGAGCAACGTCAGCTGGTCAATCAGCTGTTCGAGAATGCCAAAGCCGATGCCGCTGTTGGGCCGGTGACGAGAAACGTGAGCTGCCGGGCGTCTGCTCTCGCAAGCTGTGCCAGCCGCTGCAGCTGCCTCTCGCGCTTCGCGTGGTGCGAGTGATTCTGCGTATCGCAGTGAAGACAAAGCAGCTCGGGATCACGACTAGGCGCAAAGAAGCCAGCCAGCCGTGAGCTTCTGACTGCAGGTGACCACAGACTCGTCGAACGAAAACATCTCATACAGGCAGGCGTAGGTCGCCGTGGCGACCTGCACGCCGTAGAACAACAGGCCGAGCTGTGTCGAGACGTGATTGTGCTTGTGTTGCCGGTACCTGTGGGCGATCCAGAGCGAGAGGGGCACCTGGATGCCGATCTCGAGCCAGACGAGCGAGTGGTACCATCCTCCTGGACTGCTGATGCCACGCGCCAGTGGGTCGTTGTACGTGCGCACGTAGAAGTCTCCGACAGCATGAGGGAAGGCGAAGAGGGCGTTACGTGGATAGAGAGGCGCGAGATCTGCAAAGAGGGCGATCGCCCACTGAATGCCGAGAAAGTGGAGCGTGATGCCGTCCCAGAGGGAGCGCTCTCGGATGCTCATGCTCACTGCCGGTGCATCCTGTCACCAGTGGGGTCTGGTCTGTCGTCCTGACGCCCTCACTGGCGCCCTAGCTACTTGTTAGTCCTAGTACAAGAGCGAGTGCTGTCGACGTGGCCGCCAGACTCATGCACCGCTCCCTAAGTAACCTTGGAATTGACTCGAGACATGCGCTCGACTGCGCCACAAATTCAACGAGTCGCCGAGTCGTGGATGAGCGAGCGAGCGAGAGAGAGCTGCCGAGTCAGGGCTGCAGTCATGGCCGGACGGTCTTCAGTAGTGTCTAGGTATAGACAGATTCAGGTGCTAGCTTGTCGATCGATCGCCCCAAGTACTGTAGGCACGAGCTAGAACCGTCGCCGCGGTTCTGGAAACTTCTACACCTCCGCACATCAGGATCTCGTACCATACCGCACACAGACTACCAGCGCGACAGGCGGGCGCCATCGCGACAGAGCCCAAATCAAGGCCATGCCAGACGTACGCCGCCCTCAATGACTTCTGCGACGCGATCGAGGCGCTTCCCAATGACCTGGTCCGTAACTTTACCCTGCTGCGGGAGGTCGACAGCAAGACGGTCGCCCTACAGACACAGCTGATCGAGGAGATCCGCGCCTTCATGGGACGCGTCTGCCTGCCAACAACCTGTTCCTGGGACGGAGACGAGCAACGACAATTCCGATGACGACACGACGACGGCGGCGGCAGCTGCTGCCGCACGGGCAAAGTCAGCGGAGAGACTAGTCAGAATCAAGGAGCTCATCATGCAAGGGTTCGCGTACAGCGACGAAAAGGTGTCTGTGGCGTCGGCGGCCGCGGACGTGGTCAGTCGGCACATGCTCGGCTGGATCGTGACTTTGCCCAGCTGGAGGAGACCGAGATCCCTTTGCACCTCCGCGAGGCACGCCGCCGCCGAGGATCACCACGTCCAGTCTGCCATCCGAAACGCCCCCAAACGTATCGACGCGACGCCAAAGAAGGGTGCAGCGGCAGGCGGCGCTGGGAGGAGGAGCAGGAGGAGGCACGGCGGGAGAATCGCGCGGCAGGTCGGGAGGCGTCCACCCAGCCATCGGCTACAGGGACGACCCGCGAACGCCTCGGTGGGCATCGGCTCACAT
>JALHSO010000032.1:0-30452 GCA_022984855.1 Dimocarpus longan
AGAATCGTCGCTTGGTCGAAGCGCAGCGCCCCGTGTGATCAGGACTGACTGCGCGCCAGGGAATCGAGAGGGTACATCGTAGAAGATCTCAGCAGCGCTTTGTCCCCGCTCCTATGACAGCAACCCGCTGGGGGTAACAGCCACGCTCAAACAAGCTCTCAGCATGGGTGACGTATTGAGATGAATGAATGATTCGAGGATGTGAGATGCGCAGTGCTTTTGGAAATGGATGGTCTTCCACCAATTGCCACAATCAACGTGCCTAGTCCGCACAGCGAACTCCTTTCCGGTCTGATGATCACTGGACACCACTCGAAAGCATTGGACAGCGGCAGTCGCAGACTCACTTTCTACCTGAGAACAGTTATCAGCGCAGCACGAGAAAGTACGAGACAAGGGTATACCTACAGCCTCTATTCGAGTCACCGTCCTTCCATAATCCACGACGCTATCGAACGCACCGCGCACCAACGCATGTAATCGTTGTACTCATTGCGCGAAGGCAACATCACACCAACATTTGTGAATTGCACCAGGCGCTGCTGATCAATGCAAGTAATTGGTGAAGGTGAATCTGCTTCTTGGGTTCCGCAAAGTAGCGAGATCTTTCATGAAGCTGATCTGCATCTGCTGTCGTCCAGAAGCATTCCAGGGTGCCATTGATACTCTGGCTGCGCTCATAAAGCGCACTTTCGGCCCTGAACTTCCCAACCTTGGATCCTCTGCCTCTATGCCATCTTGCAGAGCCACAGCAATTGCAAGAGAGGCTGGACCGAATCCGACGCATACGACATCGTGGAGATCATCGTCTGCCGTACGCTTGAGTAAGGTACTGCTGGCCTTGTGTTGCTTGTACTCTCGCTACCGACTTTGCTGCCAGGAGCATGTGGAACTCCGTTCATCACGGCCATTTTCCCGGCCGCAATCTATGTGGACTGCTGATAAGCAAAGATAAAGAAGGTGCAGATCAGAAGCTTGTGATGGCGGATAAGAAGCAGAAGCGCAAGTCCAGACCTTTCTCTACGCGCAAGGCTCTATCTTATGCCACAGCCCTACACGTGCACTACCACGACAAGACAACAGCGACAAGGAGCCCTCACTTCGTGAAGGGCACATCGTGGGGACTCTCGTTGGGGTGCTACTTGCGACTTCGGCGACTGCTGCAGCATGATAGGTGGCACGATCTACTGTCATCCTCTGCCTGCTAGTATGGGCATCAAAACTTCACAGCCTGTCAACAACATATTTCGAATAAGACGGAGGATTGATCGACTGGCTTGGCAGACGCAGACGGCGTGCAGCCAAGCTTTTCGCTGGACGGGATGAAACCCCAGCTTTGCCACGGAAATTTATCTGATCCGTGCCAGTTCCACCAACACGAGCCGAAGTTATCTGATCCGAGCGCCTGTGCTAAATTACTGCATGCACCGTGATGAAGAACCCTGCAGTCTCACTGAGACATATACTAACAACGCTAAGTCGACTCGGAGAGAATGCCACGTTGGAGCACCGGAAAACGCACAAAGAGCGGCTGATCAAAGCGGGCATGTGGGACAACGCTATACGAGGCCACTGAATGGTCCGGTCACACATTCACAAGGGCTCGCCTGAATCACACCACGTCTGGGGCAACATTAGCAATTATCACGATTTCCTAGCCTCGTCGTGGGAGCTGTTGAGACGGCTTGCGTGGTCGACTATGCTGCCTTACAATTCAGGACATCAGCCAGGCAGCAGGCGGCAAATGAAGGAGACAAGACACCCAGCTTGACGAGGCAATGCTGTTACTGCTGAATCAGCTTTGTACAGCAGTGTCGTGCGAGATGAGTGTCTCTACGAATGGCCCTATGACTATGCTCGCAATGTCGCAGATCGACGCTGGCGAGTGCTAGACCTGCGCAGAGCGTCCAGAACAACAAAACAGATTCATGTCTCTCTTGGGATCCTTCTAGACGAGCAGACTGCAGCGTTGAAACTTGTTATTCAACTCTGCTGTCTAATTTGGGTTCTATCTACTATAGAAGCGTGCGTGCGCCGCCATGATATCATCTACACTTATTCCTGCGTTGGTACAGAGCGTATGAAATAGGAATCAGTCTCACGGTAGAGATCAAGAGGCGGCCCAAATTGTGCAACTCTGCCCTCATCCATCACGCATATGAAGTTTGAGCTGCCTATCACCGAATCGAGACGATGAGCAACAACGATCGTCGTCTTTCCTGTAAATTCGCGCGCAAAATTTGTTGGACACGATGGTCTAATTCTGCATCCATTGAAGCTGTTGCCTCGTCCAGCACAAAGATGGCAGCATTTTTAACCAAAGCTCGGGCAAGAGAGATGAGTGAACGTTGTCCGGAAGAGAGATTCGCGCCTTCCGCAGAGATAGGCGTGTCAAGGTCGAGGTGATGGCTAGGCCTTGAGCGATCGACATCTTTCTCATCCACAACGGTCAGATTCTCCTTCGAGCTCTCGGAATCGGATGCTGCCATTGCGGAAAGTCCAACTTGATGCACGACACGCCATAGGTCAGCATCGTCGTGCTCGCCAAATGGATCCAGATTGTACCTCAAGGTACCGCTCAGCACAGCTGCCTCTTGTGGCATGAAAGCGATCTTGTCGCGAAGCAGTTTCAAGCGATGTTGGTGGTGTCTATTCCATCGATCGAGATCCGGCCGCTGACTACATCGCCCATTCCCGTCAATGCCGCAAGCATAGTACTTTTACCAGATCCTGTGCGGCCGACAAATGCAACCCGGCTGCCAGCAGGAATTGTCACACTGACTCCTCGTAAAGACGGTGTCAAGTCCTTGCGATGAGCAAAGACAAGATTGTCGTACTCAATGACACCCTGAGATGGCCATTGTTTCTCACTCAGCTCATGGTCCCCACTTCGTCTGTGCGGAGGCTCTTGAGGTACACTGTCCGAGTAATAGAGTAGGCGTTCTATCGCATTCATATTCTGCTCAATCTCAGCGGACTGGCGGATCATGTATCCAAACACGCTCTGGACTGTCACAATGTAGCTCAGGGCTACGCCGCCTTGTGCTGCAGAGATTGATCCTCGGCTAGCAACAACGATGATGCCCACCAGCAACACGAGACAGACGCCGAGAAGGTCTAGACGCACACTAAACCATCGTTGACAGGCTACCGAAAGCCAGTAAGCAGAATTCTCGCGATTGATGTTTCGCGTGTTGCGATCGACCGTTGTCTTGAGTGCTCCAAGCGAGCGAATGACCATGATGCCGGCAAGAGATTCGGTGCGTGCTCGTAGATAGGACTTCTTAAGAGAGCGTCTAGACGTCGAAGCTCTCTCGCGGCTGGTCGATAGTACATACCGGTGAAGACGAACATGACAACGACGAAAGCCACTGCCAGCAGGAACCAAGGAAGAAGAATGGCGATCAGAACGACAGCACCAACGACCTGTGCAGTGGTGCTTAGGAACATGCGCAGAGCTTCTCCAATGACGTTGTCGATCGTGTCGGTGTCTTTACTAAAGCGAGCCAGAATTCTTCCAAGCGGCGTGGTGTCGAAGAAAGCGATTGGAGCATACAGCACGCTCCGAATGGCATCGGCATGCAAGTGACTGGCGCTATAGAAGGTGAAGAAACCAAAAGCGCCTGACATGAACAGCAGCCCGAGTGCTTGGGAAATACCCAGAGCTGCGTAGATGCCCATATACGCTCCGTACTGACGTTGCGTATCGATCTTCTTGCCACCACTGCAGCCAAAGGGGACTGAGAATACTGCCGCCCTGAAATATGAAGATGGATACCACCCAAAGTGTCAGGGTGAAAATATGGCTTGCCTCTTCGAATGTACTGAGAATAGGTGCGCATGGTTACGGACCCCACGAAACGCTCCTCGGCTTGCATGATCGCTTTTCCACTGGACTCTACAGGTTTGATGTTGGCGTCAGGCTTTGCTTGATCTGTGACCTGTTTTCCAGAAACGATGCGGGTCATGGCGTCGTTGATGTTCTCTTCGACCCTTTCTCATCTCCATCGTCAGGAGAGGAATGGCTTCGCCCTTCGCAATTCGGGCTGCCTCTTCCTCAGCTCTGCGCTCCTTCTCGCGTTGAGCTTCTGCAACAGACTTGCTTGCAAACTCCTCCACCAGTCTCTTCATCGCTCCATCAGCTTGCTCATCAGTTCCGAGAACGTGCCAAGCTCTGCGATCTCACCGCTCCTTAGACAGCAAATCCGATCTGCATGGCGCAAGAGATGCAGCGAGTGCGTGACAAGCACGAGAGAAGTACCTGGATCCCGGCCAAGAACTACCTTTTCGAAGACGAGAGCTTGCACATGTGCGTCAAGAGCGGAGAATACATCGTCCAATAATAGTAATTGGCGCGGCTGATAGATGGTTCTTGCGAGCGCAACACGTTGGCGCTGTCCTCCAGACAAGGATGTGCCCTTCTCGCCAATGACGGTACGGTCTCCTTCGGGAAGCACAGCCAGATCTTGGTTCAGACAGCAAGCTTCGAGAACTTCGTCGTATCGGTCAGAATCCCACTCACGCCCAAAAATGATGTTATCTCTGATCGAAGCACTTCTCAGCCAGGCTGTTTGTGGAGCATACGCATGCTCCGAACCAAGTACTGCACGGCCACCCTCAAGACATGTCTCGCCAACCAGACTGCCGAGCAAGGTCGATTTGCCTGAGCCTACAGGCCCGACAACGATGAGCAGTTCGCCACGCTTGACACGCAAATTGAAGTCTCGCAAGCAGAAAGCTTTTCTCTCATCCTGCTGAGCCTTCTCATGTATGGCGTCCACCTCATTGACACGGTACGAGAAGCTCGCAGCTTCCAGTTCCAGAGCATCCTGAAGCGTCTCGTCGACGGGAAGTGGATCGCCTGGCTCTGGTGCATCAAAAGCATGAGATAATCGCTGGATCGCATTTGCTGCATCACTTTGAGCACCAAGTGCTACCGGTAGAAGCTGAAGTGGAGTTCTCAGCAGCATGAAGAAGGTGAGTGATGCGAAGATCTCAGCTGCATCCAGTGCATGGCCGAGCGATGCATAAGTAACGAACGTAACGACTGCAGCAAGCGTGGGCACGCCGAAGGACAATGCAACATTCAGTGCGCGCCACAGAAGTCGATCGCGGAGCAACCTCAGCTCATCGACTCTCAGCGTGCCAATCTTCTCCAAAAGAGCCTCTTCCCAAGCGTATGTCTTCACGAGACGGATCGCGCCCAGGGCCTGGTTGATCGCAGAGAGTCGAGCATCAGTGAACGGCATGCTTCTCTTTCGCAGCGCAAAAAGATGTTTGGCGATAGTGCTTTGTGTTGGCACCAACACCGCTATGAGTGCGAAGCCTACAAGTGCACTTGGCCCGAGTGACGAGACAGTCAGGCCTAAGCACATCAAGATCTGGATCGTACTCGTCCAGGTTGAATGGAAGTATCCCAGTCCAAAGTCTATAACGGCTGACATCGGTACTGATCATGCTGACTACTCTGCTCGACTCCAAATTGTTCTTCGTCCGTTCAAGTGGCGAGAAGTTGACCGTTCGTCGAAAGAGTGAATCGATGAGCGCTCCTCTGACCAAGATGCCACTTGTGTATCCGCGGTAGAACCCATGAACGTTTGCTAACACACCGAACGCTAGTAAAGCGGCAAGCCCAATTGCAAGACCCATTCCTTGGCCCAAAGATGGCTCTAGAAGCCCTGCCTGCCGTCTGTCCTCAGACTTCTGGAGGAATTTGATGATCGCTCGAACCAAAGAGGAGAGCATATCGTCGAACTGTCTGCGAGCAGCTTAATGATACCTCCTATCCAGAACCATTGGCAGATGGTGGCGCGTTGATTGCTCTCGCAAGACGCCAAGTGGGTGACTGAAAGCGCTTCTTTCCAGGAGTGACCCCATCCTTCAGTCGTGCAACATTTCGATCAAGCTCCTCTGAAAATCTCGAAGCGTCGCTTGATTCAGGTAGGAGATACAGTTCTTCTTTGGAGAATGGTCTAGAATAACCCAGCGCGATCAATTCGTCAAGCCAAGAGAAGACCAGGCGTTTGAAGATATTGGTGTTGACCTCTGGTGTCAATCGTCTGTTGCCTTCATCGTCGAGGAGAGTCTTCGATGACCTATCAGGCACGAACGGAACTCTTCGATACCATTTCCTTGGAGGATAGGCAAGCGATCCCTCCGCTGCCATGGTCGACGCCAAGAGATTCTCAAGATATGGAGTGGCATAGGTGAAGCTGGATCGGGGAGCTGAAGTCCCGCTTGGTGTTGGACCTCAGATGCCGCGCACATGGTAGGCTCCGACAACGCAGTGAGGATCGACGTCGACGCCATCTCGTATGTCTACGCCAAGCATTGATGTCAATGCTTCGCGATTCTGTTACAAAACAATGGTCGGGACGACTTCGTGGGATGTGGAAAGCCAAATTATCTGATCGTCAGATTACGAGGAAGCCAAGACATGCAGCCAAGAGGCTTAAGCAGACTAAGCAGAGATGGTGCACTCGTTCTAGCGCCTCTTAGCAAAAGGTGCAGCGAGGACCGTGCGCGCTATGAAGCTGAAATTTTATCAGATGGATAACCGTGATCAAGTTGGATGCAACGATCCCGAAGGATGCCTAGTGGCTTTGTTTTACATGTGAGCAACACCCATGGCTGCCACCAGTAAAGTGCCTTAGCACCGCAGATCAGTCGGAGAAGTTTCCGGAACAGAGCTCAACTCGACGATTACTCGGCGACGAAGCAGCACGGTGATGATCAGAGCCTGAAATTCTCTAGCTGTGGTCCCGAAAACACGGCTGAATCTGCAGCGAGCGAATCTGTCAAGCGATCTTGTACGATGATCAGATAGTTCCTATTCCTGGGCACTCTATTTGTCGAAGGTCTTGCGCTTGAGATAGCATCCACGAATCCTTCAAGCTGATATAGTGCCCAGGACCGTAGAGGAAGGTCGCAAACGACCAATTGTCTATCTAAGGTGAAAGGAAGGTCCAATCACAACTGGATCCTTGACAATGAGTGTCTGTCCAAAGTCACGTTCCTGTCCCTCTTTCCCAAACTCTGTTCCGTATAGCCGTTCATACATTACTTTCATCTATCTTTGCAGGACTAGGCGACCTGCATCCGCGTGACCTCTTCTTCAACGATTCTACCGAGATCCATTGTCGAAATTGCCGGAAACGGCTATTTGAGCCATGCTGTTACCATGAATGCCAACGTTGGGACTCTAGTTCTCTCGGTAATACGCAGTCTTGAGTTTCTGCCATATGCCGGCATTCTTGACGTCTGTCGCTGGCACGACGGCTTGAGGAACTTGTGGAACCTCGGCGATCTCACCAGCGAGGTCTTTGTTGTCGACAACATCTCGCTGTCTACCGAGATAGTAGTCTGTGGAAGTCCTGGTTAGCATAATTTCAAGATTGCTGGGTAGATTGTATAGAACTTACTTGGCATGAAGCAGCTAAAGATCACGGGCAAGGCAGCGATGACCAGAGCAGTAGTGAAGATGATGCCGTTCGTTCTTGCATATGCTGCTATGGCGCCAATTCTGATTGGGTCATCCCAATCATATTTGGTCTTCAATGTCTTGATCGAGCTGTAGATGGCCTTGAGTGTTGTCTCAGAGGTTCCAGGCGGGCACTCCTCGCGCATGTAGTTGAGCATGCGACTCTGCCAGATTGTGGCTGCAATCGTAGAGCCGATCGAAGAAGCCATGGTGCTCCACAGTGACAAGACACTAATGACTGTCGACAGATCTTGGTGAGCGACAGATGCTTGAGAACCAACCCGAACGCCAATGACCGTCCAGGCACCCATACCTAGGAGGACCTGGCTGATTGCGAGGCGAGCGGTAGATGTAGTACTCCTGGTATTGCCGTCAATCATGATTCCGTATCCAATAAGCTTGATTATGGCACCGATGACCATTAGCGTCTTGTATCGATGCGTTGCTCGATGGATAAGGCCTCCGATGGGCTCATGGTGCAAAGTGTAAGAGTCGTTGCAGCCGTGAAGACGGTCCAAGCGTAATTTGACCAGGGCTTGGTGATATAAATGTAAGAGGAGAAGTAATTGTTGCGGACAGCGGATGCCATCTGGTTGAAGACGTCAACTGCAATGCAGCAAGGAATGCTCGGTTGGTCAAGATTCGTCGTGGAGAGAATGGCACCGGAGCGAGCAGAGCTTCGTATGCCACGAATAATGCCAGAATCACGAAGCCCACCACGAGCATTGCAATCATGCTTGCGTTGCCCCAGCCGTTGTCTGCTGATGGGGCCAAGTTCAAAGCCAGTAGAATGAGGGAAAATGCCACGCCCAAAAGTAGGAGGCCGAAAAGATCCATTTCGATGGCTGTGGATCGTGCCAAAGCAAGGTATTGTCGTGCGTTCTTGAGTTCCAAGCCTTCTTTTCTGGTCACACCAGCGTCACCCATGCTCACCATGCCCATTTTCGCCGCTTTATGCTGCATGGCGTAGAGCGTAATGATAGCGGGTAAGAGACAGATAGGTACGATTATGGCAAACATTCCCGACCCCATCGCCAATTGTCGGGATGAATGCGTCGGAAATGAACCCGTTGATGAACGTGGTGACCAGGAATGGTGTGCTGAGCATGCCGCCCCAGAAGCCTCGCCATTGTAGCGGCGTCAAATCTCCAACAATAATGTCGCTCAAAAGGTCCAATCCTGATTTACCGAATGCAGTAAAGGAGGCGCCTACGATGTATGCGGCGAGAGTTGTCGACGAGGCGGCTACCGCGAAGCCAACTGCGTACACTACCAAGACCACCATGTAGGTCGTAGGACGAGAAGTGATGTCGGCAAGCTTTCCCAAGATGGCTTCGAGATTGCGCGAATGATTGTGCTTGCCGTGTTGACCGCACCAAGCTCAGCATGGTGACTGAAGCCGAAGCGGCGATGGCGTTGAATTGATATGTGATACCTTGATCGAGCGCATAAGCACACATTGTCAGGGCGATGGAGACAACTAGCACATAGAGCAAAAGTCGACCGGACGGCCCAGAGCGGTAGAGAGCTTTGTTGAATGCTTCAACTTTCGTGATACCGGCCTGCTGGTGGACCTCATCGTGTCGATGCTCAGTGGTGGTTTCGCTGGCGCTGCTCTCGTCGATGCTGTATGAGACTCGGGGCTCTTGACATTAGCGTGTCCGGATCGTCCTTGCTCGCAGCCATGGTCCGTAAAAACGTGGTTGATGATGTGAAGAAGCAGTCGCTGAGGAAGAGAACGGAGCTGGTAAGGCACTGCCACTCTCTTTGCTGTCCTCCTTGGCCGAAGACGAGGACGTAGGCATCATGCGTAGACGAGTCGATGGAAAGGCAATATTACCGAGAAGAGGACTGTACCCGTCCGGCAACGGTCGCTCTCTGCACAAGGACAAGAAGGTGTGTGGCTGGACCACCACGAGAAGAGTGGCTCGTCTGCCCACGCACCCAAAAGAGCAGACATTTGCATCGTGTCGCCCATGCACAGAGCCCGAGGTCGCTACCCACGCGGCAATACGCGAGACCATTCAGCATCGGGTGATCTTATCAGATCTTGGCGGTGTCTTGGCTAAATAGAATTTTTCGCCAGGGGTCCCCGTTCTGCACGTTTAGATCCATGCTCCCTTGCCAAGTGTCTCGGTAGGCTGAGCTGACGGATGTGGTGGTTTTGAAGGGCTTTGTGTAAGCTTAAGAATAGCGCCGTCTTAGTTCTCTTCCTTGTCCATTCTTGTGACCACACGTGTTCCGCCCACCTATGAGGGACATCTGCCTGGGATCAGGAAAACCGCAGAATCAAGTGACAGAGCCGAGCAGCGCTCACATCGTAATTGATCATTGACTGCAGCGAGATCCTTGACAGGCTCGAGCAACGAGCTGTGTTGCAAGTCAGACATGCTCCTCCAAATGCTGAGATCGGAAGAGCAGGTAGCTCGCCTGGAGGCTTGAGATAGCAAGAAATTGACAGAAACGACAAAGATTTGTGCACTATCCATGCTACAACGGTCTTACTGTGAGTCCTGTTCCGTGGACGTCATGAGATTTTCCACCTAGTAAAAGTGTCCTTCCGAGAAGAAGCGATCCCTCTGGAGGGCGAAGAGTACAGCAGTCTTGTGAGGGAGCTGGAATCGCTTCTTTCGTTCTTGGGGAAGGAAGCGGGCCTGAATCGGAACACTCGGTAGGTCATGTCGTGGTTCTGCAATAACCTGTTGTGTTCGCGGATCTCGGAGGAAGCACAGATGCTTGATACTGGTGGCTACTGCCTGGTATCGCTTGCCTCCACGGAATCGCTCCTCTCCCACAAGCATATGGCTGTTCTGGTCGAACTCGCCAATGTGGATATTGCAGTTCGAGTTAACAAAACATGCCGTGTTATCTTCCTTCGCCCAGCCCACTTCACTGTATCCCGCGGGCTCATCGTCCCAAAGGAAGATCAGTGACATGGTGTGAGGATCAAGTCGCTGGGACTCCAGGTAAGCCCTGTGTTTGTCATCCGGCCCTCGCTCTCTCCAGCCGTGGTTGACTCGATCCGAATTCTGCCATTTGCAATAATTGTCGAAATGTAGTGGATTCTGCGCGTCGATGTGAACGAGCTTCAAATGCTGACCCATTCGACAATATAGCGGCTGTACAGCACGGTGCCTGGAGCTGGCTTTGGAGGGCGAAGCGGGTGTGTTGTGCAGACATTGCCTTTGCGCGTGAAAGACATTTGGCTTGCAAATGCCCGAGATGACCATTAATGCCGGAAAGCTAGCTTCAGGACGAGCTCGCAACCAGGCAAAACGATCTGGAGCTCCTGCTCCTTGCCAGAATGGCTCCCTGGCCAGTAGCAGAATACGGGAATCACCACCAGCCTGTGCACTCCCTGCTCAAATGGAGAAGGTACTCCAAGACCAATGGCGATGAGATACTCTGTATATCTAGCTTCAGCTGGAACGGCGATGGCAAATACGTCCTGATCCTGCAACTTCAGCCAGATGGCATATATGCTGATCCATGTTCTCTCGATCATGGCGGCCTCTGAGTGCTCGTGGATCTCCCCACTGACACCATTTGTCCCATTCGCAGCCGTAGAGACCAGCTTCAGCTGTCGAATGCAATCTTCCTCCGCTCTTTCGTCTAGAACCATCGCCGGACTGATTCGTGTGGTTGTGCTTCGGTCAGCGATCCAAGTGGAAATATGTTCACCCTGCGCGTAGACATGATAGCTTTGGAATTCATCGTCTGGATCTGTATCGTTTGCAGCCCGTATAGAAACATTCGTTTCGCCGTCTGGGAGCTGGAAGTTGAGGCCTGAAGCCTTAATTCCATTGGACATTGAAAGGATAGCCATAATGATGACTTGCCGTGCAGTTTGAGAAGAAATTTCTGGAGTAGTTTTGCAAGGGAGAAGCTTCAGGTACCAGCTTGCACATTTACACCATTGCGATCAACACAGCTCAAAGTGTCCTTAAGGAACGTGAATGGCCATACTCCGGCTCGTAGCTTCACGATGCGATGACAGCGTCTCCGGGACGTAGCAAGTTTCGGCGAAACAGATGAATCCATGGCTGGAATGCGCACATGCCTTTTGCAGGTATGAAGGCCCGGGAGGATGCTTCGTACAGTAGCTTCGTACCATGCTTTGCTCTGCGATCAACGAAAAGCAATACTGTATGCAACTAGGCCCACGGACATGCAGGGTGTGGGTGAATGCCAAGACTTTCGACGCGAGCCGAGGAGTGTCCAGTTGGCTAGCATCGAATAGCTCTTGTAGCAGGCGCCGATCCTCATGGCTCCGGGTTTCTCTGAAAACAAGCTGGCCACTGCGGAGCCGTGCTGGATCAGCAATTAATCGGCGCTCTTGGCGACTTTTAGGGCTGTAACAGTGAGACAGCCTAGTGGCTCCCACCAACTGATCCCATGAGCTCATAGCACGGGTTGTCCATCTAATCTGATGAGATAATTTCGCTCGAAGGCTGCCCAGAGCGGCGAATGGCGCGAGGTGCCATACGGACAATGACTAGAGCGACGACGATGTCGGACCTCCCATCGGAGAGGGCGTTCGGTGTGTGTAGCCGTCTGCGTAGTATGTGCGAGGCGCGGTAGTCATGTGGGAGCTCTCGTGGCCTGAGAGAAGCACGTCCAACACATTTGATCGGTCTTTGCCTGCTCGAACCATTTGACAGTGTTCTGCCTCCGCCGCCAGTCTCTATCCAAGACAGTAGCGGACTCGACGACCACGATGTCTCCAATGCTTCAGCCAACTTCCGTCCCTGCTCTCCATACTTCTCGCATCGCTCTTGCGCGACAACTCCGCAAGAAAGGCTCATATCGTCGAATCGAGACATCGAATTGGGAGGCTGGGAGGACGAGCACTTCATTGAAGCGTTCAGTCGATTTATATGGCTATTGCTTGGCGGTACTCAGGAAGAGATTTGTTTCCTGTGGCAGAGGGATTCGTCTTTGGTCGCGGCGAGCTCCAGCACCTCGATTCGATCCTCCATCCAAATTAATTCCATCGATGAGCCCCATCAAGTCCCTTCAGAGTACTCGATACACGTAAAGGTGAGTGTTGTGATGCAGAAAAAAGGTCTAAGTCGCCTGTGCTGATAAGTACTTCAAGACATCTCCGAATCGGCCCGAATCGGGAGGCGGGGCACCTCCCTACTTCGAAAGTGAGTGAAGATGCCTCTTGCTCGTCTCTCCGTACACATGATAGTAACAGAATATGTCCGCAGCTCATTGCCGAGATCTCTCCTTGCGACGACGCACTGCGAATATGTATCAATGCAGATGCCGGCTTGTACCAAGTCGAGGCCCTGGAGTCATTGCTGGATCTGCTGTGCCAATTGACCCTGGATGATGGTCGGAATTTCACACAACCATCAGTCCTCAATTATCCGCCCAAGAATCGCCCACTGCCATTCCTACAGGAGCCTGAGAACTCCGATCATCCAGCATTGCTACATGGCTGCTTCGAAAGACGAGCGCGGCAATTCCCTGACCGCGATGCCATAGAATTTCTTGCACGCGACCAGACGCGACAGCGATACACCTACAGGGATGTTGACAGGATCGCAGATCAGATCGCTTCAAAGCTACCACGCATTAGTGAGCATGGTAGGAGGCCCGTGGTGATAGCTATGGGACCATGCCCAGAGATGTACAATCTCGTATTTGGCTGTGCTCAAGTCTGGCCACCACTTTTGTCCTCTACCAGTAGATGCTCCTGTCGAACGGCAGTGGATAATACTGGACGACCTCAAATGCTGCGCGATACTAACAAGAAGTAGCGATTTGACGCTTCCTTTGTTTGCTGAAGATCAAGCGGAGCAACTGACAGCCAGCGGAATCACAATAACCAACACCTCGGAGTTCCTCCAATCTCGGCATCGCAACGGAGGACAGAATGGACTTTCTACTATCTCGTCCGCTGGGACATCGGAAGATGATCTCGCGTATATCATGTATACCTCTGGAACTACTGGAAAGCAAAGGGAGTTCAAATCAGCCACCTGTCAGTGGCATGTCTTGTCGCTGCTGATTGTGCTGTTGCGCCACTGAGCAACCAAGAGCCGCCTACACGATGGTTTCAATTCGCAGCTCCGACTTTCGACCCTTCCATCTTTGAAATTTTCTCACTTTGAGCAGTGGTGGCACTCTGTGTTGTGCCGAAAGGGAGCTAACGCTCGACGATGTCAATACCGTGCTAGCCAAATGGAGGTCGATGCGATGATGACAACACCTTCCATGGCATCTCTTGTGGACCCGAAACACTTGAAAGCTTTGGTGGCAATGGGTGAAGCGCTCAACCCAAAGGTCATTGGGGCTTTCTCGATGCATAATCCCGATGATCAGAGCAAGTGGTCGCCATCGGATGGTCCGCTGGGCCTCTACAACGGATATGGTCCCACCGAGACAACAATAAATTGCACAATGCTTACGCATGTGCCCAGCACAAACAGATGAGGCATCATTGGGCCACCGCTGCCCTCATGCTCTTTGGTCATTGTTGATGAATCAGACCCACTCCGACCATTGCCTTGGGGTTGCATAGGTGAGCTGCTTATAGCCGGCCCTCAAGTCAGTTCTCGTGGGTACCTCAACCGTCCAGAAGAGAATGCAAAAGCATTCTTGCCTTCAACTCCTTGGGGAAGAGCCTACCGTACGGGAGACCGGGCACGAGTTGTCTGGGATCAAAAGAGCGGCAGTGGAGTGGTGGAGTTTCTCGGAAGAATATCATCAGATCAGGTGAAGCTGAGCGGACGCCGGGTTGAACTTGGAGAGGTCGACGCTGTCATCATGAGTGCGAAGGATGTGCGCGAGGCTTTGTCGGTCGTTCACAAACCCAACGGGACTGATGCCAGCGGCAGTGAGAAGCTGGTGACGGCTGTGTCATTGAATGATATCGGTGCACAATGGGAGACTGTAAAGGCCCATATCGAACACGTTGTGCAAAAGGAACTACCGCCATTTATGAGGCCTTTCCGTCTCTTTCCCGTGCCTCAGCTACCGCGATCGGCAGCTGGCAAATTGGATCGCAAAGCACTGTCGCTCATGCTACAAGACGAGATACGTTCGGCCTTGACAGCAACATCTGACTTGTCAGCGCAGGCGAGAAATGGCTTGACGCAAGAGCTTCCTGCTCACTCTCGGAGGTAGAAGAGAAGCTCTTGAGTGTTCTTGAGGAAATAATGCAAACACGACCTGCTCCCGAAGCAAATCTGGTCGCGGAAATGGGGCTTGACAGCTTGAGAGCCATGAAATTCCTGTCGCGAGTTCGTGCAATGAACATTGCTGAAGGAATCTCTCTTCAGGAACTCCTAAGTGGGGCCAGCATTTCGTACTTTGTTGGCGCAGAAATCCTTGAAAATGGCAATGGCGAAGATCAGCTAGCTCCAAGGCTTTCCGAGTTCTCAACACGTCATCATCATGCAGCATCTCAACTCGCTGGCCTCCAGGCTGCAGATGTTGACGAAGTGCTACCTGCAACAGCGACCCAAAGTGGTATGATCGCGAGTCTTATTCGCTCTTCGCAAGGTGCTCGAAAGACGTATATCAACCACTCCTGCTACTACTTGACTCCCGAAAGGTGGACATTGATCGACTGATCAATGCCATTGAATGTATAACACTGGAGCGAGAGGCTTACCGTACCACATTCGTTCCCATCGATGATACCTTAGCGCCATTCGCTCAATGCATAATATCTCGGAAAGCCGCCGCAAAAGATAGAGAGACATGGTGTCAAGTTTTTCCGCCGATCCGGTACAGATACAGAAGATTACTGGCTTGAAAAGGCGGAAGAAGAGATTTCCTTGGAGCAGAACATCCTCTATCGAATCCAACTAATCAATGATCGGACTCTGATCTTCAGCCTCTTTCACGGAATATTCGACGGCGGCTCACTGGAGCTTCTGCTAGTCGATATTGAACGGAAATATCGAGGCCTTGCACCCGAACCACGTACCGATATCTCTTTGGCCGCCAAATCGCACTTCGATGCTCGCTCGCAAGCGACTGACGAGTTCTGGCTACGTGAAACAGCAGATTATCAAGCCGAGAGCATACCTGCTCTTTCTGGAAGCAAGCCGCGACATTTCAAGGCATCCACACAGGATGACACGTGTGTCTTGCAGCGTACGACGTCCATGACATACGCCGAATTGCAGGCTAGCAGTCGCGACATTGGTGCAAGTCCTCTTGCGGTATGGCAGACAGCTTGGGCACTTCTTCTGTCCGCATTTTCGGAAACTCAGACTGGTGATGTGATGTTCGGAAGTCTCATTTCGAACAGATTCGATGCCGACATTGCCGTATGCCATGGCCCCACATTCTCCATGCTGCCATGCCGTGTTCGGCTTCCTGACGAAAGTGACCAAAAGACCACCGTTGCCAAACTTGCAGCGCTTCTTGCTCACAATGGCATGCGTGCTCTTGCCCATCCGCATCCTGCCTTGGGACTCGTCACAACCGCCGAAGGCAAACTTCCCTTCGATTCACTCCTAGCACTGCAGCATTTCGAAAGGAATGGAGATGCTGATACGGAGACCGACTCACTCTGGGATCGCATATCATTGCCTGCTATGCGCAACGACTTTGGCGCAATGCTTGAAGTATGGCCATACGATCCTTGCACACCTCGGGCGTTATGGAAACGAGATTCTCCGATGAGCATCAAGATCACATTCAAGACGGACCTGCTCACCAAGAAAAGTTGCGAATCGAATCTTGGCTCAGGTGTCTTGCATTGCGAGCTCAATTCTCAATGGTCCCGAGCAGATAGCCGCCGAGTGTTTGTCATCGATTTCAAGTCTCTGCTGTCTTTGGAGAATCCCATTCCGCTCAAACTTGAGGCTGGAACCATGCTGTTACACTCTCAATTCGAGCACTTTGCCAGTACCCAACCGGACAGAGTTGCTCTGGCTTTCAAGCACTCCCTCGCCGAGCCGTCTCTTGAGCTCACATATCAGCAAATTGAATGCCAAGGCCGACTTTCTCGCTCGTCGTGTCCAACATCATTTTGAGGGCCAAGCACCAATCGACATGGTGAGTATTTCCTTGTGTATAAGGCATAACTCCGAGCGAAACGTGTGGGACTGAGCCAGCAGTGTCAGAGCTGGTAGCACTGTCTCAGCGCCGTGTCTCGGAGTGCCTATCATTTGAACCATTGCTGACCCTTATACCCATTGCTTCAGGTGATTCCAATTTGCCTCGAAAAGAGTCCCGAGCTGTACATTGCTGTGCTGGGTATCCTGAAAGCTGGAGCCGCGTGGTGCCCAATCGATATAGCTTTCCCTGCTCAGAGGCGACTTGAACTCATCAAACGAACTAAAAGCTCGTTGCTTGTGGCATCCAGGCGACTGAGCATCTTGTTGACGAATGCTTGCCGAAAGGTACCAGAGCTATTCTAGTTGATCTGGTGACACCGGACACAGAACCATTGCACTCCATGATACATGTACCCCTGCAGCCAGATCACCTTGCCTACCTGATCTGGACGAGCGGAACTACTGGAGCGCCGAAAGGAGTGATGATTGAGCATTCAGCAGCCGTCCACGCAATGGTCGCACTCCAAAAGAGCATTCCCACCAGTTACGATGTCGCCAGCGGCCAGCCGACTATCCCTAGAGTTCTCAACTTCTGTTCCTACAGTTTCGACGTCTTTGTTGAAGACCTTTTCTACACTTGGGGGTCTGGGTGGCACATTGGTATCATCTACTCGAGAGATCATGTTGGGCAGCTTTACACAACTGGTCGTCGATATGAAAGCGACACATGCTCATCTCACGCCAAGTTTCGGTGCCTCCGTCCGACGCAAAGATCTTGGTGATACCCACAAGTCGTTACCATGATTGGAGAGAAAATTAACCGAACGAGTTGCCAATGACTGGAGCTGGCACACAAAGTCATTCAACACCTATGGCCCGGCTGAGAATGCTGTTGTCTCAACTTTGCGTCAGTTCAGCAACGAGACCGAAGACGAGGCAAAAGCTGCAAATGTTGGCTGGTCGCTTCCGTCAGTGTCTTCCTTCGTTGTCACTCCGAGGCACCCCATCGTTTGGTGCCTTTCAATGGCGTTGGAGAGCTGGCGTTGGGCGGCTATCAGCTCGCTCGTGGATATTTGGACGATCCAGTCAAGACTTCAGCCCGCTTTGTGTGGTCGGACACGCTCCAGCAACGTATTTACTTGACGGGCGACACTGTCCGGATGGTCGATCATGGCATTGAGTTTCTAGGCCGTAATGACGACCTCGTTAAGCTCAACGGGATCCGTGTTGAGCTCAGTGAGATAAGTGCCACATGTGCCGGTGCTCACGAGGATATTGAACACATCGAAACCTTCCTCCTGGCCCGACCTGACAGACCTACGAAGTCGGTTGTGTCTTTCGCATCGTTGCGCGACAATGCCGCAGATGCACCGCTCGTCGCGACAGACAAACGTGCTTCAACGGTCAGAGATAAGATCTTGGCCACAGCCCATCAATTTCTACCAGATTACATGGTCCGTCATTTCTCATTCTGCTCAACCAAATGCCCCGGACAGCATCCAACAAGGTCGATCGAAAAGTGCTTCAGTCAGTATATGAGTCGATTGATCTGACCTGCTTCGACACAGCAGCGCCGACCTCCTCCGATAGCAGAGAAGAAGCGAAAGGAAAAGAAAGAATGCGCACCTCCATCGAGGAGCAAGTGGTTGAAATCATGTCAAGTCTGGCTGGCGTAGACGCTAACATAATCCTGGACAACATGAGCCTCGCTCGGCTAGGAATTCACTCCATCTCTGCAATCCGTCTGGCGTGGCGTCTCAAAAAGGAAGCCAACGTTGATATCGCGGTTGTCGACATGTTCAGCTGTTCCACTGTTGGTCAACTATTGGACCTTGTCAGCTCGCGGAGTCTCGGAGCATTCGGGTGCAAAGACAGCAGGAGGCTTCTGAGTGGCTAGACGACATTGAGCAGCAGCTCTTGGAGAGGTTTGCAGTGCGTCTCCCGTCCCAAGAGTCGGTCTCTACTCCGGCAAATAAAGGCGATTCGTCCAGCCACAGCCATGCAGGAGAGTCTTGTTGTCGAGTCCCTGCGAAACAGTCGCAGCTACTGGAGTCACAGGATGTTTAGGCTCAACGGAGTCGAACTTGATCGTTTGCGTGTAGCATGGGAAATCTGTTGCGGGAAGCAATGAGATCCTTCGCACCAGCTTTTTCGTTCCTGCTGAAGTCGATGACGACGCGGTCGCTTGGCTGAAAAGTGTGGGTATCGAAAGTGCGGTTCTTCAAGCTGTGGTCAAATCGTCCTCGGTGCGCTGGTCATCGAAGACATGGGATTCCAGTTCACAAGATCTAGCGACTGTAGCCGACGATGCCGCACAGATGGCACGCAACGAAGCCACTCCATTGGCTTCTGCTAGACTGATCTCACCATGGTCCATCACAATCCTCGCTGATCAAAGCACGGACGAGACAGTCATGATGTTATCAATCCATCACTCTCTCCATGACGCTTGGTCTATGCAGAGTATCCTTGACGACGTCTGTCAACATTACTGCACACGAAGCGATCGAATTCCCAGAAGAACGCAGTTCGGACATGCCTTACGATCAGGTCTCTATGCCACTGGCGAGAAAATCAGTAAATCGAAAGAGGTCATGCATAATCTGTACGATGGACTTGTAGAGGACTTGGGATCTGTGTTGAACACCAAACTCCCCGACCTAACGGCTTCCCGACATGCCCAAAAGCGCTGCATTCTACGCACTTCGTCCCAAATAAGTCAGCTGACGAGACCGGGCTGTGGGATAGACTTCAAAACCACAACAAGGACGCATGACCTTGGGTCCCCAATGCACTTGATCACAGCTGCATTTGGCTCGGTGCTTGCGCAGTACCTGGAAAGCCGCTACGTTGTTCTGGGCGAAACAATCGACCAGAGGATTTTCGATCCGCAGCTGCAGACAGGCATTGGACCCATGATCGCAACGATTCCTCGAGCTATACGTATCGATTCGTCTCTCTCCAACATCCTGTCCTCGAGGGCCAACGCTAGTTCGGAAGAGCTCAGCCACATTCGGCCATCTGCTCTGCGAAAACTTCTCGGCATCAACAGTGAGCTTCCACTTTGGCCTGCCTTGATCGTTTTTCAATCCGGCTACAGACGGTGAAGGGGAAGAAGCCAGTGTTCAGTTCTGGATGAAATGGAAGATCTTGTCGGGCTTTGTGTGGAGCATCCACTGGCATTGAACATTTTCGAGCACCAGGCGAATCAAGGCCTGACTTTCGAGCTCAGCGGTGACAACCAGTCATCTGCAAGCAGCAGCTGCAGATGTTACTCGACCAAGTCTTTGCTCAATTGGATGCAATGCTGGCTCACCCCGACGTCCCGCTCGAAGAGCTCAACAACCAACTACCTAGATCTCTCCTTGCGATGACGGAAATGGAAAGCACATCAATACGAGACCTTGGAAGGCTGGATTGTGACGCCAGCTGGACAGTATAACAAGTCCTGCTATTAACCCCGTTGCCTGGGTGGAGTACCATGCACGCCATCATCCTGACTGGGTCGCTGTTGAAGAGATCGTCGACTTGGATGAGCCTGAGCTTACCCGCAGATGGACATATGCGGGATTGCTCGCAAATGCTTCGCAAGTGCTGGAAATGCTTCAAACCCATGAAATACCAAAAGGAAGCGTGGTTGGCCTCCATCTGGGGAGAACGCTCGAGTCATTTGCAGCAATAATAGCCTTGTTTCGGGGAGAGTACATATACTTGCCTCTCGATGAAGAACTGCCCCCAGAACGCACGCGTATGCTGGTTGCTGAAGCCGGAGCCAAAGCAATCATTACCACAAGCGATATGCTTGAAGAGCTTGAGGTAGATGAGCCGCTTTCCTTAATCAGGAGACTTGGCCTAATACTATTAGACGATACGTTTGACGACCCATCATCGCTCCCGAATCTTCCAGCATACACTGGCCACAAGGACAGCACACAAGATGGTTACATCCTGTTCACATCTGGCTCAACCGGCAAGCCGAAAGGTGTCCGAGTAACCAACTCTAATCTTTGCAGCTTCATCGAGGCCTTTGCCAGGCGAATTCTAGACAACTCGCCGAAAACTGCCAATCTAGCCGGCACCGGCAAGTATCTCAATCTCGCCAGTCGAGCTTTCGACCCGCATCTTACGCACATGTTTATGGCATGGCGCTTGGTCTTGCAGCCACCATCGGCCCTCGAATGATGATGCTCGGTAACCTGGAGAGCGTTATAGTCCAGAATGGCATCACGCACTTTGGTACTGTCCCCAGTGTGTTGCAACAAGCTCGCTTGGCCCGGCCAAGGTTCCAAACGTGGTGTTTGTGACAGTCGGTGGAGAGAAGGTTTCGAATGATGTCCTTGCCATGTGGACCGAAGACGAAGCCCACAGCCCACTGATGATGAACGTGTACGGCCCGACTGAGTGTACGATCGGTTGCACCAGCAACATCGTTGACAGCACCTCCAACGCTCGCAACATCGGGCGTGTTTTCGATTCCGCCGCGGCGATCATCTTTGCAAGGGAGGACTCTGATTCAGGCGCACAATTATTGCCAAGCGAGGCCAGACAGGAGAACTTTGCATTGCTGGCGATCTAGTGTCACTCGGATACCTCGACCGTCCTGAGGCTCAGGCAAAGGCCTTTGGCACCACGGAACTGCTAGGCCAGCCGAAAAGGTTCTACAGAACTGGCGATCTGGTGCGAATGATGGCAAATGGCTGCATTGAATATCTGGGGCGATCAGACAACCAGGCTAAAGTCAACGGTCAGCGTCTCGAGTTGGGCGAAGTGGAGCATTTCTTACGTCGGACAGCCGAGGAGATGCAGGTGAAGCTTGACTTTGCTGCTGCTGTCATCCAGCATCCATCACTACCACGACCGCGACTCTTTACATTTGTCACTCAATCTGGCTCTGAGAGATCTGATGCGAACCTGAGTATCGTTCCCCCCGACACGGGCCTCTCAACGAAGCTATCGGATGCATGCGCAAGGTCTCTGCCAGCATTCATGGTCCCAGACTTGGTTTGGGTCAATCGCATACCATATCTCAGGGCATCTGAAAAGGTTGACCAGAAGCAATTGAAGGCCCTAATCGAAAAGACTCCTCTTTACCTCTTGCAAAACGACAATTCAAGCGATGACGAAGTCGAAGCTTCGCAGTCGCTGACAGCAGACGAGGAGCTTGTAGTCCAGGCCGTAGAACGCACGATAGGAGCACAGGTAGATGGAGCGCCTACACCTGACCGGAGCATCTATGAGCTTGGCATTGACAGTCTTTCCGCGGTCCACCTGTCCGCACACCTCAAGCGTCTGGACTTCCAAGTGACTGTGGCCGACGTCCTTAGTCACCCAACAATTCGAAAGCCTGGCAGATTACCACAGTACGCCACAAGTAGCCGCGGACTCCGCGAGTATGCAGCAGAAGGGTACGCAGAAAATTGAATGTTCGCCAGGACTCACCGGGATGAGATCGTCAACAAATTGGGCGAAGCGGCTGCTACGATCGAGCTGATCCTGCCAACAATGCCGCTGCAGAGCTCATTGCTGGCGCGGTCACTCGCACAGATTGAAGAGTATGATCCTGAACTATCGCCCGGAATTCTATATGTAACACAGCTTCGCTACAGCCTTGACCAATCAACGGACCTGCATCGCTATACCTCAGCTGTGGAGCAAGTGTTGAGGGAAGAAACAAATGCTCAGGACTTGCTTCTACCAGACAAATACTGGCGAGATGGCACAAATTGTACACTCAAGAGTTGCATGGGAGACCTGATGTTTCCGGTGCACAGCTCCTGGAGCGAGTGGCAGGCGTCGGGGTCCCTTAATGCCACAGCTCATGAGCTCGTTCAGAACATGAGCTATTTGCCGCCTGTCCGCGTCCACATCTTCTACAGCGAGGCGACTGAAGTCTTGGTCTCTTTACACCATTCTCTTTTCGATGGGGACGCAATAAGACAGATACGATCTCGCATCGAAGAATGCTATGACCGTCAGTCTCCTGCGAAGAAGTCTTCCGACAGTCTCAAGCAGCTAGTAGCACAGCTTGAGTCGGTGAATATGGATGCATCCAGGACATTCTGGCAAGAGAGTCTGGCCAATGCCACGCCATGTCTCATCAATGATCCAGATAAACTTGTCACCGCCGAGCCTAGCGACGTGGCTCGCTCAACGCAACGACTGTCGGTCCCGCTACCTGAGCTCCGGTCTGCAGCTCAAGCCAACAACATCTCACTGAACGCTTTGTTTCAGACAGTATTCGCATTGCTTCTATCCGAGTTACTACCAGAGCAACCCGAGGTCATCTTTGGTAGTGTCCTCTCGCTACGACCACTGCTCTCTTCAACTGTCGATAACGTTGACCATTTGATTGCGCCCTGTCTGAACACGCTACACAAAGAGTATGCTTGTCGCTGGCAGCACAGAATGCTGGATCGTTCAGCGTATTGGCACAGCAAATCAGGGAGAATCTGTCCAGAACGATGACACACGCATTTGTCCCTGTCGACCAAATCATGAGTGGTCTCGCTGCGAGCATGCACTTTTCGAAGCTGTCATTAGCGTCAACGTCCACTCGAAGGAGGGTAGTAAAGGCTGTGAAACTCAACCGGGGCTGATGACATTGATTGAGACGATCAGCACTGCCAACGTCCCATTTGCGGCCGATGTCAACGTCTATTCTGACCGAGATTACGTGGAGGTCGATATTTCCTCCAACTCCGCCCATGCAGGGCTTTCCGACATTCCAAAAATTGCAGCTCGTTTCGCAGAGCTCTGCACCTTATACGTGCAGCGCCCGGACATGCAACTGTCTGACTTGCTGCCTTCATTACCAGCGCTTCTCTACCCTCGGCTCGCAATAATGACAATGAAGAGGATGCACCAGACAGCAGTCCCTGGTCAGTTACCGAGTCACTTCTTCGCGAGGTCATCTCCGACATCCTTCAGGTCCCGGTGAATCAGTTGACCAAGCGAACCTCGTTCTATCGTCTTGGGTTGGACTCGATACTGGTTCTAAGGCTGGCTAGACTTGTGCGTGACAAATCTGGAGTCAAGCTGAGTCCAGTTGCCATACTCCGTGCTCGCTGTATCGAAGCGGTGGCGAAGCTCGTTGATGGACCTTCGCAGCGAATCGTGCAGCAACTCGAGCCCAATGCATACACCCAAACTGTCCACAGACTAGCTCAGAGCTTGCCGAAGACGGCTGACGTCGAGTGCTTCTATCTTTGCAACACCCATGCAGCAGGGCATGCTCAGCGCAGGATTATCAGACACTACTCAGCCAAGTCAGACCCGAAACTCATATGTATACCAGCACACATTCGAGCTTGAAAAGCCGAGCCATCTGGACCTGAGCACCTTGCAGTCAGCCTGGAGCCAGGTTGTCCGGCAAGTTGAGATTTTGCGCACACTTTCCACTTCACTGGGGATAGCGAACAGCCTTGGCTAGGTGTCGTGCGACCCACCGTGGACGATACTATCAGGGTATTCCAATCGATCGCGGAGGCCAAAGAAGCGCCTGTGCATGTCGACGTTGCCAATCACCTCGCTCAATGCGCGGTTGCGATGACGGCAAGTGAACCTGTTTTGCTGACATTCACGATGCACCATGCTAGCTACGATGCAACGTCTCTGCCTCTTCTTTGGCGTACATTCCAAGAAGCATGTCGAACGCAAGCCAAATCAACGCGAATGCCAACGAAATTCTCTCCATTGGCCGAGCAGATAGCTGTACAACAACCCAGCGCCGTCAATTACTGGACAAAACAGCTGCAAGGATATACATACGAGCAAATGGTACTCGACGAGGACGAGCAGAACCCCAAACGAGTTCGATCCACTATCAATATACTTCCTCAGCAGCTCGAAGCAGTTCAGACCAGTTGTCGGACCCTCGATGTCGCTCTTCAAGCCGCTCTTTTGCTCGCATGGAGCAAATGTCTCGCGGTGAACGTGCTAACCCAATCTGATGTGGTCTTCGGTCAAGTCTTGAGCGGTCGGTCGCTTGAAGGCGCAGATTCTGTCATAGGCCCTACACTGAACGCTGTTGCAATGCGGGTACCACTTTCGGGGGATGTGACGAATGCTCAAGCTCTACTAAAGGTCCAGACGTTGTCTGAAGAAGCACAGCAACACCAAGTGGCTTCTCTACGGAAGGTGCAGAATGAATGGCGCTCGTCGACGGAAGTGCTGCAGCGGATCTTTTTCAGAGCTTGTTCGTGTTCAACGGTGAAGCTGGTGAGGCTGCCTCATCTGATACCAGCTTCTGGCACCGTACTTCGCTCGGAGCTGCCAACGAGGATGACGGTTTCACAGAGGTAAGTCGCACTTTTGGAGCTACGATGTGGCTTGTGTATCATGCTGATTTTTGCTTGCGTGCAGTATCCCTTGGTTGGCACCGTCGACGTGTCTCCGTCTGGATTGTATCTCCGAATTCATGCATCAAGTGCTCATTTTGATGCCCGAGCAGTCCAGAGCTTCGCTGAGCTCTTCGAACTCCAGCTCAAGGAGCTGTTGTCATCCCCGGACGCTTCAAGTGTTTTCTCTCCTCTTTGCCATTGCAGAAGAAACACTCCACCGCCTCTGATCGCAAGGGCAGAGCCGACAGCAGCGATTCAGAAGCTAGATTTGGTGAAGGAGACCAGCAATTGTGTAGAATCATTTTGGATGCTACACAGGCACTTCTTGACAAGGGCCCAATCGACGTTGATACGAATCTGTTCCGAGTTGGTCTGGATTCGATCCTGGCCATCCGTTTGTCTTCGAAGCTGAGACGCACAGAGGTACCGCTCACCGTCAACGATATCATGCAAGGCAAGACCATCGTCAACATGGTAGCAAGACGGCGCCAAATGCTGGAGCGCAAGAACCAGAAGCAGGCATCAACAAAGCCTCAAACGACCTTGCTTGACAAGAGACAAGAATCTGCAGCTGTCCAGGCATTGGGCTGGACTCCAAGTCAAGTAGAGTCGGTCTTGCCTTGTCTTTCCGGCCAACAAGAAACATCTTGCCTATTGGATCCATGCTGGTCACCGTTCTTTGAAGCGCCGTGGATATACAGACTCAAGACCACGCCTGCCATGCCAGATGTTCAGCGGGCATGGGGTGAATTGCGAAGACGACATGCCATCCTGCGCAGCTCTTTCGTCGCCATGGATTGTGGAGGTAATGGCCAAGCCGTGCAAGTAACGCAGAATCCTTCTTGCGTTGACAGCCGCTCAGACGGCACATTCGTCGTGGTGCAGAACGGCAGTGCACAGACCTTGGACGAAGCTGTGGTGCAGCATCTGCTCGAGACAACGGAAAGCCCAGCAACCTTCTCTCGCCGCCAATCTCATTGACGGTCCTTGCAGCCGCCGGCGAGTGTGCATGTATCATCCGTCTACATCATGCCATGTATGACGCTTGGAGCATGAGGCTGTGATCAAAGATCTGGACAGGCTGCTTACAGGCCACGAGATTACTTGGGAGCCTGCCAATCTACCCGCGGACGATCAAGGACGTTCTTGGACAGCGAGACCAAGATGCCGAGCAATCCTTTTGGTCGCAGGCCCTCAGAAGCGCACAGGCGACAATTCTGACACCAAAGACAACAGCTGCGAACATGGGACCTTTAGGCCCACAACACCTGGTGCGACTTCCATCAATGGTGCCGGCCACTACCGTCCAGTCTCTTGATCTCCTTGCTCAAGAGAAGGCTGGCTCGTCATTGTCTTCCGCTATATTGGTCGCGTTTGCGAAGACGCTGTCAAACTCCTTCGACACCGCGCTCGCCTCTCCGACATTCGGTTTCTACATGCATCGCGATCAATCGGCTCGCTCGACCTTACACAGGTTGCTGTACCCACACTCACTCTGACACCTCTCTCGGTCGATTTTGCTGGAAGCGGAACGTTGACCGAAAAAAGTCCAGGTCCTTCAGAATGTCCTTGGCCAGGTCACGCAGTATGGTCAAGCGCCCATGCACGACATGTTGGCGCAGAAAAATCAAGACCAACCACTATTCAATGCGTACATCAATCTGCTTTATCGTGACAGCAGCGACAAGGCCAGTCCTATGGGAGTCCTCGAGAGATTCAAGCCATCTTCCAACACTTACTTTACAGAGACAGAACCGCAAGTCCAGACACTGCTCCAACGCTGAGAGGCCTGGAGACAAAGCATATCGCTCCATTGCGCATCTTCGTTGATGTCGTGATCGACAAGACTGCTGATGGAATTTCGTTCGGCATCAGGTGTGATTCTGGACTCTATGACGTTGAGCATGTGCAGGACTTTGCGGCGCGATTTGTGAGAGAAATGGAGACTGTCAGAAGAGTGCTAGAAGAAGCATGATGATGTTCTATCTCGCAACCATGATGTGGTCCAGAGGAGAGACGAGGAATGAAGCTTGGCGATAGGCGCAAATTAAAGCTTGTGTATTTTTAGATCCTTGTTATCGCGATGGCATTCTGTTTGGCATCTTTTACTTCCGGTCATCTCCCTTCTCTTCAAACACACTGAGGTCACATTTGCGAGTGGGCCCGTCGTGCTGCTTCACAGAGGAATCGAAGGAAGTAAGAGCAAGTCACTACGTTCGAAGAGCAAGGAGGACCCTCAAACAATGGAGACCTTACCCGCGAGCTCTCCGGACAACGGGAATCGAGCACGATTTGGCGTACAACACTGATCGAGGCCGACAATGTCACGTCTAGTTGCGGTACAGGAGATGCTCACATCTTCCTTGCATCACACCTTGACAATGATGTGGAGGCCGATTTGTTTTGACTTCAGCATCGCGGCTGATCATGGAGCCAGCCATTGGAGTCGTCCTGGGCTTTGGAAGCGCTAGTATCGCATGTCGACACGGCACTTCCGGGAGTGAACCTCCTGTATACCTTTGCTTCAAGATGACACTAGAGTCGAAAATATATCCTGGACGTGGCAATGCTTTCACGAGGCTGAGTGAAGGGTCGAACGGTAGAGAAGCAGAAGCGGTCACCTTCGCGCCGCAGCAATACTGCCAGGTGACTGCTACAACGGCTACGTATGGCATGCAAGGGCTCTATTGCCTTCAAGACAAGCCTTAAGTACCTCCATCTTGCAGGTATACCGCGCAAAACCTGGTGCATGGTGCTGATCCATGCACCCCGCAACGAGTGCATCGATCTCGCGGTGATCATCGGATTTGTCGCGCATTCGCATTTCAGCGCCTCAGGGCTTCAATTGCAAGCCAGGCAGGCAAGCCGCTGGCCATGTTCTTGTCAGAGAGACTCTCATTGAGCATTTCCTTGGCCAAGTCTGCTTTCCTCAGTCGTTGACCTTCGCTGACTTCGACATCATGTGAGGCGTACTCAAGCACAATACCAAGCATGCACACTGCAGCCACATGCGATGAGGCTCCTCGACATGCGTTTACTTTTGCTGCTCCGAAGAACCAGAGCTTCCGGTCGTTGCAACCTTGGACGGTTGGAATAGAGGCCATCACCGTGGCGGCAATATTCCAACATGACAGGACGGGAAATGCCAAGAGCTGCAAACACTACTCTAGCGCTGGAGGGCCGACAACGTTGCTTTTCACCATTGCGAGCGTGGCTGCTCTAAAAAAGCCACGAGGTCTTGGTATCTGTTGATCGCAGCCTCAAATGGCGAACACTCTACTGCCAAGACCGGTAGATGGAGTTCCCACGACATGTTGCGACAGCACCACAACGCTTGACATACTTGAGGCGGGGTCTTGGTATAGAGATTTAACATCTCTTGGCTGATCACTTCTATGTTTGTGACGACATGGTAGAAGGGCTAGTGCTATGCCTTTCGTCCGTTGGGCACTATAAGATCAGATAGGTATGTTGAGCTCCTGACGCGCTGCTGTTCACGACTCCCACCCAATTTCATAGCATCACTTTCAGTCCAAGATGCAATTCTCTACCATTGTCGGTGCTCTTTTGAGCGCCTCTGTCGCTTTTGCATCGCCAACTCCCACCATCGAGGAGCGTCAAGCTGCCTGCGGAACCGGTATCAGTCCTGCACGATCTCAAGAGGTTGTCCGAGCATTCAGCAGCGCCGGTGTCACTCCAACTCTCATCCCATCGATCTCTCCAAAGAGCGACCTGAAGATCACCTACCCTACCGTCAACATTAACCTTGGCACTCAAACAACAACTCTTCGTAAGTTTTATGGCACGCTCAAAGCGCCCGAACAGCTACTTACGAAGTTCTGCAGAGACCGTTCAGGCTCCAGCCTTCCAATTCACAACACCTGTAGGCGACTCAGCATCGCAGACCTACTCCCTCTTCCTCGTCGACCCAGATGTCCCTGGTCCCAACGGCCCACCAGTCCTCGGCAGCCCGCGTATCAACTTCCTCCATTGGTACGTCTCTGGAATCAAGCGATGCGGCACCTCCGGCAACACTGTCACCATTTACGAGCCCCCAACCCCAGTTTCGCCAGGCGAGCAACACAGATATACCTGGTTGGTCTACCGTGAGCCAGCTGGCTACTCTCCAAACGTTCTCCAGGCGCAGGTCCGTCCCGGATTTGATTTGCTTGGTTACACTAGCCGTGGCAAGCTTGGACAACCGATTGCTGGCAACTTCATGAACCAGTCAATTACCAACACATAAAAGCACTGTTGTCGATGATTAGTGAAGGCAGAATCCCTGACTGTATCATAAGCAAATGGTCATAATTGATTCTGATGAACGACTGCAATCGATTTCAATGAAAATTAACGCGGACTTCCCCTTACACACTCATGCGTGCTGCTTCGTTACATTGTTTCGCATCTTCTCAAGCGCAAATACAAGACCGCTGGGCAGTTGCGCTTCGTGGATCAGTACTGCAACTGCACCTTTGAGTGATGAGGTCCCGATGGCTATTCGTTCCCAAATGATCGTCGGCCTTCTTTGGTCACGAATGCAATCTCATGCTGACCATGCTCAGGCATGCAAGAGAATCGCGTATGGCACTGCTGCGTTCCCATATAGATATCTTGAGGCGGCTCAAGCTCGTGCCCCAGAAACTTGTGCAGGCCTGGAGCATCGTCGTCCTTGTCGTCTAAGAGCCAAATCTTGCAAGGTCCAGCCTTCTCTATAGGTTCGGAAGTTGCTTGACATCTCTAACGCAGATAGAGTTACTCTGTGTACGACGCATCTTGCCATCCCAAGCTGGCTTCATCGAAGAGCTCGGCACGTGTTAAGCAATGCTCAAAGCTGTTGTGCACTTTTACTTCGCATTCGTCCTCGCATTCCACGTCTCTCACAGTTATGTGTCTCCGACCATCATCCAGATCAGAATCAGAGCCCATAGAGCAATCACATTGCCAGCGTCTTGAAAGCCTCGATGACTTTGCGGACTCAGGTCGTCCTCAAACGAAAGAAAGGAAAGCAATACCGCCGCCGTGATATAGCCAAGGATGACGCGAAGCATCTCAGCCAAAATCCATCAAATCTCCGAGCCCGCGTCTGCCAACCAACCTCATGGCAATGCCAATGCACGCACGCAGGGGAAGCGCATTCCAGACTTCCTCACGGCCAACTCATACTCACGTGCTTTTATAAGATCTTGTTAGACACAGTCGAACAATTCCAACAACACCATACTTCCACGCATCTCCATTCTCTTCACTTACCCCAGCATCAAGAACAACTACCGAAACGCTGTTCTCACACGCTGACCCAATCTGTCACTAGCGCGACACGGAAACGCGTCTCACAGCTGCACCCACTCAAGCCACCGAACACCGCTCAGGACAGAAACATTCACTTATGGCAATACTATGCATTAAGCTACCTATCTACCATTCCATGTCGCTTTTCTGCAACATTGTCAACATACAGCCCCATCGTCTTCTCTTACAAACCAGGTTCAGCAGGGATGTGACGCGTGAAAGACGCGCAGCGCGATCCGCGCACCGTGAAAGCCAGCACTTTTCAAACCTGCGAATTTTGAAGCAGAATTTTTTCCCGTCTTCTTTCACCGCTCC
>JALHSO010000033.1:0-30193 GCA_022984855.1 Dimocarpus longan
ATGAGCATGTGATATCACACCTCGATAAAGCAACATGCATACACTCTGCATTTGCAGGCGTGAAGCAATCTCTGATCGAGTGTTAGCGCTTCGACCCGCGAATACATTGGCACAAGTACCTGCACAGGACGATTATCGAGACAATTGCGCGCGTGCTTCATACAGGTCACGGCCACGTACGGTGAGTTCATTATCTCAAACTCGAGCATAAGCAGTGGAGAGGCATTTTGATGCAGTCAAAACTACCGGAAAGCACCTGTTTCCTTTTGACAAACCACTGGCGTTCCATGGGACATGTTCTCTTCATCCACTGGGTCGAATGTCCAAAGGAACTATCCTCTTCTACCTGTGTGTCTCCAATTATCAACGTCAACAGCAGAGTCTCTATGTCTGCGGAGTTGGAATGTGATAGGTGGTGCCATTGAGGTTCTGGCGCCGCCGCGCCTACTACTCACATGCGACTCCAGCCCACTCAAGGATGTCTCTGCATCATCTTCTGGAATCGTGGGAGCGTACTCATCCGCCTTTCGAGCATCGTCATCTGGACGAGTCAGCATACCTGTACCGGCAGACCTATCGAGAAGGGCTCTTACGCTGCCTGCAGTAATCGGAGTCTTCTATCAAGTCCATGAAACGGGGCTTCGTGCAGCGATCCTCTTTACAGCGGTCTTGAATACTGTCAGCCCTCATCCCAACTTTGGCGAGCGACCTACTCCACTCACGGTCCGAGCAATATTGTTTGCCATCATTGTATGCTGGGCAAGCGAGTGCTCTGTACTTCTTGTTGAGGCTCAAATGGCAGATGTCTAGCCCATGCTCGTCAGCAGAGATCTCCCCCACTGAACAATGTACTGGAGGATGACGCTTGGCACACAGCTTTTGCCATACACCAGCAAGAATGTAAGGAACCCCGTCGCACGGATCTCTCTCCACGAACTGGTCCGCTTGACACTTATCTGCAGTATGACATTAGCGCGACCGCAACTGCTTTGGAAGCGCGGTGGACGTACGGTGTACACAGAAGTAGAGGTCGCCTTCGACCTGATCCATGCAGCCGTCTCTTCTGCATTTGTCTTCTGCTGTCAGAGGAATGGATTCAGAAGCTTCAAAACGGTGAAGGCCACTCACGATTGAAACAAAATTGCGAACCCGACTGCCCGCTTGCTAGTACACTTGATGCATATCTGATGTGTCAAGCAAAACGGTATTGATGAGTCGCCTGGTTCACGAGCGTGTTTGCAATCATCCTCCAAACACTTCAGATCTGCATAATCTGTATACCAGGTAAGCAAAAGGATATTGCGCAGCCAAAGGCCCGATGCACTAACGTTGGTCGCATAGTCGTGTCGCATAATTTGTCCCGTTTTCCTGCTCAATGACCTCGTGAGGCGCCTCGTGGATACAGAATGGCTCTGCACAGCGATCTTGTTGATACAGTCAACGTACGCTCGCAACCTTCGAGACACGAGCAACCTACGGACTTTGCAATACAGCGAGAAGTTCTGATTATCCTCCTCTTTCAATAATCTCGCTGGCGCATACGAGCTGCACTCCTCCCTTATTGCACGGTATGTGACTACGCAAGAGCGTTTGTTCCTTCTCATGAATTGAGGCTGCTGTCGACAGTTTCTGACGTAGCACGCGTCTGCTAACACTGGTCAGTGGACTTTGAACAACCGCTAAAGCTTGTTCCCTGGGAACTTACGCTCGCCGCATACTGAATAGGCCGTAATCGCTTGCTGGCGACACCTGCTGACAAGACAAGATCGTTGTTCACTCGATGTTTCTCGCGCATGACTCCGCGAGGCGTGAATGCATCTGCTCGTACTCAACCATTCAGTTGAAGAAGAAAGACAGATCAGAGGAAGGCAGCGTTCAAGAAATCTCAGACGCGCGAAAAGCGCTTCGCCCAAGACTCAAGCAAAAGGGCGACAAAACAACTCAGACCGATCGAGCACATTCACCGTCACGGATGTAACTATACTTGCAGCTGCTATCAGCGAGAATTGCCTCTATAGGCTCATTCAACCCGCCTAGATGTTGTGCAGCAACACGAGGCGTAGTGCATGAATGCAGTGCTGCGTGTCTCGCTAGGAGTGGTCACATCTAACACGGACCTGACCCGACCAATGGAGGAAGGAGCCGCGTTCGCATGTGCGCGATATCGCTTAAGCAAGCAAGAGGCTCACGCGATGAGAAAAGCCGACTGTCGTTTACCGAGCTCGAGCTACAATACATTCTACCCTACTACTGGAGATAAAATCCTCTTTGACTTGGCGTTCCGTCGGAAAGCCATTCGACACTGATCAACGCGAGACAGCCGGTTGAGCACACCTGGAACAATTTGAGGTCATATCTTCGGATCTATCCTATTTGATTCTACGATCAAGAAAGTTGAGTAGTAAGCTTGACTTGCAAACTTCTACATAACACTACACCTTCCAAAATCTACCCCAAACGAACTTCCAGCCACCGAGATGGAGCAATGCTGTCCAATAGTAAACCCACAGCCAGCAACCTCAAACTCGATAGAATGATCCTTCATCCCAATACCCGTCTCAAGTCCAACACCAAGCGTCAACTCAAACGGTCCAGCATGTCCTTTAAAACAAATTCAAACTCGCTCCAACACCAATATACTCACCAATAACCACATCACCATGTATCTCCGTCATAAAAGCATCATATTCCACTTCCTGGATCCGTGAAGGAGCTTTATTTTGTACGAAATGCTGAAACGCAGCCGAAGCATGTGCATTCCAACCTTTGATGAGAATACCTTCGCCTTCCCTCTCAACACCTGCGCCGACGTAGTACATAGTCACGCCCTCCTCATCAGTTTTGGTATGATAGACTTTCCAATCTGGATTCGCGTCGATTTTTTCACCCACGGCGATCATCATATCTTGTTCGACTTCTTCTTGTGTTTTCCCCGGAGTTGCGATGCCGCCGATTTCGTTGGAGATTCCTATAATGGCAGGGAAAGATCTGAGTTGTAGGACGTCCGTCGTAGTTTTCGATGAAATCGTCTAAATTCAAAGAGACTTTTTCCCAGCTTCCGTCCTCTTCTTTGTAGAGCTCACAGTGCATGTAAGCACTGGTGTCTTTCATCCTGTCTTGGTTGTAGGCGTTGGGTTGAGCAGATGATGCAATGGGCCACCCATTGCTGGCTTGCGTGTCTGGTTTTGCTTGCACTTCGCGGACGTATTCACTGTAGACTGTGAAAGCAGTCTGTGCCTTTTGGAGGTCTCCTCTTTCCTCTTGGGTAAGGAAATGCGGACCAAACCCATCCTCAGGACGACGTGCTGATACTTGCTCCTTGATCTGGTTGAATTTATCCTCAGTCATGATTGGTGGGGGTGGTGGTTTCTCGGCTTCTTTGCGATACGCATTTATTATCTTCACGTCAACGGCAAGCTCGGGGTACTTTTCGACGATCCATTGTGGGAGGTCACCCTTTCCGTTAGCTGATAGTAATGTCTGTAACAGTATGATCGCCATTTGGTAAGCCAGGTAGAATTTTGGCCCGCGCCCGGTCCAATGCCGCACTGTACATAAACTGTGTTCCAATGAACTCCGGTTCAAGCCAGTCGCTTTCGCGGGTATCGTCAGTGTCAGAATAGTTATTGGCAGTCCCGAGATGAATGTGACGTGCACGATGATGGAAATTTATAGCGCCGTATAAGAACTTTCCTTTCGCACAACCAACTGCAGCAGTCGAATTAGTCAAATCAAGCAGATATGGGACTACATGATACTTACGCACTCTGGACAGTGGTAACTCATTGTATGTCCAGGTTTGAAACGAGGTTCGCGAACAGCAGCGAAGGTTCACGCCTTCATCCCGAAGAACGAGATGAAGGCACACGGACGTTTGGGAGAAGTTTCCAAACTTCCACCGCCCTTCGAATGTCCTGCCGTCTTCTCCAGAGCGACCGAGCCAAGCAGACATGACGACGAGATCTCTGCTGGAGGAGAAGGAAAGAGAAGTCAAAAGTGCAATCCGTGGAGAAGGAAGAGGGCAATAGAGACATGACCGAAACTAATATAGTCATTGTACTGTGCTGGATGCCAATGTGCATTACGAAACCCAATATTGATCAAGTCTGGTGGCTGGCTGAGCGTAAAGTTGAGGTTGAGTCCATCTGCGCCAGGGAAAAGGTTGGTTCATGCATGGAGACACGCTTTGAGCGCGCCGCATAAAGCACATCTCCCATGGGAGACAAGTCCCGTGCGATCTGGCTGAGCACGCCTGTACATTGGTCTACAATTCCAACCCTAAAGCTGTCAGCTGGCTGGTCGTGCGAAAATGCAGTAGTTCCATCGCGATGAGAAGCTCAACTCAGCAGTATGGTCCACCTCCAAGTAGTGCGCTCGCGAGACCCCACGGCGGGCCCTCAGGCTAATAATGTAGTCCAAAATGCCATGTGCAGGTGACGCGCCACAGCGCGATGCTAGGATGTATCGTCCCGCACGTGTCTTCTCAAGCATTGCATGAACACAAGTCTATACCTCGGACGTCTTGAGGGATGTGAATTGCTTGAGATCTCAGCAGAGTACTGAGACCTGCTCAATCTGAAGCACGGGCGTTTCTACTGTGTACAGGGGTATTAGGACAGTGTTGAAGAATTAACGAGCGAGGTGCGGATGATAACGACGCCAAGACTTCGCAGTCTTGGTGGTGGCTCTCAACTGACAGTGTTATCACGTGACCAAATGCTCTCTCGAGAAGAATGTGTCGAGCGCTGCCTGGAACATCAACATGGCATAGATCAGTGAAGGGTATCGCTCGCTATCTATCTCTATCACAGCATGCTCTGAAATGCCCTTCTTGTATGACTGCCACCGCTTGAACCGAGCACTATGTCTTGCTATGAAGCAGATTGTCCTCCTCTACCACCTCTGCCACGTCTACCGCCACGGCCTCTTCCTCGACCACCATCACCACCTCTCTTCTCAATACGACCTTCTGCTGGACTCCTCGCATTTCCACCATTGCCACCTTGCGTCTTCTTGGTGGGCCAGTGTGTTCGATATGGCCGACATTGAGACCTCTCACGCCCTTCAGACCCATCTTGCCAACGACCTTCTTATCAATCATTGGAGTCTCAGGACAACCCATCGATGCCGCATAGTTATTGGCTTCTTGCACAAGTGTGTCATTAGTAAGTTGAAGTTGTTTCGTGAAGGTCTTGTGAAAACCAAGCCAAGCCTGATACGCTTTGCCTTTCGTTGTCTCATCGACTTTCGTGAATGCCGCTTCGATGTCAGGATTTTGTGCTTCGCCTGATGCGTGGGTAGAGCACCTGGGTAAGGCGTGATCGGTAATCTCTTATTGACTTTGAGAAAGAAGCTCTCCCGTTGTGTCAGGATGATGACAGCTCGCCCTCGTTTCTGCTCGAGCAGTTCTTCCCACACGATGTACGTATTGATCACCACTCGATGGAAGACCGATTTGAACGACGTGTGAGACGTTGGGGAAGTCCATGCCACGCCCAATCACGTCGGAAGCGAACATAATACCTGCTTTCTCGCTGCTTTGAATTCGTTCGTGGTTCGGGTACGATTCGCTTGTGAAAGACGTGATTGCAGCTGGAAGACTTAGTAGAGTATTGCTACCTCCAAGAAGTGCTGAGAAGAGCGCGTACATGAGAGCTACGCCGTTTGCAGTTGTGCCGAAACGATGGCTTTGAAGTCGCCTGAGCAGTTGCTGTATTCGTTTGTAGTAAGTCCCATAGTGTAGGATAGACTTCTTGATTCGATGGGACGATGATGGAGTGCTGCGTTACTTTATCGATAGTGGGTGTTTCGTCTGGGTCGATGGTCGTGAGATGAATGTGGCCTTTGTTGAGGACCTTTGGAAGTACGCCTTCGATCTTTTTGGCATTGTCGCACTGAAGCACATGCCTTGCCAGTTGCTTTGCCTTTTTGAGGAAGTCGTCGCAGAATGTCATTGAGCGCTATCAGGAACCCTTGCTCGAGCATTTGATCTGCTTCGTCCAGGACCAAAGTGCGAACGTTGGTGAACTTTTCAGCAACGTAGTCATCAATTAGGTAGTCGTTGAGCCGACCTGGGGTTGCAACGACGACTTTTGGGTCGCCGTTGAGGAAAGCCTTGAGGTCACGTTCTTTCGAGGTCCGCCATAGGCTGTGTGGCATTCGAGCCGGCGAGGCAGCTTGGTGGTGACAGCATTGCATTCTTTCGCAATTTGAAGCGCAAGCTCGCGCGTTGGCGATAGTACCAAGATGGCGACTTGACCTTTTGGTATGGAACCACTCGCGAGAAGGGAGTGAATCGCAGGAAGCAGAAATGCAAGTGTCTTTCCAGTGCCAGTTTTGGCTTGAACGAGACAGTCTGCGCTGAAGTCGGGTAGCTCTGTGAGGACTTTCTGTTGAACCCGGAGTCATGTATCTGTACATCGGTGTCAGCACATCCTTCATCAAGAGTGGTAAAACTCGCGCAGACGTTTTATTTACCCATAGCCCATGCTCTCGATGCCTGCAAGCAGCCCGTCATTCAGCTTCCTTTTAAGCTGCTGTTGGTTGGCCAGCTTCTTCCATGGCTTCTGATCGGCCATGTTGATAGCTATGTCGCGATGGCGTTCGTGTGGCAGAAGTTCTGTAAGCGTCAAGAATTTATTGTGAATGGACAAGGAGAAGTTGATGTCTCGGATGTTTTGCAGGTTTCATGCCACAAACAAATAAGGTTGGAGCTAAGGTGCGCGACGAGCCGCTCAAAGCCCGCATCAAAATTCATTGACAAAATAGTTAAGGATGTGGTTCCAAAACGTCCTCCAGGTCAATACTCCTCTCCCTGTTCGCAACAGTTGGCATGATGATTCGTGAGAGCATGGTAGGTATTGATCATCAATTTGCATCACTATTCGTGTCAACAGATCATGCTAGTCTAGCGTGTGGTATCTATTCGTAATGACCGTGAGCCTGTTTGTTCTCTCTTTTCGCCTGTAATGAGTGTGGATCTGTGGTTCTTCTAAACAATGCCCTGCCCTTCCACCATTCAAACGCGTATCACCCGGTATTGAAATAAGAAAACACGAAAAGATCAATCTAGCACCATCCCCAACCGCAAGCAGTTCCGAAACCAGTATAGTAATTCAGATGTTGTTGCCGTACAACCAGGAGTTGCTCCAGAATGGATAGTATGTCTGCCAGCCGAGCTGGTAGTTCCAGTTCCAGTTCTGGCCATACACTGAGCATTGTAGTTCCACCATTGCGGCTCAGCATTGGCGTCGCGCTTGCCAGTGCCGTATTCTTCTTCTCTTCCATCTATCGCTTGAGTTCTTGGATCTCTTCGATGGTTGGGATCTTGGCGTTTGTCTGCTTGTAGTTCTTGTCGGCCTCTTGTTGCAGACGCGCGCTGAATTTGTTTGAGAGCTCTTGCATGACGTGGACGCTGTCCTCGGCTTCCTTTGCTAGTTGAGTCATTGCAGCCGGCGTGAGAGCTCGTTCTCGGCCTGCGCGATTGTTAGATATTGAGTCGAGAGTTATGATCGATGTGCTCACCTCAGGGGCTGCATTGCTATCGGGCTGGCGATAGCATTTGAGACTGCGAGAGACGCAATGGTCGCAACGATGTACTTGATCTGCATGTTGAAAATTTGTAGAGATGATTTGAATGGATGTTTCAAGGTCTGATTTGAAGGTGGAGGAGGAAGGTTGTTCTTTCTCTTGTTGAGTGTTCTGCTGTGTTTGATAGTCAGTTGAGACTGCGCTGCACGTTGTACTTATACCTTTCAGTTGCGCCTACAACACCTACAAACACTCTTCTGTTACGGACAATTCGGATGTCTGTCTTGGTGCTCATGATCTCATCACGACACAAGATGTGACCTGCCTTTCGCCATGAAAATGTCCAAGTGGACAATCCTGGGCGTCGATTACTATGGATAGGTCCGGAGCCGGCTGCACGAGAGTCTTGAGCCCTGTAGCCTCTGCTTGACAGGTCTTGGCTCGGGATATCCCTGACATACACGTGAAGCGCAGATGCGCAAGAGGTCAAAAGAGGTCATAGCCCTAGAGCACGTCAGTTGCTGTAGCTATTCTGGTGCTCTGCGAGAAGCTTTGCTTCGCGGTGTTCCCAAGGCGCGAGCCGGATGCCATCGTTGGGGTTCTGGCTTTTCCGGACCACAATGGCTCCACGAAGCATTGGCGTCCTCATCACGCTGGGACCAATGATGGATTTTCCAAGCAGGTGTTCTTCTCGCAGGTTGGCTCGTATCCAAAGCTGGGAAGACGAACTCTCTATGTGGGTCGAGAATGGCTTGCACCAAGCCTAGGTGCAGATCGTCTTTTCCAATGTTTAAATATGCCTGCAGTGTTTTTTCTTCACCCCGAGTCTTCTGCGCGTCTGCGATCGAAGCGGTGCATAGGGTTGAGTCTCGATACAGCATACCGAGAGCGGAAAATCAGCGACCGCACATCGGACAGACTGGCCGATGGTCAGTAAATCAACCGATGAAGCAATTCAAGATTGATGGTATGGTTGCGACATTGGGATGTTGTCAGGAACAGGGCAAGTCAGGCAAGTTGACTTTTCGGAACGTCGGCTCCTCCTTGCAACGTGAAGATTTGTCGTCAAGGGCATCCTGTGTCGAACTCTGGCATGCGGTAGCAATAAGCGCTCTCATACGCATCTGGCAGAACGCCGACCTTGAATTCCTGGAATAGTCTCGGCGTGCTGCTGGGAGACTGAAAGAGGTGCAAGATGCTTGGTGGCGGAGAGATGAATTGGCAACTGCTTGAAGGAGAAGACAAGAGCAACGATATACAAGGACATCCTTCTGTCCAAGCTAGAGTTCTCTCAAGCGCCGAGCCTTGAGACACTGCCAGCCACGACCAAGCATCAAAAATGCTTGCCCATTGGAGGCTGAAGAACATCCGGTTGTTGTGCCTGACGAAGGACAAGCTTGGCTGGGGCGAGCTGAGGGCATTGGGCACGGAAGACCACAATTCTGTTCTCTGGCATACGGTCACGCAGCAATCAGCGATCCTCCGTATGAGCTCTCGTCGCGGGACACGTGCAGCGCGGACAGCGACTGTCCTCGCGCCTTCGCATAGAGCGAGCTCTACACGCCCCGAAGCCGTTCTCTCGGCCAGCTATGCGATGGAAACCCAGAATTCTGAGCTCTGGCAGGGCAAGTAACGTGTGCAAGGAGGCTTTCGTGATGCCAGCATTTCGTTAGCGCCTTTTTCAATTCGTTCTTCAATCTACGGAATATCTGATTTGCCCGAGGACGCCGCTAACGAAACTCATGGAATCACGAAAGCCTCCTTGCACACGTTACGTCTCGCTCCATTGACATTGCGCTTTTTGCGCTACGCGCAAAAGCTAGCTGGACATGAAATGGTAGTACTTCCATTAGAAGCACGATCAGATATCGACGCTTATCCTATGCTCTACAGTGATCGAGCGCTCCGACCCACGACTCACGCTCGATTGCCTGCCTCTTGCTGAGATGAGACACTGGTCTGTGGTCCTTGATGGTTTCCGTCGAATATCTCCGACAAATCTCGCTGTCGTCGCTTCCACAAAGTCGCTTGCTCTTGTTAGAAGAGGTGTGTGTGTTCGCGGCTCTTGGCTATGGACGAATGGCGAGTATACTCCTCTGGGTCCATTTCCTTCAACGCTGTGCCAGAAAACCGGTCTGCCAACCCTTCAGGAAATCCGCAAGCAAGGTATGGTTGCTGCAATCGTATTGTAATGCATCTCGGCTTGCGCGAAAAGCTCCGCATCGACATAGGAATACGTGAAGTCGCTGTAGTCCATGATGGCCAGACTTCCGAGGCGCAATGCTGAAAATACGATGACTGGAAAGCGAAGAGCGAACCCGAGCATCACGGCTACCTTTGTGCCTTTGCTCATCTTCAAGTTCGAACGAGAAGAATGGATATCCAATCAGAACGATATCAATGAGCATGCCGACTGCCTCTATGGATGCCCATCTGGCCAGAGTCGATCCTGGCGAAGCGTTGCGCACATCCATGGGTTTGTTAATGGGTCGGCCAAGCGCAATCACACATATGCCGCCACTCCATAGCAAAGATCAAGGCCATCACATGTTCGATGCTCTCATAGCTGAAAGACGGCAGAACAGCGTCGCGATCGCCAGCTTTCCGAAGCACAATGCTGCTATCAGCAGCAAGTTACTGGCGTAGATGATCTGCAGACATCAGCAACGTTCCTTGCAAAGTTCTTGACCAATACTGACCTTCCTCGACCTGATTGAGCTCACTTGAAGACAGAATACTGGCTTTCTTCCCAAAGCCTTGACTGACTCCGCCAAACACGACGCTTGTCTGCGCTAGCGACAACAGCATTGCTGTCACGCAAACAAAGTCATCGAGTCCAAACAAGTTCCGCCACGGCCAACGTATAGAGAGCCGTGTCACCAAAGCCAAAGCACTGGCAACGAGGCAGAGTATTCCGACGACATGACTTGAGCTCCATGGTCGTCGGCTGTGATTGCTGTGCTATAATTTCAAAGAAGGTGGCCCATCTATGTCAGCCATGGCACGATTGACGTGTGTAGAACCGACGGCTGCGGAGAGGACTACGGACAACTCGATATTTGATATCTAAGGAGCGCGTCTCGCGAAGACACTGACCTGTTGCTGGAAGTCGAGGCACTCCAATGCAGTGGTCTCAGGCGGCTCGCAGCTCACGTGGCAATTGAAAGACTTGTGTACTTGCATCTTGCATCTTGGAGAGATTCAACAATATGGCAAATCAGCCCTGGGAACGCCGAGCAAAACGCGGCCCTCTTACACTTCCCCAGCGAAATCATAGCTTCGTCAATACTTCAATCGCTTTTGAGTAACTTCTGAATGCGTAACATAACCGCAGGCCGTATCATGGCTCTCCGGCTTTCCCGTGTATCTGGAAGAAAAGGCGAGCTTTTTGTATCGCTTCAGCCGCCAATGATTTTGCAGCACGAGGCGACTTGCATATCCGAGGAATGTGCCCCAGGAATGGAGCTGTTGCCGAGCAGCGCATGTTGCACAGCATTTTATCGGCCGACCATCGCAAAACATGGCGTCAGTCTCGCCCGGCGTACCAATCTGTCGACACCACACTCATACGACTCTGCATGGGATCCCAGAAGTGCAGTGGTTATGGCGGCTCTGGGCGCTTTCCAAAATCTAGAGCAGACGGACACGATCGACAGCCTGTCAAATATAAGACTGGCGCCACTTTCACACATACCGTCCTCAACACGAGCCATATCCTTACCTGGGCTGATGGACTTTGACAAGCAACAAAGATGCCAAGCGAACGATATGATATCGACCAACCCGAAGTGGGCCAAGCAACCAAAAGATGCCAAGCGAACGATATGATATCGACCAACCGGAAGTGGCCAAAAGATGAATCATCGTCACATCCCAGATTCGGATCAGATCGAGATGCTCTCGACATGCAGCGCCTGGGCCGGAAGCAAGAACTTAGGAGGAATTTCAAATCGTTCTCAATTCTAGGCATGGCTGCTGTCACTATGGCTACATGGATCGCGATGCTGCAAGTTCCATCTTTTCTCTGATCAATGGCGGGCTAGCGGGCACGATTTGGGTCTATCTCGCAAGCTGGATATTCACAATTTGTTTGGTCTGCAGCCTGGCAGAGATGGCTTCGATGATGCCGACTAGCGGTGGCCAGTATCGTGGGTCTTATTACACTCTATTGATCGACAGACCGCTTACAAGTGCTAGATTGGACTTCTGAATTTGCGCCTTCTTCTCATCAACGTTTCTTGAGCTATTGCGTGGGATGGCTCAGTGCTCTTGGATGGCAAGCGATTGTCGCAGGAGGGTCATACACAAGCGCAACTTGATATTTGAACTCATTGCCCTCAACAATCCGGACTTCAGCTACGCTCGCTGGCAGATCACGCTACTCATGATGGCATCGCGTCTTCGGAACCATTTTCAACACTTTCGGCGCAAAACATCTACCACTTCTTGAGGGCATCGTTCTCTGCTTGCATATGTTCGGCTTTCGTCTGTATCATTGTTCCCTTGTGGGTTCTTGCTCCGAAGGCACCGGCGAAAGCAGTATTCATGAGTTTTCCAACTTTGGAGGCCTGGCCATCCATCGGAACGGGCCTGCATCATCGGGTCGATCACAGCTACTGGTCTTTCGTCGGAGCGATGCTCCAGTGCATCTTTCAGAAGAAGTCAAAAACGCCTCACTTGCGGTACCCACGTATGATGTTGGCGACGATAATACTGAATGTGCAATGGGCTTGTGGTCATCATCACTTACGTCTTCTGCATCAACGAGCATTGAAGCAGTGGTTGGTTCAAATCAGTGTTCCCATTTGTTGATGTCTTCACGTGGTACCGAAGCAAAGGTGCGGCAACAGCGATGGCTGCAATACCGCTCGTTCTCACGATCTGCACAACCTTGAATGCCATCGCTGCAGGATCCAGACAGGCCTGGTCCCTTAGCAAGATGGCGGCCTTCCGTTCTCAGGCTGGTTTCGAAGGGTCGTGACGATCGGCACTCCCATACCGCTAAACTCGGTCCTGTTCTCGCTCGATCATGGTATTCTCTCGCTCATCAACATTGGCAGTAGCACTGCTTTCAACAGCATAGTCAGCCTACTCAACAGTGCCTGCAGCTTCTCGTATGCTGTTAGTGTTGGCTGTATTCTGGGCAAGCGACTGAGGGGTGAAGCACTACCGCCTGCACGATGGTCTCTCGGAAAACTCGGGCCCCGATCAATGCTATCACAGTACTCTACGTCATCTTTACAGGCATCATCAGCTTCTTTCCGGTGTCTGCATCCGTCACAGCAACTACGATGAACTGGTCCTGCGTCATGTTCGCTGGAGTCTTCACCATAGCCGCAGTCGACTACGCTTTGCGAGGCAGAAGGAAGTATGTTGGACCCGTGGTGCACGTCAACCGCGACTAGGTGCACAGTCTCACAGAAACTCCGGTGTATCAGACTCTAGTGGCAGGAGTTCCGACCACAGCGTCCGTCGCATACAGATGCCCTGCTTCCCGCCATTCTGCACGATGTCGTGCACATTATAAAAGCCGTGCTGCTTGTACAAGAGGCTTCCCTCCATGCTGGCTTCTATCCATCCAGGTAGCGAGAGCAGATCAGCAAGATCACATCCCCATTGGACCATCTTGCTCGCCAGATCACGACGGCGGTATGCAGGAGATGTGAAGCAGATGTGCAGGTCTAAGAGAGTCCCGCAACGGGAGTATCGCCGCGAATGGGTCTGCTACTCACGAAGAAAAGGATCCCGATTCATTGCAATGCGAAGACCATTCAAAGGGCTTGAACATGGCCTTGGAAAGCGCAGCTTCCTCGCCTTCAAGCCAGGGAGCGGTTCATCAAGCGGCCTCGGTTGGCTTTTCGCAGATCTGAGGTATAGCTTCCAGTTGCTTGCCGCAACAATAGCGCCAGTATGAACATCAACGAATTTCGTCCAGAGATCTGTCGGGTCTTCTTCGAGAGACTTCGTGTATAGATCTACAAGTTTTGGGAAGTCCGCTGCCGACTTGCATCCCATGAGCAATTGGCGACCTGAGGCAGATTTGAGAAGGCTTCGTACATCAGCGCGACGATCTCTGCCAAGTCACCTGCCCCAGCCCTGGTGTGAACGAATTGAGAAGAGTTCTGCGACTCTAAAGGCGTCATTGTCAAGTGGTTGAGCGGAAGATAGAGAGAGAGGTAGAGCGGAAAGTATGACGACTGTGAGGTCAACTCCGATCCAATACCCGAACGCTACAGCATGTGGTATCACAAACCGATTTTCGAACAGCAGACTCGCCGCCTTGCATGGAAATAAGCGACTATTCCCTAGAGCGCATTACCCGAGCAATCTAAACGCCTCCCACCTTTGCAGAGCTCGCCAAAGCCGCTCCCATCAATGCACGATCACTCTTATGGAACTTATCTCAATCGGCCAACGTATAACACAACAAGATTCCTGAACAAAATCGGACTCGTGATTCCCTCTTATCGAGGAGGGGCGCCATACTGCGGTAGTTCCACGTCGGGCTCGGTCTCTGTTGATCGTTTTGGCGTCTGGATGCGGATCGTTGACAGCGTAGGCTGAGGTGCTGCCCATTTTGTTCCCCACATTGGCTTCTGTCCTGCCTTTACGACGACGAGCAGATATGCGACTTGATAGCGGTCAGCATTGAAAGCATCCAACCTGCATTCAGTACGCACCTGAAGACCAGAAATCCGATCATTGTCAACACCAGCAAGCCCACCGCCACACCCACAAGCACCCAACGGCCCCACTTATACCATCCCGAATCTTCACAAATTTGTGTCTCCAAAAGCGTTGATGTAGCAGTATGTCATTTTGGAATCGATTGGTCGGTATCTCTCTCTTGTCGCAAGATGAGAATTCTGCAAACTAAAATATACGGAATTGAAGCAGTATTATCTACTACCCAAAAAGCCCCGCAGCCTTTCTTGTGCATTACGCAGTCCCTGCCATCGTCAGCACTTGGCATCTGGAATTGTGAAGCGGTATTCCAGTTTGTTCAGGGCACAGCCTGGTTCGGAGTCGGAGCGCCCTACGGACGTCGGAACAGATCTGGAGTGTCAGACGGATGGCTGCGGCTGTGCTTACTGACATGACGACACAGACTGCACTGCATGCTTGACTTTTTAAGCTTCTTTAAACGACAAACGAGTACGGTCAATAGTGATGTGCGAAGGTGTTCGGAATCTTGTCCGCAAGAAAACTCGCTGTCGCTTTGTCGCAGGGCTGAACGACATACCGTACCAGCTGAAATGAGTGAGCATAGCCTTGTGCGATACTCAGCCTACTGATAATTCGAGTAGATGATGAAGTTCGCGATGTCATCGCCATTTCCGAATTGAGAACATTCCGCAGTCTTCCACTTCCATCTGCATCTCACAGCAACACTTCGTCGACAGGTATCTGAGCAAGCACTTCTAGAAGCAGAATTCTCTGCGTCGTCGATATTGCGCCGTGCATTTTGGAACACTCGATCAGTCGCAGCAGCCTCAAGCCGCCATGAAATGCAAGACTCTAACTTTGTCGTGCAAAACCATAGGCCTCCAGAACGATCTGAAAGTTTCAAGCTCGGAGCCAGAATTTTTCAAAGCGATGGATGTCAATCAATTCAAGGCCTAGAAGCTCAGGATCTAGGCCAGAATTCGTAAGAACGGACGATCGATCATTTCAGGTTCATCGAAGTCAAAGTCGGGTACTTGGTCTATGTCTCACTTCCAGCCTCGCTTCTCCCGAATCCGAGCAAGTCCATGAATGATCCTAAGCAGGCTTGGTGTCTATGCTAGAGTCGTCCGTCGCAGATCAAGCGTGCACTTATTTGCGGCCCATAGATCGGCTGAACCGGTGACAGATTCCCGAAGAGCGACACCCATGCCGCTCTGCCTATTTTCAACCCGTCTATTGCCGAATTGAGACGAGATGGAGTACAAATTGAATAGCGCATTGCTGTACGGATCGCCACAAACAAGGATTTCTAGAGCAATCATGGCTCGTCTGACTCAGGCTCTTATTGGCAATTCTATCGATCTGCTCTCTTGCAACGCTGCAGGTACCAATGCAAGTATAAAGACGGTAGTCATTGTTGTGTATGTACGAATCAAGAACATCCAAATATTGAGTCGCAGCTAATATATATGCTAGTTGCTGCCAGACTCCTTCAGTGATGAATACAACTGCCCGGAAGGATGCGATGGTGGCTCGAATGGCTGGCCACCAGAGTGCGTCAAGTCTACTGATAGACATTCGTGAGTATTGCAGGTACTTGATGTAGATGCAGATGCTGATGAATGGCTAGATGCAATTGCTATTTGACGTTGAGTCCGAGGGAGGTTGTTTGCAATATAGAATGAGCACGCCAACGAACGTGATGGGGTTGATTTTTACCTTCAGGTTTGGCAAAGATGGTGTATAGAAAGTTTGGGGTCTGGAGAGCAATTTTCAGTGAAATCAACGACTTGTGTTCGCCTCGCGTCAAGCACTGAGAGGCAGGTGATCGACCATCTTGGGATTACAGGCCACTTACGCCGATAGCTTTAACACAAAACCACGCAATCATGATGCCGATCTTCAGCTCAGCTTCATCATCTCTACTTCCCGCCTTTAAGACATCAAACTCGGGAACTTTTGTACGACCACCTAGAAAGAGCCACCATCAACAATGCCATCAAAATCCTCATTTTCACAAAAACGCCTCCCCACTTTGACCCTAGAGCAATACAAAAGATTACTACGAAAACCACCACATGCCACCATCGGACGCATCTCGGGAGGCGAAACTGCTTTCGTCAGCCATACCCGCAACTACATCCCCCAACAGTTATCATGGGTTCAAAGGCTTTGGATTTCGATTGCGTACAACCGAAGTTCTTTATCGAGATCAGGAACATTTACAAGCTCAGATGGCGAAGATTGGGACGGAGGAGAATACGAAACTCAGAGAGGAGGATGAGGATAGGTTTATTGAGAGGGGGAGTGTGAGGGTTGTTATGGTTGAGAGTTTTGGGGATAGTGCTGCTGGATGAGTGGTGGTTTTCAGCAGACTGATTTGTTTTGAGCTGTGTGAATCCTGGTACTGTGCTTGTACCGAAATTGCTGCTCTTAATTGCTTCGTGTACGGACCTCTGGATTCTGTATGACACTCATGAGGTTTTTAATAGCTTGAATCTTTTATGGCAATCGTTGACCCACCTTTGCCCAATCAATGCAATGATTCAAAGGCAGGGATCGCGTTCTGCTTCGCCCACTGTTCCTAGCTGCTTCTTACAGCACCCGTAGAATTCTTGTAAGTAGCAAAGTTTTGCCAGAAGTGATTGATAACGAACGACTTCTTCAGCTCGCGCTCCTTCATCTTGCTCAGGGTCTCTGCATCAAATGCGCCTTCAAATTCATCGCACCGCTGGCGAACGAAGCTGGTGAAGTCCACGAGAGCGTCTGCTGCCTTGTCGCCGATGCGCTCGCGGATGACTGCTGTGTAGATGTCTTGCAAAGCCTGGTAGTATGGTAAGCTTCGCTCGGCTCGCACAATGCTCTCCACCTTGGCGATAGCTCACCTTGAGACCAAAGACCACAACACCTTCTCCTTGGGTCTCATCCGACTTGCGTGCGAAGCCTAAGCTCGATGTTATTTAAATGATCTGGATTGGCACGATTGATGCATTGCTCATATAGTGAGTAGCTGAGGTTGGTGATGTCTCCGTATTCGCGGACCTCCTCGCCACTGTTGCAATGGTCAACGTGATTTGTGCTAGAGATGGGGGATGTATATTACCTCTCGGTATAATAGCCTGACTCTCCATAGATTGGCTCTCCCTGCTTGCCACTTTAAAATGCGGCAACAATGTTGGCGTTCAGAACGACATTGGAGTTGGTCATTCGTGACATGGCCTTAAAGCCTGCTTGCTGCGCGGCATATTCGCGAGCTGCTTCGGCTGAATCCTCGAGCGCTTTCCATCCAGAAGTGGATGTCGGTGCAGACGTATTGGGCGGCTAGCGGCATTGACTTGACGAGAGGGCTCTTGCAGCTCGATTTGAAGCTGACTGGCAAGGCATCTTGATATGCTTGGTTGAGTGTCAAAGCAGATGTGCAGGGTTCTATTGTACCTAGGTGAGTCGCGAAGTCCTGGTGAATGGTGCATGTGTCGTCTTGGCAGTGATTGCCGGCTCAGATTCACATGCAGGCTCATAACCGCGATGCATGCCTCACCTGCGACTTCAGTGCCAGGAAAGAGCATTACCAGAGACCGTCCAGCGTGATTTCAATTACTGTTCTGATTATCTGGACCTCTGTGCCATCAGGTCTAGCCTCTCGCTCGAAGATCCTGCTTGAAAAGCTTCTACTAAGCCATTGGCTGGTCGCGACGCTTGAAGGGACGGAGATAAATTTCAAGATGGTCGCCAGAAAAGCCAGCGCAATTGCAGCATCGGAGCAGCTTGGATCAAGTCAATAAGCTCTAGTCGATTGTAATTTCACTGGCCTCAGCGCAGTCTCTGGAGCTCTATCATTATTCGGAATTGATGCCCATGTTGTGCGACGGTCCCCAATATATATCTCCGAGCTGATGGGCTTCATAGAGGAGTTCTGTTATAGTATGTATTACGGAGAGCTTATCTTAGGCAAAGAGTAAGACTCCCTTTATATTTCTAACGTAGTTGTACGATTAAGTCTTTAAGTAGGTACGCTTTGTATTTATCTAATATTAAGAGTAAAAGTATAACGCGTCTAGGGCGAGGTTGTAGCTACTTAGCGAAAAAACGCGCTAAGGGAGTCTATTTCCGCTACCGACTTTAATCCTCGCGTTTAGCCTACGATAACTATAATTAATACTATTTATAGAAGACATTACCTTTACTTACGCCCGCTAAGCGACGTCCTAGCGCTTAAGTTAGATTCCTTAGCTATTCTGCTATTTGCCGAGATATAAAGGTCATGGCCAGCAAATTAAAACCTTGCTTCGCGCTTTCATTGTGATTGCATATTCCTGACTGACAATTCAGGCCTAGCAGCCTGCACCACCGGAGTCACTCGAGCTCCGAGGCTAGCACAGGGCTGCCAAGAATTTTCAGACGCGCATAAGCACAATCAACCATCCCACGACGCCATCTGTCACACGCGGGTGAAATAAGCCGAAGGGGAGTTGAGTGGCGTCAGGATAGCTTCTGATCACGTATACTCCTCCCGATCCGTTCGGCAAACATCATGGTCGTCCACATAGTGTTTGCTGCTGGCACCGTCGGTATGACGCTGGCATCAGCGACTCGAAGCCTCTTCACTCCATACACTCGTCCACTCTGGTCCACGACCCCACCATTCTGACGAGAGGCCATGCGACACGAGCTTGTAAAGTGGTAAGTGCTGGAATACTGCGAACGGATCCAATCGTCAAGTAAGCTGTCAGATGCGATGATCTCCTCTGTGAGACTGAGAGGGTCTGACAGTTGTTGTTGCATCGCATCGGACGTAAATGATCTGATATGCTGAACGCACGCACTGCCGAGCGCAAGCACGATCGAAGTCAGTGGTGAGATAATTTGGCGAGACGAGAGGTTGATGTGTTCGGGTCGCGACTTTGAATCTGTACATGCCGCGCGAGTCGGCTTGTTGACATTTGCAACCAATGCCTGCAACGTGTCCCGCAGCGGATCCCCCAAGACTCCGCACACTTTGTGAAGCAGGATCGGCAGGCATGGCATACAAGTAGCTGAAGCACACCATTTGCAAGTCCACAGCCTTCGTGGTTGACGATGACCAACGAGCCTGCATCTGGAGGGAGAAGTCACTTTCCTGGTAGGACCGGCCTTGGGACGCGCAACAACCGGCACGCAGGGATGGTCTGCAGATTGTTGCCTACTGGCAGATCTTGCTGGACAGGAATTGAGTGGCAGGACAGTAGAGCAGAAGGTCCGAGGCCACTGCGCTGAAGTATGGCCGCGTGAAGACTGCACCGGCCGCAAGAACGATGTCCGTGCTGGCAGAGATGTGGCGCTGGTCATTCAAAACCACGCCAACTGCGTTGCCATCTGAAAATGCTATGCGATCGACACATGTGTTCGGCCACAACTGGAAGTTCTGATTTCTGCGAATAGGATCGATGAAGGTGTTTGCAGCACTGACTCGAACATTGCCCTCCCGACAAACTGGTGATGAGCCCACGCCTTCGACACCAGTGCCATTAAAGATCCTCAACCCAAGGAAAACCACACCCCATGGCACCTGCGACAAATGCTTGCTGGATCTTCCCCGCCTCGTTTGGTCATTCGTGTCAGTGGTGCAGGCCTGACTTCCCACTCGTCTCGTCTTTTCCAGTGCAGCATATACCGGCTCTACGCTTTGCCAATTCCAGGCGTCGTTACCTAACTCCACCCACTCCTCACAATCGCGCACCACATTTCTCAACGCTGTGCCACCATTGATACTGCTGCCACCCCCGACGAAGCTTGGCTTGAGCAACATGCATGGAGTCATTAACCTGGCAATTCGGACGCGAAGATCCAATCTATGCGATCGTCGAAGATCTCGGATTGTCCTTTCATGGTACACGCCGGGCATCTTGCGAACCTGACGCAACCTCTGGTTCGAGGCAATCGGGGCCGGCCCTCTAGAAGAAAGCACGTTGAAACCTGGATTCTCTGCAATTCGTGCAGCAACCACGCAGCCTGCTGAGCCTGCGCCCACGACGATGTGTGTAAAAGACGACATTATGAGTGTGTTTTGACAGATCAGTGAAGCCCGTGTTCAACTCAGATCTCTGTGGCAGGCAACAAGTGTTGACTGGTTTACTCTTTGGGCATCGTCTGTGACATTGACTAGGATATCTTAGGTGTGGACTGGAGGAATTCATGTGCTCTGCGCCGTACCCTGTCCGCCATTGAGGCATCAGCTCAGCATGGAAGACTGCCTCGGATTTCAGCCACATGTAATTTTCGCGCCAGATCGGCTAAAAGGCGAAATGTCTTCAACACGCGCGCAAACTCAAATTATGCGACATACACGATCAAGGACGGGACATTGAGAGAAGCACGCACAACTGCCGCACTGCCGCAGCTGTGGTTGCTGTTCGTCTAGTATCCGTAGCGAGCATACGAAGCTTGAGTCCAGTGCAACGAGTAACAAATTCTCCTGGCAATCATCGTATCTACGGTTGGAATCGATCTAGACATGGATCTGGTATGTCTGCGGCTCTTCAAGAATCGATTAGTAGAGCGTCTGTGAACAACCATGCTGACGAACATTGCGGTTTAATCTCAAGGGCAGACCGCTGTGGTCACCGGAGCTGCACGCGGTCTTGGTCTGTCCTTCGTACAGGTACTTGCCCAGGCATATTGCAACATAGCCATTCTTGATATTGGAGCCGCTCCAACCGAAGCAATAGAGAGCATTCGTAAAGAACACAGTGTCATGGTGATGTTCTACTCATGCGATATCAGCTCCAAGATCAAAGTAGAGGAGACTATTGCACAGGTCGAGAAAGACTTCGTCGCATCGACATCAACGTGAACGCTGCAGGCGTAGTTTCTGATGAACCTTTCCTCAGCACAAGCGAGGCCATCTTGGACCGGACCTTCAACATCAACTTCAAAGGATCATACTTTGTTGCACAGGCCTGTGCTGCGAGCATGATTGCACGTGTGGAGGAGGCGAGAAAATCAGATCCCTTCTGCGAACAGTGGCGGAAGCATAGTCTTCATTGCCTCCATCTCGACATATATCCCTTCTGTTGCGCAAAACATCAGCGCATACGTTGCGTCCAAAGACGCCGTACGAGGCCTTGCCAACCACTTGCGATCGTGCTTGCGCCTTATGGATCACAGTCAACAGCTTGAGTCCAGGCTTACATGATGACCGATATGATGCGAGTCTGCAACAGCAGCAGCCAGATCTAGTTCGACAATTCCAGCGAGAGACGTTGCTTGGTGAGGCGAGAAGATTGGACAGCCTGAGGATCTGCAAGGCCCTTTGTTGATGCTATGTTCACGTCGTGCTGGCGGGTGGATCACTGGGCAAGACATTCTGGTTGATGGCGGCGCGGGGATCATGGAAGCATCCTGCTGTTCTGGGCAATTGAACGAGCCTACTACATGATTTAGATAGTCAAGCAATTCATGGTGACGATGATGATACCTGCATCACTTCTAGTGTCATGCGCAATTGGCTTCCACATCAGGTGTTCTAGCTGTCCCATAACCATCAATGCCGATAGATTAGGGATTCCCGATACATGTATCGAAAGTCTGAAAGTGCTAAAAGATGTTCAAAGCTATTGCAGTCCACATTGACAATACACACGACTTGATCCTCGCAAGATGTTGGCGAGTGGCAAAGTCATATGATTTGTAGTACATTCGTGCAGCCGCATGGCAAGGGAACACCAATACTATGGCCTCACAAATCATGCTCTAACGCCACTTACACCTTCTCCGTAGCCGAAACGTGCTCTTCCTTCAAATTCAACGAGCTTCCTTTCTCGGAATCAGCCTGACCATGATCGATGCCGTTCGCCTCCTCGAGAAGTGGTCTTCACGGCCAACGCCGCGCTTCCACCGGCCGCAGCAAGTCTCGCATGATAACATTCCATGTTCTTGCTGACCAGAATGCTGTCACTCGTGAAGAGCAAGTTGATCTCTTCCAGAGACTTGTTCGCAAACCTCAGGGAAGAAGAGCCAAATTACGGGTGCCGAGACAATGTTCATAGCTCCAAAGAACAAGAACGTACCGTACCCAGAGAGTCCAACATGATAGGAATAATGAATCCAGTGACACCACAGCCGATAGCCCAGCCAAGGACTGTCATACTGTATCCCTTAGCACGGACATCTTGCGGCAAATCTCACTTCCGTAGATCCAGCAAGGACGATGTTGAACATGGTGAAAACCCACAGAAGACGAATGCAAAGGCTGCGGCTGCGGTTCCCAAGGCAGTGGCCATCTCAGGATCACTGACGATGCGGTCTTGCGAGGTCTTGATGAGTGCTGCCACGAGGAAGAGAGAAACTCCTTGTGTCACAAAGGAGATCAGCAAGGACTTTCTTCGTCGAGACGATCGATGACCAGCGATGCGGCAGCAGTTCCGAAGATTCCGAAAGTATTGATCAAACCAGCGAGCCAACCTGATTTGTACTCGTCGAATCCGGCGAGGCTGAAGAGCTGCGTGGCCCATGTAGCGATTTGCCAAGATAACCAGTCCACTGCTGGATGGTTTGAAGAGCTGCTCCCATCATCGCTCGTCGACCGAGATGTAGATTGCCAGAGTGGCGGCCACCAAGGAAGATGTTGATGTATTTGTTTCTTGGGTGTCCAAGTCCGCTACGATAGCGTCCAGCTGCTCAATCTCAGCCACGATCGCTGGGTCCTCTGGCGAAATGTCTCCCGCGAAGCTGGTGAGGATATCAATAGCCTCAGTGCGGCGTCCGTTGGCGATCAACCATCTGGCGAGAGAGTCAGTACGTTAAGTATGATATCTGAGAGTGAAACTGACCTTGGAGACTCTGGGAGCAGTGGTGTCGATACCAGTACAAGCAGCATTGGGATGCACATGAAGGCAACGGGAACCGCCATCTGAACTCATCTGCCGTGTGTCGGATCCCAAAATTGAGCCAATATGCTATGACAATTCCGAGGAAGTTTGCAACGAATACCAGCGAGAACGTGGCCGCGGCTGTGCGCGGTTGCGAGCTCTGAGACCACGAAGGAATGATCGAATTGACGAAGCCAATTCCCAGGCCTGCTATGATCCTAGCAATGATCATCTGGGAAGAAAATCCTGTTAGCAATAGGCCATCGACCACATTTGGGAGACATATCGGCTTACCATATCCGAGTTGACACTTCCAGCCATCAGAGCAGCACCAAGTAAGAGAGGACGGCGCCCATGGCAACACCCTTTCTGCGTCCCAACCTGTCGGCAACCCAGCCTTTGCATGACATGTCAGCCTTCATACAGCAATCAAGGCCTGAATGAAGCAAGCACATACCTCCCAGTAGACAGCCCCAGATAGCGCCAAAATAGTACGACGCAGCCAGACCTCCCTGCTTGGTAGGATCTGTGACAACACCATCCGCTCCGATACCCATTGTTCTAATGAAGCCAGGGGTTCCTGATACCGTGCCAAAGACACCTTGATTGTAACCCTCATCGATCAATGCCATGGCACTGAAGAGATTGAGCAGGAAGAACAACGTCTTCCCAGGCACATGGCGCCAGACTTGGATCTCCATGATGGTAGTTGCTTTGCAATTGTGAGATGGGGAGAAGTAGAGTGAGAAAGAGAGAGTACGACCAAGAGTCCTCCCCACAAAACGTGTGGAGTTCTTGGGTGGATAAAGTTAGACAAAAGTTCTGGAGACACGTGGGATGAACTCGAGTGAATCTGGGGATCGTCGACAGGTATATGCATGAATGCGAAGCCGCAGACCCCGGGGACGAAGCTGGAGTCTGGAGAAGCCTTTCGGCATCGAGATTGTCAGATGCAAGTCTGGGTGTCGAACATTACGTTCTCTTGGCGTGCTCGCGTGCCGTAGATGTGACAGCCGTGCTTGAGCGTTATTATCATTGTAGCTTTTAAGCGACATCGTCCACTTGGCACGAGACTTGTGGCTTCACTGGCACGTATGAGCGAGATCCTTAGTGCCGATGGCCGGAGCTCAGTATTGACACATGATTGACAATCGTGCCTCTGCGCCCTGTTACACGTGCTCTCACTGAGGTAGTCTCGATAATACGATTCCTTTAGGCGTTTCGAAAATGGCGTCGAAGCCGACAACATGTCGCTGGGCAGCACTCTCGCTCTCAAACATTGCATCAGTCTTCTTCCCAGATATCTGACAGCTCCAGAATCATCGACAGGAATCAGTCATACGCTTGTAGAGTTGGCACAACTGGGTCCAACGAAAGGGCGAAGACCTGGCTAGCCGACAACAAGATTCCAAATTCAGAGAAGGTCCATATACACAATGATGGAAGAAGATGCTCGATGAAGGCGAACTTCGATGTGGTGTACATATCAACACCACATCCCTTGCACTACGAGCACGTCAAGTACGCGCTGAGCAGAAAGCGAAACGTTTTGGTCGAAAAGCCCGCGACCATGAATGCTAAGCAGTACGAGAACCTGGCCAACATGGCACTGAAGCAAGGCGTGGTCTTGAGGAAGCGATGTGGACGAGGTATCTTCCTGCGACAAAGTACCTCCAAGAAGAGCTTCATACCTCGCATTGGCGAAGTGAGACGAATCTATGCCGATTTCTCGTTTCCGATCGTGTCGGAGGACCTTGTCACACTCTTCTCGCTTTTTGGACAAAAGCGCAGGAGCTGGTAGCCTGCTCGATCAAGGTGTATATGCCCTGACATGGGCCGACATCGGTCTCAATGGTAGTGCTGAGGCGCTGGAGACTACGACAAACCAAGTGGTCCATGCCAACACGATGAGTGTTCCTGGTGTCCGCTGGCGAGGTCGATGATATCACCACAGTGGTGCTAGAGCAAGCGCGACTCAAGACGAATGCACCGCAAGCGGTGGCTATTGTGACTACAAGTATGACCTTGCCGGATCAAGCAGCCTGCTTTCTACCAGCGTCTCAAGCGAAGAAGGCTGCTCATCGATCCGTATCGAAGCGGACAAAAGCCTCGGTCGCGATCACGTTCCCTCCTATCAGACCACAGCGACTAGAGATCCAGTGGTACGACTCAGAACATCTTGACTCAGAGGGCATTGAGCAGGAAGAGATCATTGAGAAGCCAGTCGAGCATGGTTGGGGTATGTGGTACCAGGCAGATGTGATTGCTAAGAGTGTCTTTGCCTCCAGATCCGCAGGCAAAGGCGAGGTCATCGGCTTGAAGGAGACACTTCGTGTTCTTGCTTGGATGGATCATGACGTGAACAAGCCAGAATTCCATACGATGCCAGCTTGACGCAGTATGATAGCATGCCATTGTTCATGGTCTGAGTAGTAGAAATGTAGACATGGCCAAACCTCGAGAAGCACTCCAAAGACAATGTGCTGAGCCCTCATTTGTCACAGCGGTATATGGTCAAGGATCGAATGAGGTTGGCAACGACGGCCTCGGCACCATGCATTTGCCATGTGGCACTTTACGCTTTGTTGCTTTGCGCCAGAAAGCACGTGGAATCTGACCTAGTCTACCCGCTTTACGTCCACGCTAGAAGAACTTGTCCCACGTGAAGCCTTCGGTGTAGAATTACAATTCGGCACCAGGCAGTTTGCAGTTATGGTATGTCCGACCGATGTTCCGGTCGTGGAAGCTCGACTCTCTTTACCAGCGGCTAATTTTTGTAGCTTTAAGCGTTTTGCCGCTGGTCGTGCCTCTGCAAGTTCCGAGTCCAGGCAAGTGGGCCGTGGTGATCTATCTTCCCGAGCTCGAAGACAATCTGCAATCGTGAAGTTAATTTGTTTGGACTGTCGTACACATTGAAGTCCAAGCAATTTGTCTTCCCATCTCAACAGCAACAGCAACAGCAACAGCAACAGCAACAGCAACAGCAACATTCCGCAGACATTATGCCTGGACTTACAAACGGCAACCACGCGACGAACGGCAAAATGGCCATCATGCCACGAATGGGGATCTCTGCAACAAATGGCCACAGCGAGGAACACAGTTTGGACATGACAGTGCTGGGTCTCAACTCCGGACCTCCATGGACGGTATTGACTGCGCACTATGTCGATTTTCGCCAATCTTCTCCAAACGCACCAATGCAATTCGAGCTGCTCAAGTACGATGAGGTTCCGTTGGAGCAGAAGATCAAGAAGCGAGTCATGAACATGATATTAAAGAACTCCACCACACCAGAAGAGCTTTCAGAAGTCAACGTCCTCCTTGGCGAGACTTTCGCCAGAGCTGTGCACGAGTTTGCAGAAAAGCATGACGTCCTAATGTCCAGCATTGATGCTATTGGTTTCTCATGCCAGACGATTTGGCTTCTCAGTATGCTGAGCCAGGCCGACACAATCAGCTTGACCATGGCTGAAGGACATTCATCGCCAGCCGGACTGGCATTACCACAGTCACCGACTTCCCGTGTCTCAGACCAAGCTGCTGGACGACAAGGAGCGCCGTTGATTGGTTTCTTCGACTCCTTGTGCTGCACCACCCAACCAAGCTGAGAGCATGCCAGAACATCGGCGGCATCGCCAATGTATGCTTCATTCCACCTGATGTGACGGAAAGCTCAACCAGGAGTACTTCGACTTCGACACTGGCCCAGGTAACGTGTTTATTGATGCAGTGGTTGCGGCACTTCACCAACGGCGAGCGCGAGTACGACAAGGAATGGCGCGATGGGTCGTGCTGGCAAGGTGGATCAAATTGGTCGATGAGTTCTTGACTACACATCCATACTTCGCGAAAGCTCCTCCGAAGACCACAGGACGCGAAGTGTTCCGGGTACGATCGCTCACGATCTGATCGAACGCGGTCTGGAGAAGGGTCTCTCAGAGAACGATATTGTCGCCACAGTAACAAGAATTACAGCCCAGGCCATAGTAGACCACTACCATCGCTACATGCCAACACAGTATGGTCCTCTCGCGGAGATATACATGTGCGGCGGCGGAGCCAAGAACCGAATATCATTGACTACATGTCAAAGGCGTTCCTCAGACAAAGATAGTGATGCTCGATGAAGCCGGCATCCAGCAGATGCGAAAGAGGCGATCACATTCGCATGGCAAGGAATGGAGGCAATTGTTGTAGGAGCTTCCTGTGCCAGATCAAGTGGATGACGCCAGCCATACGTGCTGGGCAAGGTTGCTCCGGGTAGGAACTACCGCTCTGTCATGCGCAAAGGCATTCAATTTGGCGGAAATCAGGACGTGCTCGAGCCGGTCTCTGAGCTGGTGAACATCGTGGGCGGCAAATCATTTGACAATAAGATTGAAGCGAGAGCTCCTTCTGTTAAGCGTGCATATTGGAGAGGCATGTTCTTCAAGTCTCATTCTAGGGTATCTGCGAGAAGTCGAAAATGTTGTCAAGATCACCCAAGATTTCAGAGGGCAATTGAAATGGGACAAATCCAATTCTCGTCAATTGCCTGGGAGCCATAAGCAGACATCATTGTGGCATAGGCAGTATCTGTTTCTGGCCGAGGTTCATTTCTGGGGCTCAGGCGCATTTGATGCGCTCTGCTGGTCCTGTGTCTTTGGTAGCGTCATGTATTTATCAATTCGTGTGATCTGATCTCGAAGTCGCTGACTGGCGCCTTTGCTTGCGTGAAGACCTTCCAGACTGGACAGCAGCTGAACCATAGCCATCATGACAGCCCGGATGTTGCTGTAATCATTCTCGCTCAGTGTTTGTCCCAGAGTAGTTGCAAGGATCTGTCCGATAACGCCAAGATGGAATAGTAAAGGAACGCTGACGCATGGTGGTAAGCAGTAGGTATGGCAATGAAGGCATTGACCACCTCGTTTGCAATTTGGCACTTCTCGGCAATGCTAGCGCCAGTGGCTGAGAGCAAGACCATTCGCAGCAGCTGTACCGTAGCAATGATGTCCCGCCGCTTGGAATCCGAACCTGTCCAGCCGAGGTTTGGAAGTGATAGGATTCGTAGTCTTGAAGCAGTGTGGCAAATTGGCATGCATCTGCATGACACTGCCCAGCACTGCTTCCTGTGACAAGAATCTGAAGCTTGCAGAACATCAATCGATCAATGTTTGCCTTTGGGCACGACTGTTGCGAGCGAAAAGTCGCATCATGATGTGCTCCAGCGCTCTGTAAAGATCCACAACGATGTTGCGTCCTGCAATCCAGCTGATGGCACCAGAGTCGAGTGAAGAGTGCCAGGCGATGTACTCGTGTTGCCATTAGGTACGGTAATGTTTGCGAAGCCAGAATCATCAAACATGTCATCGTCTGCTTCCGTGGGATAAGATACGCTCGGACTGATACTCTCGACTTCTTATGACACCTCCCCAGACGATGGATGTAAAGATATCCAGGTGTAGATAGACCAGAACAGTCTTCGCCGTTCTTCTCGTTCGATGATACCGCAGTCTTTGGCCAGTTGACTTCATCATGCAGTCCTCCAGCTGCCACAATGGTGTGGTAGCGACCAAGATGCTCGTGCATATCACGCACTTTGCCCTCTTGTATAGCTGCCAGTGCAAGAATTGCATGAGTGCGTAGAGTGTTCAGACTGTCGGACATATAGTCGGTGCTGAGTTGCCGAATAGCTTCTGGTAGTAAACATCTGTGCGGCTGTTGCAAGCTAGACAGATCCCACTGAACATTGAAGACTGCCCCATCGCGAACGCGTGCAGACACGAGCGCGCATACCGCCATAGTCCGGCGAAGAGAGCGCGGTCGGTGGCGTACTCGTTTCGCGATATCCGACGAATGAAGGAAGCTGATGGAACAATGGAAAAATCGGATACACAATCTCGAAGAACAGCTCCACAAGGTCAATGATATTGGCATGCCTGTAGTGGCCTGGTGCTTTCCAAGTGTCGGGGAGCAGTATGACCCCATGATTATGACCAGGTGCAAAATCGACAGGAGAATCTGGTTGTACTGAAGACGTGTGCTCGGGAATCGTGCGCTCTGCAATGCTTGAACGTCGATTTGTCGCTTTGTTTAGAGGTCTCGTATTGGCCTGTGGAAAGACAGATTCATCCTCACGGCTATGCTGCCTCTGCAAGGACGTGGTAGCACTGGCGCGAGATGTGATGGGCTCCGGATTGCCATTGTCCTTGCGGCGAGGTGCTCCACGTCGCTTCGGGGTCTGTCGAAAGTGCATGGCTGATCGAAAGCAACGCAGTTCTGGCAGCGTGATTCGCCAGACACTACGCGACAACGCTTGCTGACTTGGTGGCAGTAGTCGCAAGCTCTCGATATTCGTCTTTTCTTCGTGCTCGATTGCAGCTCATCGGACATGATTTAAGTGAGAGACAATTGACGACGATGGGCACTCTTCGGGCAGAAGCAGGTGCAGACTAGTGCTGAGCCGAGAGATTACGAAAACATGCTTGGCAATAGGCGATGGCGACGACGAGCTCATCTCAGCCAAAGAGTAAGATTGCCTTCGCTTTCTACCGTAGTCGTGCGGTTGAGCCTTTAAGTAGGTCCGCGTTGTGTTAATCTGCTATCGAGAGTGAAAGTGCGTTACGGCCGGGGCGTAATGTAGCTAAAAACGCGGCTAAGGGAGTCTATTTCCGCTGCCGACTTCAATCTTCGCGTCTAGCCTGCGACAATGATGTTCAGGCTATTTGCGCTATCTGCAGAAGACATTGCCTTCACCTCGCGCCCGCCAAGCGACGTCCCAGCGCTCAAGTCAGGCTCCTCAGCTACTCTGCTATTTGCCGAGATGCTTCTCGACAACCCTTCCCTCCGCCGCATAACATTCGCGAAACTTGCCTCATACGTCAAACGCCAGCAGCAGCTAGTCGCCCTCCAAAGTCGCCCTGAGCTCACGTGGACGAATTTTGAAGACCTTGCGAAGCGCGGCGAGGCCTCGATCGAGCAGGCCGAGGCATGTTTATACCAGCTGAAGACCTCAGCATGTTGCAGCTTCCTCTACGAGAGCGGCATGAGAAGTGCCTGCAATACAGCGCTGGGAAAGCGAGTGTTGCTCTGGTACTGGAACCGGCGAGCGTCCCATGAGCCTATCTCCGAACCGCACATTGGCGCATTTGGTCACCTGGTAAGCG
>JALHSO010000034.1:0-28797 GCA_022984855.1 Dimocarpus longan
TTTCAAGCAATGGCATATACTTCTGTACCCATCTGTATATTGTACAATGATCAACTTCTACTCCTCGCTTATGTAACATCTCTTCAGATCACGATAGCTAATACCATATTTGTAATACCATCTTATTGCTCATATGATTATTTCATAAGTAAAATGACTGCCTTTAAATATTCTCATCTTTATATTTTATTATAACTTTGACAAATTATATTCTTCAATCGAATTTTTGCAACAGCGCCTAATTTTCTTTATGACAAATTTTTGCTATCTATTATTACTCTTATTTTCTGTTCTTTGTTCTTTTCTTACTATTTGATTTCCATCTTGTTTGTCTGTATAAATTAATTCGCTAATTAGCATTACATTAGATCTTTTCTTTGGCCTATGATCATTATCAAATCTATCAACATCTTCCCTTTTCATCCTTTAAATCAGCTGCTGGTTCATCTTCTATTCTGATTACTGAATATATGTTTGTTGCAGATGAATCTATTATTCTTAGCATCATAGAACCTTGTGCTTGTTTTATTTCTACAATGCCTCTGTGTTCTATCAATTCTTTCTGCAGTTTATCGTACGTATCTGGTATGCTTGTACCTTTTGTGCTTGGCTTTCTAACAAGATATGCTTTAAACTTATCTTCTCCTACTTCTTCTTTCATTTTTTCTAAAAATTCTAATAGCTTATTTTTATACAAGTCAGCTTCTTGCTTATCCTTCATATCTTCATATATTCTTGCCATATCAAATGCTATCGTTAGACCTGTGCCATCTGATAATACTAAAACATCACTATATAGCTTCTTATGCTTATCTAATATTGCAAAAACTAAGCTATCTATCTCATCATTTCCTAATGCAATAAGTACTTGTACCATTTTTCTACACTGTATTATTTTTGTATCTTTATGAGGTAAATGAAAAAGAAAATATTTTCTTATCTCTTCCATATCTGTATCATCTTGTAAAAAAGATCTGAGTGCGCGTTTTTCTTGATCTATCATTTGCTCATGATTAAGACCTATCATATCTAGCTTTTTCATCAGTTTTTGTTTCGATGCAGCAGTTCCAATTTTTCTTTGTGTAAATAAATATTTTATTCTATCGATCAAATCTTCTTTTATTTGTATTGTACTGTCTAATATTGATATTGTAATACCATTGTTATATTCTTCTAATTGTTTCTGCAGTTTATCGTACGTATCTGGTATACTTGTACCTTCTGTGCTTGGCTTTCTAACAAGATATGCTTTAAGCTTATCTTCTCCTACTTCTTCTTTCATTTTTTCTAAAAACTCTAATAGCTTATTCTTATACAAGTCAGCTTCTTGCTTATCCTTCATATCTTCATATATTCTTGCCATATCAAATGCTATTGTTGAGCCTTGACCATTTAACATTAAAACATCATTATATAGCTTCTTATACTTATCCAATATTGCAAAAACTAAGCTATCTATCTCATCATTTCCTAATGCAATAAGTACTTGTACCATTTTTCTACACTGTATTATTTTTCTATCTTTATGAAGTAAATGAAAAAGAAAATATTTTCTCATCTCTTCCATATCTGTATCATCTTGTAAAAAAGATCTGAGTACGCGTTTTTCTTGATCTATCATTTGCTCATGATCAAGATCCATCATATCTAGCTTTTTCATCAGTTTTTGTTTCGATGCAGCACTTCCAATTTTTCTTTGTGTAAATAAATATTTTATTCTATCTTCTAAAAAGCTAGATGTTGACATTTAATTTCTATTTATAAAATTTTTGTATAATTTAACATCTTCTTAAGTAAAAGTAAATAGTAATTTTTACAATATCATTTTGTTTTCATGTCTTATTGTCTTTAATAAAAGTTAATTCTCATATATAAGCAAAAAAATGATCATTTTAGTATAATTTTTGCTCTAGTAAAAATATACTTCCTCTTCCCAACAAATACGTTATACAAATCTTTTATACTTATTCAAAATATATTTTATACATATTTGCTGAGTTAGGTATAATATTTTTACCTATCTTAGCTAAACAAACTTTTAAAATAAAAATGTAATATATCTTATTCGGTATTATATAAAATATTATTTTAGTTTTGATAAATTTCATTATTGCTTATTTTACTTATTTTATTTATATTGTTTTATATTCAATAATTATTATTAACTATATGTCAGCTAAAAAATCTTATATCGACTCTAATGGTCGTATTGCTATTCCAGCTAGAATTAGAAATATTCTTAAAATGCATAAAGGGATGAAGTTTCTATCACTTATAATGATCATGGTCTTTTTATTTCTACTTTCCGCTCCAATTTAGAAAAAGCTAGAAATATTATAAAACGCTCAAGCAAAAAAGATTTAGTAGAAGAACTTAAAATGCTTAGAGAACAGGATTATGTGAGTGAACAAGATGCGTAATAAAAGTAGAAAAGTTATTTTAGATTCATCAGCAGTCATCGCTCTACTAAAAGGTGAGCCAGGTGTAGAACAGTTAGAAGATATTCTTGCAAATGCTACCATATCACTTGTTAATTATAGCGAGATCATCAGTGTCTTACTTAGAAGCGAACTTGCTGAGGATGAAGTTGATGAAGTAGTAAAAGATCTTATTCCTGAAATAATACCCTTTACCCAAGACATTGCTACCCTCACTGGCAAGCTTACTATACAAACACAGAATTTAGGCTTATCATTTGGTGACAGAGCATGTATTGCAACAGGTATAGTATATGGTATGTCAATATACACAGCTGACAAAGCATGGACGAGTTACAATTAGATAAAGCAAAGATAAAGCTGATCAGATAATATGAAAAAAATAGGATATGCAAGAGTGTCAACAGATGAGCAGAAAGTTGATATGCAATATGATGCACTAAGAGCTGCAGGATGTATAGACATATACACAGACAAAATGACTGGTAGCAAATTTGCAAGACCCGGGCTTGAGGAGATGATAAGATATGCAAGAGCTGGCGATACAATAATCGTATGGAAGCTAGATAAGCTTGGTAGATCACTCAAGGATTTAGTAGCAATAATACAAAGCTTTATAGATAGGGCATATATTTTCAATCATTGCATGAGAGTATAGATACAACATCATCTAGCGGCAAGTTGATTTTTCACATATTTGCAAGTCTTGCTGAGTTTGAGCGAGAAATTATACGAGAGCGGACGAATGCAGGACTGAAAGCAGCGAGAGCAAGAGGAAGAGTGGGAGGAAGACCGAAAGGGTTATCTGCACAAGCAGAGAACATCTCATATGCAGCAGCAACGTTATATCAGCAAGAATTGCTATCAATAAAAGATATATGTCAGAAATTATCCATTTCTCCTCGTACATTATACAAATATCTCAGAATTAGAGGAATTAAGTAAGCTTTGTTAATATGATATGTTAATAATTTAATAATAAAGTATTTGACATTAGTGTTGTGTTGATGCAATCATATATAATCTTGTTAGTTAATGATATATAAATAATAAACTCAGGAATTATTAGATGAAGTATCAAACAGTAGGGAATCTACAAATTGAGATTTAATCTTACAATTGATAAAATAATTGAATAATCATTATATGGAGAAATAAATGCCTATAGCAAATGAACTTCTTGATAGAATAAGAACTAATGATCCTAATCTTACTGATCTTCGCTTAGAGAATGATCAAATAGAAGATGCCGCGGCAGAGGCCCTTGCAGAGGCATTGAAAGAAAATAATTACTTCTCTTTTTTTACTTGATAATAGCATAGGAAGAGTAGGAGCGCTAGCATTAGCTGAAGCTTTAAAAACAAATAAGAAATATTGAACATTTTGATTTATCTTATAATGAGATAGGAGATGAGGGAGCAAGAGCATTTACTAAAGTATTAGAAAAGAATGTGACAATTAATTCTATAAGATTGCGTCATTGTAATATAGGAAGGACTGGTATAGCAGGCCTTGCAAGAGTATTAAGAGAAAGAAAAACGTTTATTAAAACGTTTATTAAAATTGGTCTTAATCAAACTGATACACAAGAATATGCAAGAATAGAAGAAGCATTAAAACAAAATAAAAATATTTTGGTTGAGATATGTCATCCTGCTGATAGAATAAGAATGTTAATTGCTCAAAATCATAATGAAGCACTTAATGTACTTACAAGTATACAAAACTGCAAAACAGTGGAAATACTGAGCAAGAATATTTTGATTTAAAACCATTAGCATTACGTATAGGGTATGTTCAATATTTAATAAAAAAAAAATTCTATAGGCTATGCAAATGTTAATATAGATGAAATAATTGATAGAAGAAAATTACAGATTAAAGAATTATATGCCATACATGAATTAGATGGTGAATATGCTAACACATATACACCGATAGGAAGAGATTTAATAGAAAAGTATATAGATAACCAAGATATAATGAATGCATATATAGGAGAAGAAATAAGTATAATTGCTGAGGAAAGAGATAGAATATATAACATATATCAAACCGTAAAAAGCCAAATTAATGAAAAAATGAATTCTTTGCGAAAGCTATATAACACAGCTCAAGAACTAGTAGAAGGCTTAAAATTAAATTTTTTGGAACAGAAAATAAAAGATGAAGGTATAGAAGCTATGAGGTATATCATAAATTGTGTATTATCTGATAATTTAAAATTCCTAGTGAAACATACATTTGCTAGAATAAGCAAAGAATATATATATACTTGATAGTCTAACAAATGTTTTTGGTCAAGATGGTGTAGTGCTTATAGATGGTTTAAAAGAAGAAGTTGAGAGTAAAAGAAATGAGATAAATAGGCACGTACCTCGTGAGTTACATATTGATCGTGGGAATAATACAAATGGTACTGATACTATGTTAGGAATCAAGAAGAATTTAAGTAAATAATCATAAAATTTCTATGGTTAAGTAGCTTGATAATGAAAAATAGTCTTATTTTTCAGTATAGCATAAACAATATGTAATAACTTACGCATAACAGCAACAATGATAAGCATAATGTTTTTATTACTGTAACCTATCTTTTTCATTGCTCTTATTATTGCCATTCTTGATACTGATTAAGGCCACAGTCTGCTAAGCTCTTTTGCACTCTTATCGTTATTTTATATGACGAATTCTCTGAACTTATTTATATCTTTTATCTTCAGTCCATGTCCTTTCTGATACCCCTCTTTTCCTTACTCTCTCCTTCTTCTATCTTTCCTTCCTTTGTCTACTCCTTTTTGTTCTGTGCTGTACTTATAATTCTTCGTGTTCAATTTGATCATCTTTTGGATTATTAGTAGTGTTTTCTATTATAACAAGATTAGATCTATGTTTCATGATTTGACCTATATATTTATAGTCACATTAATTATATATTATCATAAATAATGTAAATATTTTTATTATTAATACTCTAGTAATTAAGATTGATTAAAAATATCAATCAAAGATTTTTCTAAATAATTATAGACAGACTAACGATTTACTTTCTTTTTTAATAAATAATTTTTTTATAACTTCTTATATAACTAAAATGACTTTTAAACTTTGTTCTATCTTTTCTATATCTTTATGACTATTTTTTCAATGAAATTTGTAAGTCTAGATTTATCTATCGCTCTTATCTGATCACACACTGCTGCTACTTCTTTATTCATACATTTTATAGATATAGTAATAGGAGAATATACAGATGCTTGTGTAGAAAGCGGAATAACTACTACTGTTCTACGTCCACGATTTATCGGATCTGCACTTATAATCACACATGGTCTTATCTTTCTTATTTCAGAGCCTTGAGTAGGATCTAAATTGACCCAATATACATCACCTCTATTCATATATTTTGTATACCGTCTGAAATAGTGATATTCCAATCTTCCATTTCAACATTGAGTTTATCATCTGATCTACTTTTAAGCACATTGATATAAAGCTTCTTCACGTTTCTTAATTTCTTCTTCAAACAAGCGAGTGATGACTGCACTTCTTTCTCCATCATTAATAACTATTTTTGATCTAGAAATTACATCATCAGGAATATTAATAAGAACTTTTGCCATTAAAATTATTCAGTAATATTATATATTATATATTATATATAATATAATATATATTGTAAAGCATATATTTTTATTGAATTAAAATAGTTAACAGAAATAGGTAATCTTAAAAATGTTTGTTTTACATGTCCTAATAAGATATACTTTATTCAGTAAAAATGAGTATAAATAGATACAGAATAATGTGGGTACTAGTGTAAAAATTTTGTCAAAGAATATAATTTGTCAAAATTTTTTCTTCTAGCAAGGACTAAAGTCTTTCTCGCCTAAAGGCCAGAATTTTTAACCTCGGAAGTGACTATAAACCTTGAAAAGATAGCTTTTACAAAAAGTAGTAAAAGCAAAAACTATAAGAAAGTTAAAAGTTATATTATGAGCTTGTTTATAAATACATAAAAAAAGGTCTAATAAATTCAAAAAACAAAAAAATTATAGCAATATCACATTTTTTATGTTTTTATAGTTTCATAAAACAATATAGAGAGATTGTACATGACAAGCGAAGAACTTATTGCAGCATTTGAAGCGCTTGATTTTGAATATCTTAACCCAGAGTTGGTAAAAGAGCGTGCATTGATTGAAGCATATTTTAGGGCAAAAAATGTAAGATGGGTTGAGATATCTCATTATACACCGCATGGTCTTTACACATTTAAGATTAACAATAAAACTAATAATTTAGGTATTAAAGTTACTAAAGGATTATTAACTCAATGGAAATCTGAATATACTACATTAGTAACGACAGACAAAGATTCTATACAAGTCGTACATAGACCAGAATATAACAATAGACATAAGAGGTTTCAATATCAAACAAATGAGATGTACAACTCATTTGGTACAAAAATATCTGATAGAATATTTGATACAATACCAGCTAGCAAACTACAGGAATATTTTAAAAACTGTTGATCTACAAGATTTTGCTAATAACTTTTCTAATGATGCTGATAACTTTTCTGATAAAGTAAAAAAAATAGCTAAAAAATATTTAAAAAGTAGAAAGACATCAGAAATAACTATCAATGAATACACACCTAAACAAAATATAGAGTTAAAGATAAAACTTATTAATGGTAAAGTTATCATAAATTGTAAAGTAAAAGAAATCAGCTTTAAAACTTCATCAAGACAAATATATATCTAGTAGAATCTTTCACCTATTGAGAGACGAAGTGTCATATAAACCATTTGATACAGTATTAAAACAAATCATATACCGATCCAGTAATTGATTTGGTTCAAACAAGACCAATTTTGCAATGTAATGCTACAGCTAGTGAGCTAGGTGAGATATTTGCTAAACTCAAAAGTCATGCACAAGAGCTGATAAAAGCGAAAGGCTATATAGGTTTTATCAATGAAGGAAAAGTGATAAAAAACACTTGAAGAAATAACGGGCTACTCATATCAGAGCCTTATAGAGTTTGCAAGTGGTAGATTATCTGATGAGCATAATGTAAAAATTGTGACAGCAGCTAGAAAAACGTTACGCAGTGAAGGAAATAGTTTATTTGATAAAATATTAGCTGAAGCTTCAAGAGAAACAATAGATCAAACTTTAGCGAGAGAAATGAGTGAGCCCACAATAACGCAAATTGTATCTAACAAAGAAGAAAAAACAAGTAACATTGAGCCAAGGGCAGAAACATTAGAATCTTCTGAAGCAATTTTTGAGACAGTAGATCAAACATTTGAAAAAAACACTACGCAGCACAATGTAGATATAGATTATGAAACAAGCATTAACGATACGAAAGATATAATAGAAACTGGCATAATATTTGATGATGCAGCTTATAATTTTAAAAACAATGCCTCTAATATAATAATGAAAACACAATTAAATATCAGATCTCTTGCAATGGCTGTTGGAACAACTGAGTTTGCAGTCTCACAAGCGATGGAACCGGCTATAACAAGATACTCAAAAATATCTTTATATCATGATATTGCACAGATGCTAGGCTATGATCTAGAAACAATGACTGGAACATCTTTAGAGAATAAATCTCCAGTTGAGCTGATGAGTAAATTTCATCCTAAATTACAAACAGAAATAGCGAGAGAAACAAAGTTTGGACATCACTTAACAGAATATGAATATTTCGTCTATCCGGTGGAGGATAGTTTTAAAAGTGAATTTATGGAAGCTGTTAGAGTAAGTAATGAACCAATAGAGGCATTAAGATATAGAGCAGATTTATATAATCATACCCGTCATGAATCACATGGCACAGAAAAACCTGTGCGCAACTTATATGAATATGTAGAGCGTGTTGCACAAAATGATAAATTAATGTTAAACCAGTTTTTAGAATCAGCAAAGCTTACTGAGGATAAATTGGTAACAGTAAAGCTAGCTAGTGCAGAGACTAGAACAAATTATGTATTATCTAACATCAGAAGTAATATTGCACATATTGGACATCAACTTGATTTATATGGTATTTCCTTAGAGCTGTGGAGTGAGCATGCTACACATGATGCTACTAGATTTAGAAAAATCGCTCAAGGAGAAATAAAACGTGTATATCTTAGTGATATACAAAGGCTGCTTATGCTGTTGGAAAGCCAGTAGATGCATTCTTAAGTTCAGAAAAAGTACAACTCCGCGTGAAATAAAACCAGCACAAGTGATATCTGAAGAGACATTACCATTTTTATCAAGTTCTAATAAAGCAGCAAAAATAGATCCTATAGCACAAATAACGTATAAAAAGCCATTGCTACTTTCTTCAAGATTTTCAAAAGCAGCAAAAACTCATTTCCTAGCTGAATTCTCCAGTGAGATGTTAAGTGCAGGAAAAATGGTCACGAAGGGACTAGGAAATTTTGCAGCAGGAACAGTGATTGGTGGAGCAGTGTATGGTTTATATGATTATGCTGACAACCGAGCAGGAGAAATGAGAGAAAATCTTGATCCAAATAATTTCCTAGAAGCAGTCGGTCGAACAACTATCTCAACACTTAGAACATGCATACCACTACTGCCAATAACTAGGCCATTTATCCAAAGTGGTAGAGGAATTGAAGCAGCGCTAGAGGGTTTATTCAAATTACCTGAAGAACAGCAGATATTTTGGAATAGTTTATCAAAAACATCACAGCACCAAACAGAAGAATTGGATGATTCACTACACGATGAGACATTTATACACTATACACCAGAGGTAATTAGAAATATAGGACAAACTATATGGGACAAAGTGATAGTTAGACAAGCAAATGCCATAGGAGATAGTGCTGTTGATCTGGGTAATATGCTAAAGCATGTAGCAAAAGGAGCAGCATCAATGTTGTGGAGTGAAGCACAAGCAGTACCACTAGATGAAAATTATAGAGCAAATACTGAATCTTTAGTAAAACATATCAACAAGACGCATCACAATTTTGGAGTGACTATAGAGACAGTGTTGGTGATATAGTTGGACCACTGCGACAAGATCATGCAATGCTAAAAAACACATCAGATACACATTTTCAACAAGTGATTACCGGAATGAGTGAGCTAGCAACACGTGAACAAGTTAAGATGATAGCAAATAATATACAGTATCAGACGAGACAAATAGCGAATTTGCACCACGATATGCAGATGAATGCACAAGAACAGCGTGCGATAGCTAATTACCAAATAGTACAGGCACAAGCAATGCATGTTGATATAAAAGATATACAACAAAAAACACATGCAACACATGGTATGTTACAAGCACATTTGGAGAACAAAAGAAAACAAGCAGAGATGAAGCAAAGAATGGAGGAGATAGGTAGCGTTACGGATTCACTTGCTATAGTCAGTCACCGTGTATTTGGTGATATAAAAACAGCAATAACGATTAGAAAAATAGGCGCAGCAAAACAAGCAGCGTATAAAGCTTTTAATGCATTTTCCTCAGGTAATTCTATTATAGGTATTGGCTCAGCACTACAAGCATTCGATGCAGTATGTTCGATATGGGATAAACCAGACAATAGCATGCAGTTGATGATGGAAGCAATACAAGGAATGATTATGCAGCTATCAAATCAGATAGCAGAAGGCTTTATGCATATGGACAAGCGTTTCAATCGTTTAGAGGAAAACCAAGAGCTAATGCTTAAACTATTAGACAAGGCTTTGTTGAACTATTTAGAGCTGATCAAAAAATATATAGCGAAATTATTGAGATAAAAAATAATTTGCAAAAGAATATACAAGAACTACAAGAGAAGATTAACTACACAAATAGTCAATTACAAACGTTAAGTATAAATATAGGCGATAATCTCACTGCACTGCGTGAGGAAAATATATATGAGTTGATAGCGCGGATAGAGCGGGAAAAAGAAAATGGTAAATTAGGCGAGGAGCAATATAATAAATTTGCAAATAAGCTGATAACAAAGGCGATAGCTATGACAAAAGGTGGCTATCTGACTGGTCACAATGCACAAGCTAAGCAGAAAGAAGCTATTATAGGATAGGATGAGTTTTATACGAAAGGTAATCATCATGATGACAAAGCATATGCCAACATAAGGATCATAAGTGGAGCACTCGATCCTGCTGATAAAACTGAATATGCAAATCCAATAATACTTGTAGCATGTGTAGATGCATTTGCAAAATTACTTGCACATCAATATAAACACAAAGCCTATCCATTTACTGAGCAGGAAGCACTAAATATAGCGATCAATCGTTTAGATGAGCTTGAAGACAAATGCAAAGAAATAATGAATTTAGTAACAAATGGTGCAAAGAAATATCCAGAGATTTTTAAACAATTCATACAAAGCCTTGATCTGCTTAATAGGAAAGTGCAGGAAGAAATTATAGTCTACAATGATGAACAAAATGAACGATTGAGAAAAGAAATAAAAGATAGGACAGGAAGAGAAAAAGATATGCAGATGAAAATATACAAAAGTGTAGTTTTGATAGCCATAATGGTAGCAGCAGGTATGATATTAACTTATCTTACCATGAATCTTGTTTTTTTTCTGTTAATGACAGCTTTATTCAGCGCGCTAGAAGCATAGGACGTAAAGTATTGTATAATCAAAATGAATGCAATGTTTTTGCTGGTGATATATTAGTATACTCAAAAAAAGATAATAGATATGATCCTGCGCTTATTATAGATTTGATGTTAGCACTTAAAGTTAATAATAATTTAAGTAAATTCGTCAAATTCAAAAAACAAGAAGCTAAAAAACAAGAACAAGAATTATGCAAAAGAATAAAACAAGAAAGTATTGATACAAATAGTGTTACATGGTCAGATAAGTTTGATGTAAATAAAATAATTATCTGTAGTAAAATTGCCTATCCTGTAAATAATAATTTGCCACAGATACCGCTAGTATTTTTTTTAGATAAATTGATGATGATATGTCAATAGAAGGTAGATTATTCCAACTTCTACATCATTCTCTTAATAATATAGATATTAGATATGAATAGTCTGTAGAAGAAAAAGATAATCAAAGAAAATTATTTATAAAAGGGTATATAATCAAAAAAGATAAAAAACTACAACAGTTTATTGATTTATTTTGTGAAGATATAGCTACTGGGAAAGGAACATTAGAGCAAGACATCATTGATGTTTGTTACGGTGGGATATATAATTTATCACAAGATCATATTACAAATTTCTCTTTTCATGCGTTTACTAATATACATCATTGGACAATTTTAATATTCCATACAAGATATTTACAGGATCGCTTGATTTGCTTGTTCATCCACTGCTTGCTCATAAAAAGGATAAGAAAAAGTTGACAAAAGAAGCTTATCAAGAATTGATTACTGCACCAGAGTTGCAAAAATATAAAACATTAATTGTAGAAGCTGATGAGAATGCACCAGAAGTACAAGCTCGCAGATTTAGAATAGGTGAAAATGATGTAACTAGATCAGTAAAAAACAAGAAGCTTTGATTGCTGAATTAGAAAAGAAATAGAAATGAGTATTGCTACAATGCGCATGGATTTTAATAAAAAACTGATCAGTAAATTACAACAATGCACTGTAGATCCTGTAAATATAGGTAATACTATATACGATATATGGACTGATTATTGTGTACTGATTAAGGTGTACTTGCTCAGAACTAAAAAGTATTGGCACATTCATATATGGTGAAAAATTTGTAGAAAAGTGGAATGCTTTAAACTCTCCCAAAACACAGCAAGAACTATATCAATATATGCGTAGTTACGGAGGTGAGAAAAATATTTACCTGAGTTATTGAATAATATCAAAGTTATTATGTCGCAATTTTTATGTGACGTACAAATATTAGAGCCAAGTTTTGGTATTGTTGAACAGGTTTTAAAAAAGATTGAACATTGTAAAATGTTGTGTCAACAAGAACCAACATCAGAAATAAGTCAGAGAAATACTTCAGAAAAATTAGCAGCTGTAGAAGGGCAAAAGATATCTAGAGAAGAAGCAGTTGGTTTAGAGAAGGAATTAGACTGTGTGAAAGCACAGTTAGTAAGTGTTACAGATATTTTAAAGGACATGAAGTTACAAAGTGATAAAAAAGATAAAGAAAACAAAGTCTTAAAGATGAATTAGCAGATTTGAAAAAACAAAATAATCAAATATTACAAATGATTCAACAAATGATGGAGAGTAATCAAAAACAAAGATAATGTTAGATATAAATGTATATTTTACTCAGTGAATATATATAAAAATACATATAGAATAAGTACATTGGTTTCTTACACAGATTTTGCTGGAGTTGTGAAATATTTTACTTGTTTAAACAAGTTGTATAATAAAACAATCATTTTTCTGCTTATAAAAATTTGTTAACTATTTCAATCATTCATACGTCTGTATTTTATGGTTAACTTATTTGCAAACATTGCTGCATATACACTAAAAAACAAAAAGCCGTCACTTAATCTTGCTGTTAGTACTGATGTTGCTTTATAGTTTTACAAAATTTATTAAGTTAAATTTCGATTATTGTATAATTAGGAAAAGTATGTTAAACTTAGAAACAATTAAAATTGTTATTAAAACATATCAGGAGTTGTTATATAGTTGATACAATAAATACTTCTAATAATTCAAATTGCAAAAATCTCTTCAAGAGATAGAAAGAGCAAAGATATAGTAATGCGCTCTACTACACCACTTATTGTTGTTTGATCATACATGATACACAAGTTTAGTTTAATAAAAATGATAGCACATTTTGAGAGCAAGACACATAAATTTTGTTATATCTTATTAGTAATAGATATTGTATGATCAAAAGTAGAAACAACAATAAGGAGTTTTTATGAATGATGAGGACAATACACCAGCAACTGAAGTAGCAAAAGAAATAGAACAGCAAGATGATGTAAATACTGATGATACTGAAACAACTGGTATTGGTGATATGCCAATAGTAGAAAAAAAAGAGGAGCAAAAAGATCCCAAGGATAATCCTGATAATGATGTGATTGAACCTGAGGAGCTATAATATCATCTTAGTGCATGTCATAAAGAAAATATAAGCTCTAAGAAATATTAGAGCTTATATCATAAATCTATAGAGCAATTTTAATTTAAAATATATAAATAGTAATTCAGCACTAAAGCTATACTAGTCCAAATCATGTATAGTACAAGTAGTAAAAAGATTATTTTTTCTTTTCTTGCATATAACATAAATATGAACAAATTTATCCATAACAAGCATATATCATACAGTGCTAGATCTATTCTATGATAACCAAAAAATAATGGTGACCATATTAGATTGAGAACAAACTGACTTATAAATAACATAAGTAGATGACTATTTCTTAATTTACTCTGCCATACTTTACCTAACACTATTCCCATCATAATATATAAAATTGTCCAGACAGGAGCAAATATCCAACTTGGAGGATTGATAGATGGTTTATGTAAACTTATATACCATATATGTCCTGATTTTACACTATAACTAGATAACATACCTAATATTAGGCAAGCTATGGTTCCTATAATTTCTGTCTTATATTTGTTTAAGTATTTCATTTTGAATAATATCTATCTATTCATTATCTGCAGTGTATTATTGTCTAGTTTTTTTATGATATCTTTGTATGATTTTTTAAAATCAATAGTTCTTGTTATCAATATCTAAAACTTTGTATCATAGCATTTGCTCGTTTTGTTATCTCATTATATTTTTCACGGTCCATTTTCTGTAAATTTTTATATGCAAAACTTATTCGTTGATTTTTATCTAGTACGTTAGCATTTCTGTCAAGAAAATCCCAATATAAATAGTTAAAAGACAAGCATTTTTCTCTTGTGGCATCCTTATAATTAAATTTGCAATCTACACAAAAATTTGACATTTTATTAATATAGTTTGCACTAGCTGCATAAGGTTTTGAAGCAATCAGACCTCCATCTCCATATAAAGACATACCTAAAGTGTTAGGTAATTGTACCCATTCTAGTGCGTCAATATATACTACCATATACCAATTGTTGACCTCATCAATATTAAGACCAGCAATAAGTGCAAAATTACCTGTTATCATTAGCCGTTGAATATGATGTGAATAACCGTAATCACGAGTGAATGCTACCACATGACTAATGCAATTCATCTCAGTCTTTGCGTTCAATAAAAATCTGGAAAAGTGTTTTTTGCTTTTAGAAAATTTAGTGTTTTATATTTTGGCATTTTAGTAAAATATATACCGCGCATAAACTCACGCCATCCCAAATTTGTCTGATAAATCCTTCAACTGCATTGATAGGAGCAATTCCCTGATACGCTTCTTCTGCAGCTTGACATACTTCTTTAGGCAATAATAAGCCAAAGTTCATATATACTGATAAAGTAGAATGATATAAAAAGGCATTATCTACAAGCATAGCATCTTGATACTTACCGAAGTCAGGAAGAAATTTCTTAATAAAACTCCTAAGATCAGATAATGCCTCTTGTCTTGTGGTCTTCAAATAAAATGGAAAAATATTACCAAAATTTTTGCTATGATACTGTTCAACATAAGCACTTACCTTTTGTATAATATCATCTTGATAATCATCAATATTTCTTGAAGTAATATGCATCTCTTTGTGAGGTGGTTCACGATTTTCATCATCATAGTTCCATTTACCACCGATCGGTTTACCATGTTCCATAAGAATTTCATACTTACTACGAAGATTGCGGTAAAAATACTCCATACGTAGGTCTTGCTTATTCTTTATCCACTCTGCAAAATCAGTTTTGCTGCAGAAAAAACGATCATCCTCTAAAATTGTTAAATCAAAATTTTCTTGTATATATTGTATGACTTCTAACATTCGATATTCTGATGGTTCAGTAATAATGATTTTGTCAATGTTGTATAAACTAACAACTTTCTTAATCTCTTCAGTGAGTTTACCACTATTGTCTTGATCAATGACATTCAAATATACTACATTATAACCATCTTGTTTCAATTCTTGTTTGAACTTTTGTATTGCTGTAAGAATAAACACTAATTTCTTCTTATGATGATTTACATAAGTTAGATCATCAAGTAGTTCAGGAAGAAAGATGATATCATTTTCTTTATCAATATTTTGTAAAGAAGAAACATTTTTGTTTAGCTGATCAAACAAAATGACACGCAAAGTTTTCATTAAAATTTATATTTTAAATTGTCATTATATCAGTGTAGTTGATAGCTAATATTTTACAAGCGCTATAAAAAGATAGGGATGTGATACTGTATTAATATTTTATCTAACAAGAATAATTTTAGCACTATCAATTTTCAGTTTTTTCCATACTTTATCTGTAGTATATATAGGATAACCTGTAATTATACTAAGACCTATACATGCTCTGTCGCCAAGTGATAAACCATATATTTTTGTCTTTAGAACTAACTTGGCATTTATAAAACTCTGTTCTGCATCAAACGATACAATATCTTCAAGTAATTGATGCAATAATAGCTCTACTTCTTGTTTAGTAAATAAGTCCTTTTCTATAAAATACTTAGCTACTTCTACAACATTTATACTAGACATGATAGCTTTTGATAATACTTGCTGTACTATTTCACTTCCTTTTTCTTCTGCAATAAACGCAATAAGTGCAGAAGAATCTAAAATAACTTTATCACTAATTTGTTCCATGATCATCAGTATTTTCTACTATTGCCTCATGTTTACGTGTTCGCATGAATCATCAAGTAAGCCAGACGTATCACCAATCTTGCTTTTTATTTTTTCTCTTGCTTCAGCTAAAATTTTATTAATGCTAACTATATGCATTTCATTATCAATAACACGAATAAGAAAAGTATCACCTGAATTATAGTTAAGCTTTTTTCTTAAAACATATGGAATAAGTAATCTACCATGACGATCCATATTGCTTCTTTGTTCTAACATAAGAATAAGTTTAATATATATAAAAACAAAATGTATATATTTTTTAAAATAAGCAATATAAAAATTTAATCATAAAAATAAAAATGGTTATTTTAAAAAATATATGTTACTTTAGAGTATACCCTAAAATGTAATTCTTATAATTGAAATGGCGTAAAAATATAAGAGAATTTACATTAAAAAATTTTAATTGCTTAGAATAGAAGAATATATTACTCATTATACTATAAATAATTTATTGTATCGTTAGAGTTCATATGAAAAGTATTATAAGCGCATCGTCAGCTAGTATTCGAATTACACACGACTATCATGACTTTCATTCTGTTGAAGAATGTAGAGAATATTTACCAAATTTTTAGTATATTTTTCAATTTACCTTACTCATCTAATCCAGATTATCTTTACACTGAAATCAGTATTGGTCAATTTAAGGATCATCAATTGTCATTGCATAACTATTTACCATATCAACAAGAATTTTTTATGTAACATGTATGATAATAGGTATGTTATGCAGAAATATGGTGATGGTAAGACTAGAGCGCCTAAAACCACAATAGCAAGATTGAACAGTTCAATTTACCACGTTTAAACCGAGGTGAACCTAATTCTGTTATGGTATTTACTTTAAAAGATAAAATGATAGGAGCTGCTTGGGCAGGACTAGGTGATGTGAGCGGAGCGTCAGAAGTTTCTGTAATGCTTGATATACCAAAAGATAGCTCATATATTGAAGTACAATATGATGATAAAAATAATCCTTTAGAAGAATCTTTTAGACCTGATAAGTATGATGAGATTATCCAAATCCATATCATGGAATAGGCATCGCAACTTAACTATGTTAATCTAACTTATTACACATATATCTAATAATAACATTTTCTACTTGTAACTTGAAAAATGCTTGATTAGCTGTATAGATAGACGCTTGTAATTGACTAGCTAAAGGGTACTGTTGCAAATTTTTCAAAGGTGTAAAAAAGATCTAAGAATTTTGTAATTTAGCAATTGATTGAGCTTGTATAAGATTAAGAGGCACAACATAAGTAATTGCATTAGTAATTAACAATAAAGTTTCCTCAGAATTAATATCCATAAGCTGTAACTCTTGTATAGTGATCTTAGAACAAATTAGTGGAGAGAAAATAAGAGACACCACTTTGCAAGTATTGCTCAAATTTTAGTGGTGAGCAATAGTTTAATGTCGAATGCCTTCTGACACTATTGTAAAAAGTCTCTATATACTCAAATATTACATTTTTTGCCTCATTTTTTGTGTTAAATATATTATCTTGTTTATTTCAGTTTTTATGGTTGCAAAAGCGCTTTCACCAACAGCGTTGTCAAAGCAATTACCTCTAGCAGACATGCTTGAGATAGCTCCTATATTTTTTAGCATCTGCTGAAAATCATGAGATGTGTACTGTGAGCCGCGGTCACAATGGAAGATAAAACCTCTAGCTGGCTTTCTCTTCAATAAGCTCTCAGAGTTGCATATGACCAGCTCTTTTTTCATTTTGTCACTGACTTGTCATCCTACAATGGCTCTGGAGTATAGATCCATTACTATAGCCAAATATAACCATCCTTGCTTTGTTTTTATGTAAGTTATGTCAGATACCCAAATCTGATTTATCTTATAGGCTACAAAGTTTTGCTTAAGTAAGTTTGGTGAGAATACAGTGTCATCTTTAGGCTTAAATATACGTCTTGCTTCTCTCGCAAATTCATTTTTCTCTTACACCATTTATAATAACCGCTTTGACTAACTTTAAACAATCTACACATCTCAGTTACACTGTAGCGATCTGCCAATCTTCTTATACAGGCGTACTTTGCTTTTACTGATTGGTTGCAAAATACGCCAGCGCTTCCTTTAAAATGTCCCTCTCTCTTCTGACTCGCTCAAGCTCCTTCTTCATCTGCTTTTGCTCATGCAAACTCAAACCATCCTGACTTGTCTTTCTTTTTTGTATTTTCTTCGCCACTGTGCAAGTACACTTTTATTTATTCCAAATCTGATCTCTGCTTCTTGTAGACTGTATTTTTCTTTCTCCATTATCTCCACAGTTGATATTTTGAATGACTCCTCATATTGTCTTCTTTTTTTCATCTCAAACTCCATAAATTATTTTCTTCTAATTTATAGTGTTTCTTATTCCCTATCTACTCTTCTGTTCCAAGATCAGTTTAATACAAAATTATTTTACTTCGTATTGTGATACAAATTAAGTATATAATATATAATTAATTACTTGACAAAACATTTTATTTTAATAACTATTTATTTATAAAGTAAATTAGATATTTTATGAGAAAGCATAATACAAAAAATAACAGAAAAGAGATAGACAATTTCAATAACGAGATGATGCAAGATGAACATGATACAGAAAAAATAGAAATTGTCTTAGAACATTTGACTGTTAATGAAGTTGGACGATGAAAGATCAAAATGGAAATAATATTATCGTGGCATTACTTTTTTACTCTTTTGTTCCCGGTAAAGGGTTACCTCAATATAGAGAAAGAAATTATAATGTAGGATTGATTCAGCAATGCATATGGCGATTTAAGATAGACATTAACGCTACTAATAAGCATAATGAAAATGCTTTAATGATAGCTATGAGAATAGGATCTGCAAATTTAGTAAAATTTCTTATTGATCATGATGCAAAAGTAGATTCTAAAAGCAAAGCAGAACAAAAAATATTAGATATATTAGTAGCACGCATCAAAGAAAAAGAAGAGACGTATTTTATGGAAAAGGAAGTTCATAAATTACAAAAAGAAAAAGAAGTTTTTCAGAAAGATAAAAGTGAGTTACAAAAAGAATTAGAGTATGCACAAAAAAATTTACAAGAAGGTAAGCTACAAAATGGTAAGTTTATTAGAATCAGAAACGGAATTAGTAAGAGCAAAGCGTAATATAGGAAATATTATCAAGCGATTAGAAGGTTAAAGCAAAGACATTATGATGACCTCGCTAGAATAAATAATGCAATATCACCTCTTAGAGATGAAGTCAGAAATTGTTATGAAGTTTTCAATATAATAGTTGGACCAAATACACGTGTAGAGAGATTGCTTGGTAATATATTAGACAATATAGGAAGAGAGCTAGATGAAGAAGATAAAGAGTATTATGAAAATTTGTTGATGGCATTTATTGAAAAACGTGTATGCTTAGTGACAGTAGGTTCTTATAGACGAGAATCTAATGTGTTAGCTTGGGCTATAAGTGTAGGTAATGTTCAATTACAAAATATTATTTTACAAAATTACAAAGATATCTCGCAATATAAGCAAAAAGCATAGAAGCTGCAATACAGATAGATAATATTTTATTTAGTCAAAAATTATGGAATAAAAAACAAAAAGAGTATTATTTAGAATATCTTACAATTGCTATTGAAAGAGGAAATAAGGAAACAATCAGCTTTTTATTGCAACAGACGCAGGTATGTAGAATAAAACCTATTAGTAACAATGAAATATCAGAAAGATTATTGAGTAATATCACAACAAAAATAAAAGATGAAAAGAATCAAGAAGACAGAGAGTACTATAGAAATATATTAGTAGAGTTGTTGAAAAAAGAGTGCTTACAAGTTTATCTTTTTTGACTTATTATAACGGTCATAGAGGTCGTGAAGCTGAGCATAGTGATCTCATAGGATGGATAGTGCAAGATAGATCAACATCAATTGACGATACACTGCTTGATATAATACTTGCAAATGTTGATCATGTTAATAAAGAACGTTTATTAAATTATAAAGCAAGTGCAATATGGCATTTGACAAATAGAGAAAACTCTTTAATTCTTATAAAGAAATTGTGGGATGAGAGTTTTGAAGATGATTTATCTACACCCCAAGAAAAGATAAATCATTATTTATTTTGTGCTATTAAGTTTTGTAAAGATCCCGCATATACAGAATTTGTACTAAAAGGTGATGTAGATCGCTTTAATTATTCTGCTACTGGCTATCATGTACCACTTGATCAATCTGAATATGTAGATGATGTGAAAAGAGAATTATTGTATACAGTACCTATACCTGAAGAGAAGAAACCTTGAAAGAAATAGTGCACGCTAGAATTATTTTAGTAAAAGCTATAATTAGAGGTAAAATAGTACAAATAGGTAATGATATAATAGTAAATATTATTAAAGCATTGGATCAAAATGGGTTAATTAGTATAAATAGTATTCATAAGCTGATGATGCTAGCAAGCAGACAGGATAATCTGTTAATGCCACAAATATTACATAGTGATGAACAAAGGATGCATAGACGATTATATGCTGAACAAAGATATAGAGCATTATTATCAGATGGTTCTCATACTATACAACATGAACAAGGACAATATTGAATATGGTAATGATAATTAAAATTGGAATAATAAACTATTAAATTTTGGAGAGTTGAATGCCTAAGAATCGAAATAAGCAGATAAGGCAACAGGCTGTTAATGCAGATGATATACGAAAACAAGGCGATATTGCCTTCATCAAACAAGATTATGAAAAAAGCTTTATCGTTTTACATTAGAGCTGTAAAAGCAGATCCCAACCATAAGAATTTATATTGCCAAGGTGATGCCTTACGACATTTGGAAAGAGATCAAGAAGCTCTAGCATGTTTTCAACAATGCACAGTTCTAGAACCAAATGAGCAATGTTACTGGATGAATGTAGCTAAGATACTATACAAATTCGGTCAGAAAAAAGAAGCATTACAAAATTTTTACAAAGCGCGCGAGATAAAACTTTGTCTAGCTTGATAATAATATGATTGATGTTTTGTTCTACAAAATGCAAGATGAGCCAGAAGCGTTAGAAATATATAATGAATTTTTAGAAAAAGATCCAAGCAGTCATTATTTATGGTGTTACAAAGCTAATATTTTGTCCGAAAATAAACAATATGAAGAAGCACTGGAGTGCTACATTAGAGCAAGTGATATTGTGCCAGATAATGCTGAATACTGGTATACACAAAGCTTAGTTTTAGTTCCACTTAAGAGATACGAGGAAGCACTGGCATGTGCTGACAGAGCAGTTAGCTTAAATCCTAATAATCAAGAATATTTAAAATATCACAAAACGATATCTGATGCAATATTTTCAATAAAGAAAAAAATGATTTCAAATAATCACCAGCGTGCTCAAGCAGAAAGTGTTTTACATACTGATAGTAGTGAACAAGTATCGTGGACATGTATATGTATGTAGTAAAAAGAATGACAACACGAGAGAAGTTAGAAAGGCTAGAAGTAATTTTAGGATACAAGTTTAACGATATTACATTACTAGAACAAGCATTGACAAGAAAATCTGCTAGTTATGGATTAAGTAGTGAGCATAATGAGCACCTAGAATGGCTAGGTGATAGCATGATTGGTGCTGCTGTCTCAAGTTTACTGTTTAACAAACACAGTAATTATACAGAAGGCAATTTAACACAGGCAAGAAGTACGCTTGTCAGTAATAATGCATTATCTGATATTGCCAAACAGTTAAATATTGGATCTTTTATCTATATGGATAGTGGTGAAGAAAATAACAATAGAGGTAAAAACAATAAAAAAGTACTTGCAAATGTCCATGGAAGCAATTACTGCTGCTATATTTCAAGATTATGGTCAGGATATAAATATTCTGAAAGCTTTTGCAATCAAGCATTGGTATGGCTTAGATTTAACATTAGAGGAAGAAGCATTTGCAGCAATACATCAAGTTAATAATCTATTACTCGAAGCTATGCTGAGATTAGGACTAAACATTAGTGCAGTTAGTCAGAAACGTCATGCTAGGATGTGTGATATAGTAGAAAAAGGAGATAGTTTACTGTATGCTGCAGTTGCATGTGCAATGTTGGGCAGTTAAGCTTTTACTGAAAGCAGGCATGAATCCTAATGAGCCAGAACAAAATGGCGCTTATGTGCTTACAGAGCAGCGCTGAGATATTCAGGTGATGTAGGAGGAAGAAGAGAATGTGATGAGCCTTATTACAAAATTGCAAGAATTCTTCTAAAGAAAAGTACGATAGTTAATAGTGCAGCCCTATTTACTGCAGTAAGACGTAGTAGTATAGAAATGCTTGAGATCTTACTTGAAAAAGTTACAGATATAAATATTGTAAATGATCAACAAGAAACTTGCTTCATATAGCAGTAGCAAGATCAGATACAGATATAATAAAACGACTTATCAGTGAAAATATTGACTTAAATGCACAAGATATACATGGTAAAACAGCCCTACATTACGCAGCACAAACTAATAAATTGAGCTTGTAGCTTTGTTGTTAGAAAGAGGAGCAGGAACAGGAGTGAACATTGCTGATATAGAAGGTAATACAGCATTACATTATGTAGCAAGTTGCTATACATATCCTTATGTAAGAGGTCACTGTTCATCAGGAGATGGCTACGGAATGTATATTATGATTGCAGAATGTTTACTTTTAGCGGGAGCAAATGCAAGGCAAGAGAACAAACGATGGCTATACACCAGTTCTTATTACTGGTTATAGAATGATTATAGAAGGATCATATCATGATCCAGTATATGCAAGAGAGTTGCAAAAAAGATATCATACTTATGAAGATGCTGTGATAAAATACAGTATACATCCACGTTGTATTATCCCTTCTGTTGGTCATAATAAAATGTTTCATTGTATGAGTAGGATGCATAACAGATGCACGATTATTTATTAAAAGCAGAAGAAAAAAAACTAGCTAACCTTAGTAACAGTACTAACTTATATATGCAAACATTACACACACAAGAAGATGAGAAAATCAATAAAGAATGTCAAATTATGTAATAAGCAGCTTATCTTTCAAAAGAGTTTTGATTATATTTCTCAGTAAAATTTCAACTATTTTAGGATACCGTCAAATTAAGTAGGGGAAAATAGAGATGTACAAAATATGACAATATTAATAAAATGATAAGAACAAAATATGATATATAAAACGTGAACATCTCAAAGCTCTAAAAAAGGGTTGTGATAAATGTTTGATTGGGGAGAGTTTTCAGCAAACTGTGTCAGGTGCTTACTAGTATTTCATATTGAACCTTCTGGAAAGAAAATGTCAAGCTGAGAAATAGTCATGGCCCAATTTTGTATCGGCATGTTCCATTTACTGCTTATGCGTTTCATAGCACAAAATACTAGCTTAAGAAGAGCGTTTTCACTAGTAAATGCTCCTTTGGTTTTTGTGTATTTTCTGATCTGGCGATGGAATCCTTCGATAAGATTAGTGGTGTAAATGAGTTTTCTTATCTCACTTGAGTACTTAAAATATGTAGATAAGTTATCCCAATTTTCATGCCATGATTTGACCACCATAGGATATTTTTGTCCCATTTTTCATCTAAGTTTAGTAAATTATGCTCAGCCACAGAGATAGTGTTAGCTTGATATACTTCCTTAAGATCAGCCATAAATTCTTTCTGATGTTGTAGCCTACATATCTGAGACTATTTCTGATCTGATGTACAATGCACAGCTGCACTTCTGTACGTGGATATGCTGTATTGATTGCTTCAACAAAACCTTTTAGTCCATCCACACATACAATAAGTATATCCTCGACCCCTCTGGTTTTCAGATCATTGAGCACTCCTAACCAAAAATGTGAGCTCTCACTTTCGCAAGTATAAAATCCTAAAATATCCTTATATCCTGATTGCTTTGTTCCCATTATATTGTACAGCACTTTTGTACAGACTTTTCCATCTTGTTTTACCTTGAAATACATCGCATCCATAAAACCACCGTGTATAAGCTCTCAAGTGATCTGCTTCGCCATTCATTGATCTGTGGTAGGATCTTATCCGTTACTGCAGTTATTGTGCCTATGACACTTCTGTACCATATACCTCTTGCAGATGCTCTACTATCCCCTCGTAGCTTGTTCCAAGCCCATATAGCGCCAGTATCTTGTTATCAAGCTCTTCATTTAGTACTGTTTGCCTTTTTTTCACAATCTGCGGCTCAAAACTCCCATTTCTGTCTCTTGGTGTCCCTAAACAAATTCTCCTGCTGCACTTTTTACTACCTTTGTACTAATCCCATTTCTTTCTGTTTCCTCCTTCCTCCAAGCTCTCACTTTCTAAGTGTTCTTCAATCTCTGCTTGCAGCGCTATTTGTGTCAACTCCTTAAGCATTTGTGTAAATATGCCTGTCTCCCCAAACCATGGTCTTTTTGCATACAATCCTTCAATCATTTCGCTCATCCCACTCTCTTGCATCGATGGCATTGCTCTCACTGCTTGTGCTATTTTTCTTTTTTTTCTCTATTCATTGTCAAACCTCTTTTTTATTTATTCATCTTTATTTGAGAACTTTTTCTAAATTTTTGCTATCCTAAATTTTATCCTCTATTCCGGTTTGACATAGTTTTTTTACACTCCCGACACAGATCAGTTTTTAAGGCGCTTGTGCATATTTATCTGTTTTGGTTGCTTACTCCATGAAGCCTTCTAAGCCTTCCATCTTCAATATTTTCTAATCCATTATTCGGGTTGATAGATCTATTCCCAATGCTACATATACTGCTTTATTGACAATACGTTTGTCTTGTCTTACTTTCACCACTAAACAGTCAAAATATACAGTTGCATATATCTTCTCAAGCGGTCGGCATTGCCAAGTCCTTACTTCATCAAGTATATTGTCTGTACCTTCGATATCATCATATAGCTTCTGCAGCTGCAGACGTATATCGGATAGGCTCATCCCTTTTGCATACAGTGATAATATCTTCTGGTCCAAGCCTTCTATCCTATTTTGCTTGTGTTTGACAAGTACTGGCTTGAACATCTCGTCTCGATCTCTACAAGTCCCTGATTTGTTATCAAATTTTTACTAAAACTTCTGTTTCTTGCATTGATACTCTCACTTCTGCCATATTTTTCATAACCTAGGTGATCTTCCATCTCCGCACTCAAAGCTCGCTCTACTATGTTCTTGCTTAACTGCTTGAGCAGTCCATCTTGCTCAATATAATGTACTTAAATCTGCTCCTCCCTCAATCAGCATATCTATTGCTTTGTTAAGCAAAGCTTTATCTATTCTTTCACTCATATAAATTTACTCCTAAATTATAATTCTTATATTACAACCTAGCTGAATTTACATAATCAAAAACAGTTCCTATTAAGTATTTAACGCCTGTGTTTGTCTAGGGTTGTTCTATACTTTCTCATCACGACCTTATTAATTTAGCTGTAAAACACTAGGGTTACAATATGTTATGAATATATGGAGTAATTTCATCGTCTTTGTGTTTGTTTTGGTACTTCGTGTTTCTTTCATCTTGACTGTTTATAAATAACTCATCTGCTGCTTGTACATTTTCTCTAGCATTTGGTTTTTTACTATTTTCATGATTTGTTGTTTCAGGATTGACTTCATCGACCGCTTCTGTTTTAGCTTTTGCCTCATTAAGTTTTTGATAGAATGCGCGTAAATCATCAGAGATATTATCCTCCTCATTTACCTTCATCCCACACATGATTGCTAACTGCCATGTCTCATCTGATGCTAACATTACTTGTTTTGCATCACTTTCTTCTAATGCATTTACAAATGATATCAAATTAAAATGTGCATCGTTGAATTGAAGATCATTTGTGTTTGCACCTCTTTGTATTAATGTATGTACTAATGTTACATGACCAAAATATACTGCTTGCGCAAGTGGTGATAGATTTGAAGCACCTTTAATATCGACTTTCAAACCTGCATCTAGCAGTATTTTTACTGCTTCTTTTTTTCCGTTATAACACGCAACATGTAATGCATTATTACCATCATTATCTGTAAGTTCAAGATATTCTTGTTTTTTCTTTCTCGTCTGTAAATCTATCTAACAGCATCTGTATTGTGCCTGAATCTCCATTTGATGCCGCCCACATAAGCGGTGTAGAATTTGAAGTATTTCTACTGCTAATAAGTATTTCTACTGCTAATTTTTGAGCCTGCATCTAGCAACATCTCTACAGCTTTTTTTTGTCCCTCTATACATGCAACATGCAGTGCAGTGTCACCACTGTTTATCTACTAGTTCAAGATATTCTTGTTTTTCTTTCTCATCTATAAATTTTCCTAGCAGCATCTGTATTGTGTCTAGATGTCCATTTGATGCTGCCCACATAAGTGATGTTTTGCTATGAAATCCTCTATCATCATCTTTCATACCTGCATTTAGCAATGTCTCTACTACGTCTTTTTTTCCTTTCATACATGCATATGTAGTGCGTTATTACCATCACCACTTGTCAGTTTAAGATATTCTTGCTTTTCTTTCTTATTTGTGAATCTTTCTAACAGTGTTTTCACCACTTCTAGTTTGTCCACTGCTTGCATAAGTGGTGTGAGGCCATTACCAGCACGGCTATAAATATCAGCGCCTCCATTTAGCAACATCTCTACTGTGTCTTTTCTTCCTTTTATGCATGCAATGTGTAACTTATCAACAATCTTCATCTTTCATATCTTCTAAAATTATCTTACCGCTGAATTTTGTAACTATTTTCTCATTTCCCCATAATAGTAAAATCCTGATATCATCTGTGGTAAGTCATTGAGAAGATTATATTTATTGAGTATATCTAAGATGCTATATTGTCCTATAATAGCTGCTACTAGATGAATATCTTTATCTGAAATTATATTATTGTCATTTTCTTCTTTGATAAAGCGACTCAACGCTGTCCTTTCTATCTCATTCAATTGTTGTTTGATCTGTTGTATATTTTGTTTAAATATATTTATTTGATGGTGCTCATCAGGAGTTAATTGATCAAATGAAATAGGCATATTTTACCTCAGAGTTGTTTAGATAGTTTATATTTTAAAAAAATATCGTTTTTCTAGATGAAAGTAAATATATCTTTTCTAAAAAATGTCTAAACAATACATGTTATGTGTAGCTAGTGAATAAGCAGATATGTGATTATTTAATCTAGCAACCATTTAGCTAAGAAATATTTTCTGCTTTTTACTATTATCTCTGTCATCTGTATGTTTTCTTTCTCTCTTCTTATCAATTTTATCAGCGTCTTGAGATGTACTAATATGGGTTTCAACCACATTCATTAGTTCTATCATTTGTTTTCTTAATTCTTTTATTTCATTATTTTTAGTTTCAACTACATTCGTTAGTTTGAACAATTGTCCTGTCAGCGTCTCTATTTTGCTACCTTGTGTCTCTATTTTTCTTTCTGCGCTTTTGATTCTTTTTTTTGTGCTTCTAACTCTTCTTCCTGTGCTTTTAACTTCATATAAGAATAATTAAAAAACCATCTTTATTACAACATTCTTCTATAAAACTATCTATATTTTGCCTTTTATCTCTCTCCTCAACAACAACTCTATTTAACATTTCTACAATCCGATCTTTTATATCAGGTTGTTCATAAAGCATGTGTACTATTTTTTTTCTATTTTCTTGTTCTTTATTTACAATAGATTTTACTACGTTGATAGGTTGATATAAGCCATTTTCTTTTTTATAAAAGTCATCACTATATTTGTATTTGTTCTGTATCTCTTCTCTTTTTTCTGATCTGTTACCTTTTTTGCTTCTTCTAATGCTTGTATCGTTTCATTGTAATCATACAAATGGCAGCTTGCATATTTTTCTGTATTTTCTTCTTTACTGCTCTACATACTATGAGCCAATCTTGTGCTATGTTTTTTGCTATATCTTCAACAGTGCTAGGCTCTATTTCACACGCTTGACGTAAAAATTCTGTTAGCATAACTTTTTTTTCTTCTAATAAATCTGAAGATCTTATAGCTTCAAACGTTTTTCTTGGATATTCTTTACTTTCATTAAATAATATTTTTGCTCTTTCTACCATCAAATCTTTTTCTATAGAAAATGAATCATTCTGCTTTTGCATAAATTTTATCAATAGTTGACCACCTTTTATAACGCGATCTGTGTTTTGTGCAGCTACAAATCATTTGATTTATTTGTTCGTTCTGTTGTTTTTTATAACCTTTTACTACTACTCCTTGCTGCAATAAGTATTTCACTATTTCTATATGTTTATAATACTGTGCTGCTAGCATAAGTGGTGTAAAACCATCTTTTCTTTGAGCATTTACATCCATTCCTGTATCAACTAGCTCTTTTACTATATCTATTATTTTCCAAAAATACATGCAAGATGTAATGCATTGTTGTTCTTGTTATCAAATGCATTCTTATCTATATTCTGTTGTGTAAGTAAATATCTTACTATCTCTATACGTCCACATTCTGTTTGTAGCATAAGTGGTGTAGA
>JALHSO010000035.1:0-27513 GCA_022984855.1 Dimocarpus longan
TAAACAGCAGGAAAAAGAGGCTAAGATGAAGGATAAGGAGCAGCGACAACTTGCTGCTATTCAAAAGAAGGCATTCAACCGCAGAAAGCCGGTTGCAAAGGGCTATCGAGCGGGAGGTTGCGAAGGAGACCACGGCGGCGAACAGGGCGACTGCTACTGCACTCCAACAACAACTTAGGAGCGAGATCAAACAAGGCAAACAGGCTAATAAGGCACCGAAAAGGCGATCTACAGCAAAAGCTAAGCAAACGAACGAAGATTGCGTTGTTGTTGAAGGGAATAATGTGGTTTTGGGTGGTGTCATCTCCAGCACCCAAAAACGAATGCGCAAACCACCACAGTGGCTAGAGGGCTTTGATACTTCATAGATAGGCTCCAATATGCATATTCAACTCAACACCAAAGTTTTATATTAATTGGATCAATATTGCGTTGGTGACAGTCATTAATATGACGAGAGTGGGTGGATCTGGATGGGTGTGCATACCGGGGTCCGTGCATATGCCTGGGGCCACCTCTACAAAGCACGGTCCACTCAACTCCGTTTTCATCCACACACCACACCTACACAATATCGAAGTTGACTGGTGGTGCACCCTCGAAGTCTTCATCTTCAGCATTGACATCGCCTCGGGATCCTTCATCCTCTGCGATAGTCTCCATACCGATCTCCTCTATGTTGTCATCCCAGTCAACCTCATCCTCCTTGGTTTCCATCGACAGGCCGTCAAGGTGCTTCGAAACGCCACTCCTCATGTTGCGGGGTTTAACGGTGATCTGAAATGCGTTAGCGGAGCTGGGGACATACAGTTCTTCACTTACACTTAAGTCGTGGCTCCTGGCAGAGTTGATGTTGGCTCGGTCCCTGTCCGCCGACTCGTGACCTTTGGACATTGGGGAGCTTGCGGACTTCTTTGGCTGGAGGATCTTTGTATCTACAGACTGCCATGACCACGATTTCTTTGAGCCTGGACGATTGCTGTCGGTCGAAGCAGGATCCGTGGTCGGCGCGTTGAACGGCAGCATCAGTGTCTCGTCGGTCATTGAAAGAGGTGTCAAGGCTGATTCGTTTGAAGTATGCTGCACATCTGCTCCTCTCCTAGCCAGCTGAGCTTTTAGGTCTGCAATTTCACGATCTTTCTGCACGATCTCATCATCCTTGCGAATTTGGCTACGGGCAAACTCTTGCTCTTGCAGATCCATCTCCTTCTGAACCATCTCGCGATACTTTCGAGCCATGCTGGAAGCTCTCTCATCCTTGTGTGCAAGCTCCTCAGCGTGCTTGATCTTTTTGACAAGCACTTATATCGTCTTTTGTCTGCATCGCTCGCTTGGTCTCAAATAACTTTTGTTTGCAAGTCGATCGCATACTCATCTGCGATTGGCTGTAAAGGCGCAACGGATCCTGCAAGTGGACGACGGAACTGCCGATCGATTACGTTGTTCGAATGTCCGGGAATCTGCAGACCATGTTCATGCGCCCAGTCCTGCCAATTGCGGCCCTCTTCGGGGATGAGATCGATCTCCGACTGCTCCTTCTCGTAATCAGAAAGAGCTCGTGCAAGACCTGGAATCTGGAGGTCTGCTTTGTCAAGAAAGCCTGTGGAGATTATCTTTTGCAGCAATCCATATTGGTCAAGCACGGCAAAGCGATTTTCGAACATTAACATGCTCGCTGGCGTGAGACTGTACAGGAAGCCCCTTGGCGCTCGACCTGGGAATCAGAAGTGGTTGCCGAAAATCAATGAAGGCGTACTTGCTGATGGTACCACCGTTGTGATTGTAAGACGCGAGTGGTGGGTGTCCGCCGTTCACGGAGCTCCACTCCATGTCCTGTGGAGCTTCCATGCAATATATCCTCACGACGCCTGGCTCCATGTGAGATGGTGGCCCGCGATCGCCCATCGTGCGCACGAGAAATCCGCAGTCGAAGAACGCATTCACGTGCGACCAGATGAAGAACGGGTGGCATGATTTCTTCGCCTCCATAGTGCTCGAAGGTGTTGGATCTGGCGCCCATATCACCCAGCCAGGTTGAGTGGGCTGGCCAGCGACATTAATGAGGACAAAGTTATCCGGCGGCAACTTATAAGTCGCATCGTACCAGATGGAAGCTGTTTCTGACCATTGCGGCACTCTCGCGCGACCAAGAAGTTAGGCTGTGCAGGGACTCCAGGTCCTGTGTCGTTCCGCACCATGCTTAATGCTGTCGGAGAAGCGAGATGTGGGCAATCCGAGGTATGAGTGGACTGCAACGTAGTAGTCCTCATCTGCGCCTATCAGGAGTAGGTTCGAGGTCTTGCATCTTCCGCGTCTGCTTCGTCGAGGACTCGTTGCCATTAGCGGTCGAGGCTTCGCGTTGTCGTTTCTGGGGTTGTTGTTGATCGTTATCATGCGGATCTGACTGGTGGCGTTTACGGTGCTCGCCACCTTCGCCTGAGGGTGGAGTGCCCGTCGCCATGGCGATGATGCAGCGCGTTTTGTTCCTGTTCGCTGGCGAGGGGTTTGGGATCCGAGGGCGCTGCTCGGCGGCGTTCATGAATGGTAAGTCTTCCCTTGCTCATACCAATCACGATTAGAGCATTTTAACGCTTCGATAACTGGTGGAATAGTGGTAAGGAGTTTGTGAGATAAGGCGTGTCTCTCAGTTGACAGAGATTGTGGAGGCTGCTTTATCGCGGCTATCACAGGCACCGGCACAAGTATCATAGTCACTTCGAATGCTCACAGAGGGCCCGCGGCGTACCGCGAACGTAGTGACACCCATCAGCACAACGGAGACTAAGAAGTCGCTGTCAACACTACGAGGAACGCGACATCTAAAGTGTTCGTCTCCACGGATATCGAGAGATACTAGACATTTAAGGTACCGAAGTGGTCATTCAATCAACCGCCGGTTCAAGTCATCGGCGAGCGTTCGTTGCATACTGTGCTTGCTTTCGATCACAGTGGAATACGAAACATACATCAGAGAAGGGACCTGTGACGTTCGACGCTTTGAACTCCATAGGCGCTCATTTAGCGCGGACTATACACGACGTGTGACTCCAGAGGCCAAGGACACATGCATTCGGTTATTGCAGGTGCGCTGACGGCACATGAAAAGGAGCGAAAACCCAAACTTTCCAAGGTAAGCAGGAAGACAAAGAATAAAATGCTGCAACACAGTAAAATATGAAGAGCATGGAAGACAAAAACTCTGCTGCAAACGACAAAGTTCGGTCCATCAGACAAAGATCGAACATCGTGAGGTAGACCTCTTTAAGCAAGCTGTCAATAGTCGAGTCTCTCTCTACACACTGACATACTCATGCATTTCTATAGCTGGAGCGCTATTGATGCTAGCCGTCATGGTTTATGGCAGTCACTCCACAAATCCGTTGCCAAGCTCGCAAGCCGCACCCTTCCATGGGTCCATCAGATGATGAGGCCTCCAGGCCTTCTGGACGAGCCGGCCATAAGGCCTCTTCCGGATAATAGATTGCCGTCGTCAAGTATAGCGGGAGAATTCGCAGGTCGAATCGTCGTGGTGGACAACGAATTTCCCGCGATTCTGCTCACAAACGACTTGCTACGAAAGATGCAGGTGCCATAGAAGCAAGCAACAGGCACGAGAGACTAGAGAGCATGCATTACAACGACATTGCGGTCTATGAGAGAAAATGAGGAACCTGGACGATACACGCGTTAGCACTTGCGCAGAAGGCATTGGAGATGCAAAAGCTGATGAAGGAGTACCAAGATCAGCGGAAGTCCGATGAGTGCCCGTTCGCACCTGAAGACCTTCAAGTGGTCAGAAAACGCATCCAAAACATCAAGAAGGTGATCAGCGACATGACTTTAAAGATCCAGCAGATCTGGAAGCACATTCGTGACAATTCCCGGGCATGTCATGGCTCGCAAAGAGAAGCTTGGAAAGCTATTGAGAGCCTTCTTGTCGCATCACGTATGTTGCCATCAGAGTCTGAGCGGTGGCTTCAAGATCGTCGAGAAGTTCCACATAATCTACGGTTCTTGATTACGAATTTCGTGTCTAGACACAAGTTTATCCAGGATCACATTCAGCATGACTGGCATACGACAACAGCGGGCCAGCCACCTGTACCGCCTACGCCTGAAGATGCTGAGCTGGACAACTTCGAGCTCCGTCATTGGAATTACAGAGTGGCCAGGTTCAATTTTGCCAATCGATGGGAGGTTGCACGCGCGAACATCGCGAAAGATCTGGAGGATGTGAATAATGGGCTTGCCTGCGCTCACAGTGAGTTTATTCAGAAGGCTTCCCATGTGCAACCATGCTAATGCTGTTTCTCAGGATCGACTTCGATACATTGGAGCTAAAGAGGCATATGGGTCTCACCACAGATCTGCTGGAAAAAGAACGACTGTACCGGGATGCGAAGAAAGCAGTCCGAGCGCTGGGCCATCATGTTGCGAGCTATGATTCCAGCCACATCAGCGAGCCGACAACTCCTGGTCCGCGGAAGGACGCCTCAGAACGAATGAAGCTTCAGGAGTTTGCATCAGACCTCTTCGAACAATGGAAGTCGCGCTTGCCAGCTTCGCCTCAGGAGTATCATAGCATAGATCATCCAAGATCTGATCGAACGGCATCTACAGTCTCCTTGCGCACCGAACTGGACCATCCATGAAACTATATCTCAGCTAAATATGCGTTGCAAGAGGAATGCGATTGAGGCAGTGCAGCAGCGAGCATCGGTGAGATATCGGCCAAGAAAGATGACTTTACTTTGCGCCAAAGGTACGAAGATACAGGAATCAAGTCCACCGAGCTCTGATGCAAGAAGAAAACGGAGGTCGAGCTTGACATCATCAACTCCTGCTCCTGAAGAGAAGAGACAAAAGCTAGGTGGCCCGCATGCTGGACGATATCCTTTCGATTACTCACCGGCTAGGACGATCTTGAACCCCCGCGAGCACCCAGCACTGGTATCCAGCTTTGCATCGGATTCTTCGAAAGGAGTTAAGAGAGGCGAAGGTATGTACTACTGTAAACTCATAGAGACATTCTTTCCACTGAGGCCGGCCACTCCTTACTCCTGCCTCTGAAACGAAATGACTCGTGGCATCAGCCAAACAGCACGAGTAGACGAATTATTCATAGGAGTTCTTGCATCGATCGTCCTTCAAAATAATGAAGTGCATCAAAGCGCCTTGCCAACCAATCTCCTGCAGCCCATGAACATGCACTACCTCAATTCTGAAACGCATATGCAGAAGGCTGAAACTGCAGTCGCGTCTTGGCAATACGCCCGGCTTGGGTGTACACACGAGTCGGTGCAGATGATCGTCAGGCTGAGGAGCCGAGCAACGTTGCACATTTCAGTCCTATTTAAAGACAAAGTTTTGGCAACGTGTTTAAGCTAGACGACCTGTCCTCTCAGCCTTGGAATCACATTCATCTCTACATTTCAACGATTGCTTAACCATGGCCGACAACTTCTTCTATTACATACAGCCGGATGGGCTTTGCCGCAACGGAAACTATGTCCTTGATGCCTCCACTCACAAAAGTTTTTCTGGAGTCTGCGCATGGTCGCCCTCCCTTCCGGAAGTTGTTTATGCATGCGACATCAGCCCTGGCACATGTTGGACAAAAGATCAAGCTTGCACTGGCGCTACAAATTCGACAGCTGGAGAAAACCAGCTACCGTGTCCTGCAGATGCGCCTGCAGAGGACGCGACCGGAAGGTGGTGCTGTCGCAGCAAAATTGAGCGTTGTAGCGAAGCTGTAGGCCACCCATATGTCTGCTGGGCGGATGATTTGGACAATGAAAATCCGATGCGTAACTTCACTCTCACGGAAGCAACACTCAGCGCTAGTGCTATACTCATGAACAAAGGCCTCTCCATCTCGACACCACCTGCTTTGGCTGCATCAACAGTTCCAGCGGGAAACAAGCACGACACCTAGCTCCGTAGCGACCACTACGTCCTTACTCGAGCCTACACGCGCTCCACAGCAGATGTCAGCACCTCCTCCGCTCTGTCCACAGGTGGAATAGCAGGTCTCGTTATCGGAGCTCTTGCAGTTGTTGCAATCGTCTTCCTTGCTGCTGCATTACTTCGTCGCAGCAGAGCTCGAAAAGCTGATGACGAGCCTCGGGCGTACTTGAATCTGAAAAACAGCGCTTCAGAAAATTGGATGCCACCTGCCCGCCCTGAGCTATATAGCAAAAGTCAGGTCCTGGAAATGGCTGTCCCACTTTCACCGCGGGAACTGCCGGTTGGTCAGGATCGCCCATCGAGCTTCACGCTGGAGTTGCAGTACCGTCAGCTGGCTCGAGGTCTACAACTTGACCGTTCAGCATTCGCGCACGTTGGCTTTGCGTGCCGACTTCGATGTCCGTCTCCTGCTCTTACACTCGGCGCAATAGTGGTTTGCGACTCATCCGCGGATTGTGCAAGCGCCACACCTTTCTTCGAATGTCGGCCATTGCGATTCCACTCCTCAACTTCTTGCTGAGTTGTGGAAATATGCATCCATACCTCATCCTTCGACCTTCACCTCGTGCGTTTTGTCGTTTGATGACACGCTCCAGCTTCGGAACCACTCTCGCTCGGAATCGGTTTGGTATCCTTAAACGGCCGCCGATGGAACTTTCTGGTCCGGCTTATGCTCGTCGGGCACATCTTCAAGAGGCGGAATACCCAGGATAGCCTCAGCCTCGAGCGTTCGTGCTATGATTGCAGTCCGCTCTGGCATGATGGCCTTGAGGAACTCCAATGTGGCGCTCACATTCAAGTCGATGGCTCGTTTCGGGATTTAACAGACATCTTCATGAAGAGCGGTTGCGCGAGCACAAGTGCGGATAGAGCAGGGAGAAGTCGCATTGAGAGACGTGCACCGTACCGCGAATCGTCAACAACCAGGCAGGTATATCCTGCTCCCTGACTTCGCGGGGTGAGATGCGTCACTGTGTCCAGGTTCTTCTGCCAGTACATGAAGGCTTCGCTGTTGATGCCCAGGAGTGGGCACGAAATCGGCCGGTACTTCTCGCCCTCGGTTTTGATGGTTGCGCCCCAGATGTCGTACATCACGCCCTGCTTGATCCAGTCGAATCGTTCTGGGTTGCGAAGAACATTCACGGTTGTCGCAGCACCGAACGAATGCCCGAGCATAGTTGCACCGTCGAGATGAAACACGCCTTTCCACCGTGCCCAATCCACGCCTTCGAGACCTCGCGAGCTCGCGCCTCGGAAGCCCTTCCGACGCAGATTTGCTTCTGTAATTTCTTCTCCGCGGCCAGTTCCAATCTTGTGGAGCACATGATACGCAGCTTCGATCTCAGCAAGCCGCATCTCAATCTGCGCTTCCCGCAATTCGTCATCAATGCCCTTCTCATTATTGGGCGACGTGTCCCAAGCATTGCCCTGTGGCCAGATGTAGTCAATTTATCGAAGTTCTTCTTACGCTGCTTCTCACTGTGCTCAATCGGTTTCTTGTGCTTTCTTCTCGATGTCATCTATGCTTCCATCGCCTTCTTTTGGGGTGGTTGACGAACGTGCGTACGCAAGAGCCGTCACGGTGTTCGATGGCACAGACCACGAAACCGTAGCTTGCGAACTCACCGCAGAGTGATGAGTAGACCGTTCGTGTGCCGCCCAGCCCGTGGCTGAAGATGAGAAGTGGGAACGTAGGCTCTTCAGCCTGTCCCTCAGGCGGGGGTCCATAACTCGCTTTTCACCTGAAAGCCAGCAGAGTAGGACTTCTTGTCCGGCGGCCAATGCCTCGCTGCAAACGCATTCCGGTATGCAGGAATCTTTGTGAGCATCGAAGTCGCCGCCATGAAACGGCACCAATCCAGGCCCAATTCCGCTGTACTTCCCGAAGCCAAGCGCAGTCGAGTTTCGCGGTCGCGGTAGCCATGTCTCCCGCGACCAGTGCTTGTAACCAGCTGGATCTTGCCCAAGTCCCGAGTCGCGCGCTGCGGGATAGTAGATATTGATCAGAATCGTTTTCCAGCTTCAGCAAATGCCGTTTGTTGCGCGTGATTGTGCGAGTAACGATCGTGGATTCTCGACAGGCACCTCAATGTCCATCAAGCGCCGACCTGACACCGGCATCAATACATGATCGTTACCAGTTTCGTTGGCCAGATGAGACAAACCTTGTATGGTCCTGTGTACCTAGGTAACGTCCCATGAAATAAACCACGACTTCTCCCTCAGCGTGGTCGGCGGACGAGTTCGTGGCTTCTTCCCCTTCGGCACCTTGCCAGGCCCAAAGCTTGACGACGAAGTACCTCTGGGCTGGTTTCCCGTTATCTGATCTCGAATCTTGCCCATCGTGATGGAATCAAGAGTTCACTAGCAAAGAGAAGTAGTGGCTGGGCAGCCTTCGCGCTGCAGGCTCGACAAAGAAATTTCGAGTGTGAGGAGCTCACGTCATGAAAAGTGGATATCATGGGTTGAGGCCGATGAAAGGCCGTGGAAGCATGCCCTTTATCGCCCAAAGACGTTAAAAACGAGATGAACGTAAGAAAATATCAGAGATTGACGCTTGCTTTGAATCATGGAAGGAAGGAAGGAAGAAGTCGCGACCCCAACCGCGAACGACTTAGGTATACAAGCACACCCACAAAACCACAAAAACAAGAACAAGAAGCCGAAGTGCACAAGGATACCGAGATAGCCGTGCGCATCTATCAAAAACACGCAGGAGATGGGCGCGACGGCGCTACGTCATAGGGGCTTGCAAGGAAACACGTGCGTTGTCTCGGAGCTGATTCCTGGCGAAGATCTTCAGGCACATGTCAGCCACAATGGACTAGCACGACTCCATTGTTGTCTTTGATATTTGGCGGGGAGGAGAAAGAGTGGTGTTCCGATTGAGGCTCGCTGGAGCGGTACTAGATACTCGCGCATGTCTTCGTCACCGCCATCTATTCTCGCCATGAAGCATGCCACCAAAACCAAGTACGCCATCGCTGATATTACATTCAAAAAGTGCATGACAAGGGAGTAGAGAACCACAATTTTCGCAACTGGACCACATAAGTCTACTCAATAATCACCGCAGCATTCCGCATCCCTAACCGATCAGCCCAATCTTTCGCCCTGGCCTTCTCCTCAGCCTCTTCCCTCACAGCCTCAAGATCCTTGACTTGTCGACCCAACATGATGATCGCGCCCCTACTCATCTTGCCCAGACCAGCTCGTACATCTGTCGCCGCATCGCCAGCTGCCACAAGCTCCTTTGCAGCTTGATGGCCTTGCCGAGCAAGCCAGGCGCTCCTGCCTTCTTGTCGAGGTAAAGCCAGTTCAGCAACGTGTCGAAGCCCTCGACGCCTTGACGGAGCGCGTACGTGATGAAGGCGCGCGACCGGAAGTACGTGCGTTCGCTGTACAGCTGGCTAGGCACTTTTGCGTCTTCGCTGCCAGCTCGCGCTTCAAAGCCCGCTTCGTTGTAGTACGGTTCCCTCACCAGTACGAGTCCAAGAATGGAGACCAGACCTGCAAAATCGTGCTTCGAGATGGCGACCAAGCCTCGCCCTTCTCGCCAGCCATGCCACGTGCCAAGCAGACTGAGGCAGATCTTCCCATTCTCATACAGATTCGGGTTCACAGGCCCCTGCCGTTCGACAGGAGTGAAAGTAGGCGTCTGGAGGGTCTTGAGGGTAGGTGTCCGGGAAGCGCATGTCAATTACGAAGGGTGCGTATTCGTAGGGTGTGCCGAGCGGGCCAACTATGAGGATGCGGAGGAGGTCGAGGCGTGATTCGTAGGTGCGCACGAAGATACCCTGGGGGAGGGAGGTGGAGAGTATGGTGTGGTCGCGGCGGATGCGTTTCATGCGTGCGCCTGTTAGGGATGGTGGGTTGGGTAGTAGGTAGGGGTGGTTCGCTGGTGGGTGGTCTTCGAGAACGTCGAAGACTGGTGGCGCGTCTTCTGTATCCGGTAGCTTTACTGAAGGCTCTTGTAGTGGGATGCTCAGACTTGGATCCGCGTTACCAGTGCTGGTGTCTTTGACAGGCTCCACCAGCGTTAGTCCGGTAGTGCCGTTGCTGTTGGTCTGGCCGACAGGATTGGCAACAGCTGGAGCCTCGTCCATCTCAACATCTTCGTGGGAACTGCCGTCGTCATCCTCCTCTTCACTCTCGGTATCCCAATCTCCATCTTGCTCCACAACCTGCCCATTCACCATCCATTCGCCCTCCTCACTGTCATCCGTAATTTCGCTCATATCATCATACTCATCAAATTCATCGCCCGAATCATAAGGGTCATCGGATCCACACCCATCAAACTCGGCGGAGCATCCGAGCTGTAGACCAAGGTCGTCTTCTCAGGCGAAACACACACGTCTCGCACTTCCGCCGCAGCGCCTAGCCGGATCATGAGCGTGCCGTCCAGATTCAGATTGATGACTTCGCCGAACCAGGAGAGATCATTCGAGGGCGTTGCATTGCTGGCGATTGTGCTGCTGTCCTTGATGACGACAAAGTCCTCCACGGCGCCTGCTCAAGGCTCCTATCGTTCGGATGTCGTACAAAGTGACGTTCTTCAACGGGGAACGTGTCGCTGGCGGACGGGTTCAGACCTAAGGTAGAGCCGTCCAGTAATGACAGCTCCTCCAGAGTCTCGTCCAGCCCAACCTGATTGTATCGTATCTGTGCGTTTGGCAGCCATTTGACTTTTGCTATGCGATCTTCCGAAGAGACTGATTGTACCACTCCGACCTGCTTGGGCTGGAAGATCCAGTCCTCAGCTTGCACAATCTTTTCGTTCGTGATCACGATCTCGCCAGGCCAGACCTCATTGTCATCTTCCATGTTGTAATCCGGCACAACTGCCACTCCGGGCAGGACCTCCTCCGTCTGATCTTGCCATGCGATCTTGGCCGTGGTCTGTGTCAAGAGAATGGTGAAAACATTGAGATCGAAGCCTTCTGTCTCTGACGGTCGTATTCGCTTCCACCACGGGTATTTGACCGCAGCACCTGCTGGATCCCTGAAGCGCACCTTGTCCCCACTCATGAAGGGCGTATGCGAGCGATCCATGCCTGTAGCTCTCCGCGGCGATCTCGCAGGGTCGTATATCCGGCCATTTCCTAGCTCGAAATGTCCCACTCCGATTGTGCTTGGTGGCTCATCTGAACGATCAAAAGACCGGGCTTCGCTGCCATGTTTTCACATCCAGCGAACTGAAAAGCTGAGCGGTTTCACTCCCACCACGTCGCCGATCGGCCGTATTGACGAGTTGAATGAGCCTTTGATCCAAAATCCACGCCGCAAATTCGCCTTGCTTGTCTCTACCACCGCACCAACGTCGAAGCGTGTGCCAGCCATGTCCAGCAAGTTCTCCAGATCATTTGCATTCTCTGGTACCACGATGCTACCATTTGACAGGCGCATCGTCACCTCATCAGCCGTATCTTCTATCCTCCCCACCCAGCCCTGGTATATGATCAGGTCGCCTGACCGATAATCGTTTGCGAGCGTGAGGTCCTCCGCCGAGACTTGTATGGGAGCCGTCTCTTCGAGCGGCGGCTGAAATGTGCCGTTGACCAGCTTGAACTCTTTGAAGGCGCATGGGCAGATGGCGCAGATCATGCTCGTCTGCTTGACTGTGCCGCTCATGGCGTCCTTGGCATTCTTCTTGACGACATCACCGACCACGACGGAGCGGTCGCTGAGGTGAGTTGGTCCGTGGGTATGTGTTCGGAGTACTTCTTCGTCTGCCACTCCACTAGCACGGTGCCTTGTGGGGGGATGCCATCGTGCTTGAATCTGTGGCCATGGTCAGCTTGCCACCCCTTCCACATGTGTATCTTGTGTATCTCTTAAGATGGCTACGCACTTCCTGAACGCTTCACGTGATATCGCACTGTGACATCGCAGTTCTGGACCTTCGGTGTGTGGGGTGTGGATTGTGCGTGTCGACATCGGCGGTGGTGCGCTCAATGATGCCGATATGTCCAGGCTCGAAGCGCATGTCGCATACATCCTCCGTGTAAAATGTGTCGAACGGCCGCGTCGCGTGCGCCTCCAGAGCGACCTGTAGCATGGTGCTGAGCGTCGAGCGGTCCATTTCGTCGTGGACGGCGATGTTTTGCGAAGGCGGCGGGGTTGAATTTATATGATGAGGTTCAAGATTTGATGACGGCTACCTATAGCGATACACGTGACTAGGCAGCATCATGCAAGTTGCAGTCAGGTTGACTGGTTCTGGAGAGGTTTGAGGACTGAGGAGGATTCAGGCACGAAGGATGAAAGATATTGCTCTGTGACTGTTCGGATCATTCAACAGCTTTGGAGGCGATCATGCATGGCGGCAGGGACACCCCGCCAGTCTTGATGTGGGCAAGCGCCAGATGCTTCCTAACTTCACTTTCGACCGTAGGTCTATTTCAGTCTTGTAAATCCTTCTTTCTATCGCTCTCCTGCATCAAGGTTCGCTGCAGAAGTATATGAAGACATTCGCTTTTCGATGATAGGCGTCACATTGATTGGCTCGATGTGCTTCCCTCTACCATGGTGCTTTGGGATGTCAACTTCAGCATCGGACTTAACTCTTGTCAACTTAGGCACAAGACACAATGGAAATGCATCGTGACTTCTTACATCAGACTATACTCAGCGCCGCAACGCTGATTGTTTGATTTTCTGTTTGTAGTGTGAACCGTACGAAGCGACCTGGAGCCGATCATGCTACTGCTGAAGCACGAATGCCCAGCCACCAACACCGTTATGCGGCCTCAAGCGAGTCTGCATGCCATGCGAAAGGAGCGCTTACCGTTGCAGTCATGCATCGACTCCGCCTAGTGAGGGGAGAACAAGTAGATAGTTATAACCCATGCTGCTCCCGTTTCCATCTTGAATAGCTGGATTCTATCATTTCCGCATGTATCTGATGTCATTCGTCACTCTACAGTAGAATTTTGGATCCGTGCTGTGTGTTGACGACCGGACGGGCTTATACTGGATTCTTGAGGCCATTCAGATCTCCTTGAGGAGTCTTCATTGATATATACGCCTTTGATTCGTTTTACTCAGAGCTGTCATCAGCCTCAGCTCGCAAAATGGATCGCAGCAACGCAGAAAGGTACACCATACGTTGATCTATGCGCTCAGAACTTCTTACTGAATGACAACAGGATCATCACAGTAATCGCCGCTCACGAAGGCACCAGCCAAAGCTACTTTCCCTTCAAGCGAAGCGTCGTCTGCATATCTCCCGTCCTGAAAGGCTACTTCGAGCACGCCGAAACTGCTCCACTCGAAGTCCGCAGGAACGGTGCAGACACTTTGACATTCAACACGAGCAGTGATGTCATGAGTGCCGCGTTGGATCACTTGAAGTGAACGCACGACGGGCGCGACGAGCTGCTCAGGATAACGGAAAAGGGTCCGTGGTTCCATGTGCAGCTGTACAAAGTGGCGTTGTGCTTTGGGTGCGTGTCCCCCGTGCTCTAATGTCCGAGACGACTTCAGCTATGTGGAAGCAGCCTGGAAGAGCTCTGCGAAGCAATAATTGAGAGCCTTCGCGTGAGCGGGCCAGTACAGATGACTTTCTCGTTGCAGCGATAGAAGCATCGCGGCTTAAGCTCATCGAGGAAAAGCGATTTCGGAATTGGTTTCACATCGTACATCCGCAGACGCCACGATGATCTGCTCAAGCCATTTGAAGTCGAAGACAACGCTGCGAGATTGTGCAGCATCCTCGTCTCCACTGTAGCACTTTCCGAGCCCGAACCACAGCCATGTTACGCCTACGCCGGCACGAGAAAAGCTGCCGATGACCCCACCCCTCATCGACACACGGAAGACACGGCAGGCAAGCTCGAGATACACATGAATGATGCTAAGAAGTTTATCGGAGGACGTTCGAGGCGACGCTGGCATTGAAACGCCGATCAAGACCGAGCCACGAGAGGAAATCATCTATAACTCGGTCTTCCAGAATGAGACAGGGCAAGGAGCCACGAGGATGAAGAAGCGTAAATATGCTGCTACGGTCCAGGATGCTACTGATGAGGGTTAGCTATTGATCCATTTCAGCAGCAGTGAAGCCTCTTTGAGCATCTTAGACGATCTCTTCCCCTCATCCTGGGATTTCAAAGGGTTTTACACGAAACTAATACGCCAATGTCAAAGTAGTCAATGATTCATTTCAGTAGTAGTACAGCCTTTCGAGCAATTCAGACTACCCCCCGGATCTCACACCCTGGGAACTTGAAAGAGTTTACACAGATTTGATACCCCAAGTATGACGTAGCTAGTGATCCATTCCAGTCCCATCAGCTTCAGTCCGTCAATTGAGGTCGATTTGCTCCAGCATATCTGCGATCGCATCCACACGAATGCGTGCAACAGAAGCCGCACGTACAACTGGCACTTTCGCCAGCTTCTTGCACCACTTCTCGAAGTCTGCGGTGAGTTGTTGCTTGAGCTGCGTATCAAGCGCAGCTTGCGACTCAAGATCGCCTGACCAGGGTTGAAGTAGCTGGAACTGAAGGCGGTAGAAGATCTCGTAATCGTTCGCGTATTGGGGATACTTCTTGGGATCCTTCTGGTAGAGAGACCACTCATCGCTGACGTGGTTGATGTCGATCAGCTCGTTAAGGAAGAGCAGACGGTCCTGTTCGGAGCGGAACACGCATTGATCTCTGAGAGTAGCTTGAACCAGTTTGAGGTTGTGCGCCGCTTCAGCATCTCCAATTCCTGAAACATCCTGTTGCACTTGCGGCTGGCAATTTGGCGGTTGAGATAGTTCTGATGATCCTCATCCAGCTCGTAGAACACCTGAAAGTTCTCACAGAACGTGCCGAGAAAGCGCTCGCGCTCCGTGAAGTTTCCCCATCTCGTACGGTCGTTGGCCTCCTCCACCGCTTGTAGGTATGCCTTTCGGGCTGGCGTGGCCAGGCCTTCTCTCTCCAGCTGCTTGAAGTACTTACAGTTCATGCGGCAGGCGAGGTATTGGCGATGGAAGGTGTAGATACCTTGAGCACAGAGCTCTTGGTAGAAGACGAAGCGTATCGCGGCCGCTGGGCTGTCTTTCTTCAGTCGGACATCGTTTCGGTCGAGGTAGTCGCGCACCCAGTCGTTTCTCGAGTGCGAAGTACTCCTTCGCCGTGTAATTTGGGTGTGCACTGTACATCATCAGTGGAAAACTCAAGCAAACACCTATTGCCGCGGAACTCACAGGTACCTGTGCGCCTTTCTCTGAGCGCGTTCTTCTGCAGGCCGGAGAGGCCGCCTCTCCAGGTAGCCCACCATCGCAAAGAAACGCAGGCTTGATAGACACTGCGAATTGATATCAAGACGAGGGAGTGATAATTTTCATTCGGCAAGAAGGCTGTGCGAGAAACTTGTGAGGCAGCAATGTGCGTTTGAGGGGTCAAATGTGGTGCCTTAGGCGGTGACAACATATTCGTCGCCGGGCAACCAGAGCCCCCCGTGATATTGTATCAAGATTTATCCGGGGATCCCCCAACAATAGCAACGATAGATGTTCCGCGGATCGTCTTATATAGTAATCATTTCGCCTGAATGAGCAACGAAACCGGTTCTAGCAATATCGCATAGATATCCCATCGATGAACACCAAAATGAAGTTTGCCCGAGTAGCCATGCGTGGGCCGGATTCGAACCTGGTCCTAGATACTTGATTCGATGCTCCACATGCCAATATAAAGTCGTGGCGGCCAATTCGACTCGCGGCCAGCTCGGCTGGCGCAACTGGTAACATAAAAGACAAAATAAAAAAAAATAAAGCAAGGCCAGAGAAGGTAGCACTAGTACGTTGGGTGTATGTCCCTATGCCTTGCGACCGTACATCCTAGGCATCCCAAGAGGAGGATTAAAGGGAGAAGAGGAGGAGAGGGTGTGCTGGAGCGAGGTGGTAGGTAGGGGCACCGCACGTTGGAATCGCTCATTTGTTTCGTCTTTCTTTTTTCTCCAAGTCCCTTGATGGCATTCTGCTCGGACTTGTTATTTTGTTTTTGCTGTGTCTTGGAAGTCCTTGTCGTCTTCGCTCTCTCGCTCGCAAGATCATCCAAAGTTTGTGTGTATGTGTAACGCCTCCATGTGAAAGGTCTTGATGGTGCTGCCCTTTGTCCGCCTTTTGCGAGATACGAAATTTGAATGCAACTGATATGTATGGGAAAGCATGATACCTGGGGGGCCAGCTGCTCGAAAGATCGAGTGCAACTGTGTCCAGCACCATGGAATCGCAGACTCGATATGCTAGCTCGCCTTATAGGCTAGCTGAGGCAACTCACTGTAACTAAGTATGAGGAAGGTTTTGAGATGGCAAAATGATGCCGAGCACTTGCTCAATGCTTAAGAATTGAGTGGTTGTGGATTGGAAATGGCGTGGTGTTGATAAAGTGAAGTTGAGTGAGGTCTGCTGGTGGAGAAACTGTGGTTCGCGCCTGCCAAACCTGAGGCAAGACGAAATCCACATCTCCGCCTTTCAGGATCTGTTTTCCTCGCAAAGTCTTCAGAATCAGATGCAATGCATGCAAAATGATGACAGAGTCGCGAGTACGACGATACTAGACTGCAGGATCAACACAGTGACTGATGTAGCGCGGGTGAAGAAAGTTAGGAAGTCTGCGCGCGCGCAGTATTAGGATTCTCACCATGAAGATGGCCACTTTTCACCTGAGAACCGGAGAGCTCAAACCAATATTCTGTCTATCATCAGAGCTTGGAATTCGGTATAGGCGGTAACCATCGCAGAAGCAGGACTGGTAGCATAAGAAAATACGTGCCTACATGTCTATGAAGGTGCTGAACATCCTCCAATCTATGCAACAGCGTGGTGGTCAAATGCAATATGTCTCTGCATGATCTATGCATCGACTTCGCGAGAACAGAAACAGTAGGCTACATCATGCTTAAGCTATGCTCAGGCTCTCAAAGGAATGACTCCCTTCCCACGTCGCAAGTTCCAGTGTCTCAACTTAAAACGACAAAGACGAAGCCAATGAATGGTTCCAGTGTTCTGATCTAGATCGTAGAAGACGAAGCCAAAGATGGATTGCAAGAGGCACTTGTATCGTATCGACGTATCCGATCTCAGCATCTAGCCATGAAACTGGATATAGCCATGCGAATCGCATCCGTCATGAACAAGGAGCCAGATGCCAGGTATTGCTAATTACTCTCGCAAAGATCCATGAGCTCACCCAGAACCTTGAATTATTTGTCCACTGCATTCTCAGATGGGCGAGATCATGCCATCGGCACTCGGAACACAGTTAGCAAGGGCCTAGAACTGTCAGTCATGGTATAGCAATGCACTTCCCATTCGTATGTCACTGCGAGGAGTTCGTTTGTGGATATCAAAGCAAAAGTTGCTCAATCTTCTTCTTTCTGGCAGAATCATAAGCTCTTCTCGAGCATCATCATACCATTCTAGTGCTTCACAGTGCGATATACTCCATACATCCAGCAATTGGAAAGAAAATCGCACTAAAGCGGGGACTGAAAGCATAATGCGGCAGTTACTGGCTACGCCACAGCCATCATGCTCAGCATCGGAGGGCTGGGAGCTCGCACTTCTCATGCCGCTGGGTCTTGTCACTCAAGTAGCTCGACGTCCCTATCATGCTTGTACATGTAAGCACAGATTCGTAGCCATCAAGCGCAAACACAATACGATTGTCATGCCATGCCAGCGCATCTTCGCACTACGAGGGAAACTCGGGAGCTGCAGCAGCTTTTGACGCGCTACCACATGAATCAGCGCGCTGATTCTACGAGGAGATAAGAATACCGTGGAAGTGATGTACGGATTTGCTCTTCTCATGATCCTATCTGTGTTCCCAGGAACAAGGACTATTAGACAATAATGATCTGCGTGCTTCCCACCTCCAATATATCTCCTCTAGAAAGCACATGGATCACTCTTCGTCTTCCACCTCTCGCACTGCACGAAGAAGAACCCGGTTCCCGCGCGTCTAATGTCTCGAAAGCGAAACCAAGCACAACAAACTCAAACGCACAAGCAGCTATGTACAAAAACCCCCTTTCTCGCGATGACACCCCAAAAAGCAAGCAAGCAGGTACGTACACATAGCATGCATGCGCGTCCCATCGTCATCGAAACCGAAAACACAAGCAAGCACTGTCTCTGACAAGGTAAAGAAAAAGTAATATATGCTTTGCCTGCTCTTGCATGGCTAGAAGATTAAAACATTGATGACGGGTGACGGTTAGTACGGGTATAAAGGTCTTACTTATTCCAAAGTCCCCCTCGCCCTCGTTGCGAGGTGCTGGACACAAAGAGACAAGAGTGCTTCGAAATAACATGAAAACAAACGCAGGCAGGCCCACCACTATTGTCACCTCTTTTTCCCCTTGCCGCCAGTTTGTTGCCGCGGCGGATCCTTTGGCGTTGCGGAGGCGGGAGTTGAAGCGGTTGTCGCGATCTCGCTTTGGTCGGGATTTGAAGTTTTCGAGGATGTGAGGTGATGAAGAGGAAGTGGGCTGCTCGACCAGTGGAGGTATGACCAGCCAGCCGCAGAAGATGTTCACGACGTGGTGGAGGTAGTAGGCGTACGAAACACCGTAGATGGCCGAGGTTTGTGGCGAGAGCTAGAAGGAGGATTTCCGTGATGTGTCGTGGGCTATAAGAATAATCAGACTTCGCTACGTCTCATGTTGCTAGAGGGGAAATGCGAGGGAACTTACGGAGCTTTGATGCACGGAATCATGCGACCCGTGCTGAGCGTCTTCTACAAGCAGGATATACGGCATGATGGAGAGGATATTATGATGCGAAGAGAAAGGCGTGAGCCAATGTACGGCGAGATTGCGGATCCACACCACCAACACAGGGAGGTTGATGGGTAGGACCCATAGCAATTAGTGTGAGGATCGAGTGTGCGTAGTTGTAGAATGTTGTAGCTGTCGTCGGTGCTCTATCGAAGTTATCAGTATGCTAGACGTTATATTGGAGAGCGTGTGGATGCAACGTACTGTTTTGCCATGCAACGCGCAATGCACGGACAACGCTGGCTATTTGTACAATGCAAAGAACGAGGAAAGCGAACTGATACGGTAATGACCGTTGAAAACAAGGAAGAGGAGGATCGTGGTTGTGATGATTCGTTGGCGTGTTGACGTGACCGCGAAGACAGATGGGGTCCTACGAGAAGCAGTTAGCACGCCGTGACGACAAAACTTGGTAAGCACAGATATGAACATACCCATTCTTCTCGCCACGCGGCTCTGGCGCTCTCAATCTCGAGTACACGAGCGTGAACAAGTGTGTGATAGTGAGAGCCGCGTAATTGACCGCAATGCATAGGCCCACGCTGATGACCCAAAGAAGGGCATCAAGAACCAGAAGAACGGATCCGGTGAGCCAATCAACAATTCATTCTTAGTGTAGTCCACGAAAGACTCGGTGGCATTTGTATCTCTCGACGGTGGAGGCCAATGCTTGCTGCTCTCGTTGACCAGGGATTGAGCCGGGCCAGTAAGGAACAGCGCGGCGCCAGAGAATGCGAGGAAGACTGCTGGAATGGAGCGGTGGAGGCAGATTCAATCCAGAGGAGAAGCTCATGAATATCCCAGTCTTGCTGTATGTCGTAAATTGCATCCTGAGCACCAGAGCCACGACCACCAATGGCAATGCCGCGAAGAGTGTTCGGTAGCGCATCCAGAGCTTGCCGAAGCTTCCCAGACATCCAGGCTGAGAGTCACATCCAACGGGCTGTCGCATGTGGGCTCTGACCAGATCTGCAAAGACAGGCCATTGCTCCATTCTTGCCCTCTCAGTGCGGGAGGCATGTACGGCGCCACGCCATGGAGATTGATCTCGATCTCCTTTGCGTTGACGAAGAACTTGGACTCATATACATCCGAGGAGATGTACTGGCGGACCATAGGCGCAAACAGAGCCAGGGAGTTGCCGCACGACTGATGCCCAAACTCAAGCTTGTATGCGAACAGCCCAAGATTGTAGAGCGGAACTTGAGCTCCATTTGTAGTGCGCGATGGGCGGGCAGTTTCGCATCGAGGTCTGTGGTGATGAGTCCATGGTAGCTCGCGGGTGAGCGAATAGTGGACTCCACGCCCGAGCTGAACTCAGCAATGACCCAGCCTGCCGTGTGCTGATCGGCTTTGTCTACCACAGCGACGAACTGATGCTCTGCCAGGTCTTCGAGCTCGTACTGCAAGTACGAGAAGGGCGATGCCTTGTCGAAGGGAATTCAAATGGCGCGTCGATGCTGGAAGGCGGATGGTGTCTGAAGCTGCGTTCTTGCATGCGAGTCGCGTGGCGCCTTATGCTGTCGCTCGAGAGGTCCATGTTCATGGAAAAGAGAGTAGCAGACTGCCCAACTTGAAGCGGGAAGACGCTGCAGAACAAGACTTCGAGGCTTCCAGTCTCACCAGACGCGTCCAGATGCTGATCGGTGAGAAGGGTGAACCTGCGTCCTTCCGGTGATCCTTGAGGAGGCACAGGAAGCAGATATGCTTTCTTCCTGCCCTGATGCCCTAGCTGGCGAAGAACAAGCCGTTCGTCTTGCGAGATGATGGCATTCGAGCTGTCTTCTAAGGTGAGAAGCGTCTTTGCCTCCTTGTGCGGTAACGTTCGCTCAGCCACATCCTCCAAGCCCGTGAGAAACCACTTCTTGAACGATCGCATACGCTCACCCCGAGGTCGCGTCTGAGAAGCTCGCGACGCGTCCATGACATCATACAAAGACTTGATGAGCACCTTCCTTCAGCTGGTCGCACCACGTGATGGCAAGGTGGTCCATGCCAGTCCACACCTCAGGTATCGTGGAAGTGAAGACCGTGAAGCCATGCGTCTCAGGGACTAGGGAAGCCAGGCTAGCGTAATCGGAAGGCACGATCGTGTCCAGGCCGCCACCTGCTATGGAAATCAAGGTAACGTGCCAGAGCGGGTTGTCTGAGCCCCACCGGGTGGAGTGCGCCTTCCTCCAGTAATCGTTGATGTGCGCGTACGTGTTCACGAGTTGCGAGTCGAAAGACACTGGAGAGCGCGCATGAGGCGCAGAGAGCGTGATGATGGTGTTGACGGAATTGGCCTGGTAATTGGGCATCGTGAGCCTGGTTCGCGCGGCGATGCCTCCCATCGAATGGCCAACCAGGATCACAGAGCTCGGGTCTGCAGACTCGAATCTCGCATTGACTTTGACGGATTGTGGTACAGTGAGAGAATGTATGCAACCGCATCATTGAGATACTCGGCTTGGTCCAAAAGTGTTTGGCCATGGAACGCGGTCAAGTCCTCGTTGAAGTCCACCGTGAAAAAGTCGAGCGCGACCTTGCCATCCTCCGCCGCCTCGCTGTCAGGTCGTATCATCTGGTTCCAGTAATGTGCTGCTTCCGAAAGCGAGAGATCGAACTTGCTTGTAGCTGCCGGCGTTTCCAGGTATGAACAAGACTGGCACGCCCTTGACCTGTATCATATCAGCATAATCCCGCCTATTCAATTGCCAGATGACCTCTCTCTCGTCATCATCGTCTATCCGAGCTCTTTGTACAAATGTAAGGAGTACTTTGTCGCGAAACGCGTATGCTCCGTGTCAAAATCAGGAAACCGCACAAATCCACTCGCCATGAAGGACATGGCGGCACCCTTTGGATCCAGTTGAGTCGTCGTGAACGATTGCCATATGCAGAGTATTAAGCCGGCCGCCGCAACCAGCGAAGCGACCGTTATAAGAGAGAATGGACCAAGGATCGCGCCACTGATTCGAGGCAGCATCAGATGGTGCTTGTGCCGTAGCATCGCGCTTCGTGACCGCATTCGCCGCTACCTCCTTAACCGAGAACTCCAGCTCTACTACCTCTTTCTCTTCCTTTATACTGGCGCTTTCGAAGCCGACTGCTTCCACGCATTGCGATTGTCCTGCCTGCCACCCTGCCGAGCTTCGACTGCTGCGGATGCTGCTGCTGGTGGTGGTCCTTTGCCATCCTCAAACCTTCCTCCGAGAGATCCTCCTCCAATCCCTGGCGGCGACGCCCCTCATCTGGACTGCAGTCGTCGTCGCTAATGCGTTGGTCGAAGCGATGCCCACGTCGGCGTGGCGGCGATGCTCGTCCTCCTCCTCGGGTATGGATGAGGCCGATGGCCGGCTCCGCATTTATGGCGTGTCCGCTCAGGAGATATGAGGACCACGCGCCGTTGCCGTTGCCGTGCGACGAGGAGCCTGAGAGCCGTAGCTGCGTGCGAATTGGCCGGTCTGAACACGAGCACGACCGTTGCTTCGATGGAAGGACGGACAGACGGGGAAGACAGACAGGGGCTAGACTGGCTGGCTACCACTGCTGCTGCGGCTGCTTTGGCAGGAACGTGCGATTGAGGGCCGGTGGATGGAGGTTGGGGCGGTCGACAGTCGGGAAGAGAAAGTGAGAGATAGACAGAGAGAGAGACAGAGTGCTGCCGCTTAATGAAGCGAGCTTTGCGAAGCCTGCCAAGGTTTCTTGTCGCTGGTGGCCGTGCGCTTGGTTGGATTGGTCTGGCGCGAAGATAGCGGCCACGAGGAGGACATGCAACTCCGCTACCGCCGGGAGAATTATCAAGGCCGTGCGACAACGAGGGCCGCTTGTTAAGGAGAGGACAGAGTGAGCGACAGTGTGTGAATTGTGGTTGTGTTACGATGGTGAATCTAACCCGCGCACTGCTGAGGTGGAGAAGACCTTTCTCGTCAAACACGTCCAATAAGCGTGCTGCCAATTCTATCACCGATGCGAGCATGCATGCTCTGTCAGCGGCATACGGTCACTACCTTATGATTTCGCAAGCCTGAGTAGAGCTATTCGCAATGCACTTTTGAACAATAGGGGTCTCTTCGACCTGATCTACCAAATGTCTAAACATCTGCTGTCCCATCCGCCATCATCGCACTTGAGCAAACACTGTCATGCAACTCTGCGAGCCGCATCATGCCGTGCTCGTGTCGAGAGATGGACAGAAACGCCACTCTGGAACTAAGCACGTCACGACCAAAAAACAAGGCATCCGCACCTCATCTCCTCTCGCACAGCAAACACAGCACAACTCCCTCGGCTGACAAGCCCCAAGCACATCACCGCTCTCGCTCCGGATTCCTTCAAAAGCCAGATCCGCGCGGGTCGGGAAAGAGCCAAATTTACCTCACTGCTGCATGCGCTTCTTGCGTTGAAGCTTCCGCGTCCTCGCATGCGATTCGTCGCATGGTTCTGTGAAACGCGGCCGAGCTCCCTTCTCACGTGTCAATGCTTGCGTGCCGCAAGACTCGTGCCCAAAGTCTAAATGTTTCAAGCATTGATATCGTCATGTGTCTATTTCTGTATTATGGTCGTCCGGTCAAAAATGATGCGTTCATGATGTCGACCATTGAATTATGATGCTGAAGAAGGCGCGGTCTGCACGCGTGCCTGCCCGAGTGTTGTCAGATCACGACAGCTTGTTTGAAAACTGACAACCACGTTCCACGACTGCACGATACGTATCCACCACGGAGTTGAGACCTCACCGGTTCCTGGCGACATGGCTGGAGAGCTTACTTGCTCTTTATGCATCAGCTCTTCGATGCCTTACAATCGGGTCGCTGTACTGAAAGCCCTAGTGCAGCACAGCTCAAGCACTGCAGAGGATCTCGATCGCGATGAGGAAGCCTTGTAACAACAACGTGTACGGCTGCTGAATGAACTCCACCTCCCGGGCGTAACGGCAATGGCGCAGGCCGACTGGGATGACTTTATGTATAGGCCCTCATTTGTGGTGGAGATGTTTATGATTGTGACTAAGTGGAGGATTGTGACTATGGATATGCTTTTCGCGCGAGGATGCACAAGGAAATCTGGCCCAGAAGTGTGCAGCTGAAAATTACGATAAGAAGTGAACCTCACGAAGCTCCATTGTGCCACCCAACTTTCAAGCCTACTAACTCCCGCCTAGTCTACGTCTATCTAAGTCCCATCTTTGAGTCTTGGTGTTGATATTGGGGACTCCGAGCTAGAGATAAAAACAGTTTGCAGCGCAAGACTGAGGGCAATGTCTATGTTGTTCTTGAGCTCCTGTGATGCAATTCGCGAGGATGTCCTCAGATCAGACCGTGAAGCGTGTAACAGCACTCGACCAACTTGCATGATGGCCAGGCTTATTCGGGGTCAGGCAAGGCGGACTCGGCTAGCTGCATGAGGCACACCATAAACGGTGGCAAGGCGGAAGCTGCATGCTGGTTAAGCATATATAGCATACTTCGTAACACATGGAACGTTCAAACATGCGTCCAGCAAAGCCTGCCACCTTTTGCGAGACCGTTCAAAACGAGCTTGATGCTGAACAAGCATGGATACGAGCCGAATAAAACTCATACTGTGGAGACTGGCCTCGGCATTCATCATCAGCACCGTAGGCTGCGTAGCTCTCAGGACCAGATCAGGCTGTTCAAGATTGTCTACGATGACCTGGAGCAAGTATCATGCTCGATGCACCGGTACGATTTCGACACGTGCTCTGACTTCACCGCACTGTCTTAGCTTGGGGCCCGCCTTGGCCCCAACAAACAATTTTCATCAATGGATCGCCCTTTCAGATCCGGAAAAATCTACACGACTTTCTGTTCTCGATCAGAGAGGGCGTCGGATAGCTGGAAGACCACGAGGTAACAATCCGGAGCACCATCGTGGGGAAAAGGCGCAAACAGACATACTTCTGGTGCGACCAATTGTGTATAAATCAGCAGGAGGTTCGAAAGAGGAATCACCAAGTCAGTCTCATGAGCCAAATCTACGAGGCAGCGAACGAGACTCTGGTATGGCTCGGGACGACAATCGAGGACGAGCGCACCGCATCCAGCTTCTTGAGAGGCTGCAGGTGGAAGGCAATGACGAAGAATTCCTCAGCGAGGGAGAGGAATAGAGCTGAACTGGTCTGATGAGGCTCTTGAGGAAGATGAACCCGATTGGCTGGCTCATCGAATGTACGAATCCAATCTGAGCGAGACCGAGCGATTTGCAATAAAACCTGTGGAATTCCCCCAGCCACCAGTACTTCAGAAGACAGAGGATTGTACATCGACCGTACTGGTCCCGTTTTGTGGATCGTTCAGGAGATCTGGTTCAGTCAGTCGATCCACTTCGTATGCGGGCGGTACATCATACCTTGGAAGTCCTTGGACTCCTTTGTGAGACTAGAGCTTGCAGTGGCCGGACATGGCGGTCGCGCTCCGTTTGGGCTGAACAGGAGACGCAACAAGATACCGACCATCGTATACGACCTTTTCAATGAGAAGACGATGTTCAAGGATGGGCGCTCAGAGACTTAGCTACATCATTCAAACCTTCGGAGACCAATTGTGCGAAGATCCGAAGGATAAGATATTTGGACTTCTCGGGCTCGTAGCGCCGAAGAGAAGGATCACCGTGGATTATACACTCGATATTGAGGACGTATTCTGCCTTGTCCTGGCGAAGGTCATCCGCCATGAGGCGAACCAGGCTCTCGGTATTTCACTTAGAGTTCGCAAAGAAGTTGGCCCAATTGCTTTCCAGCTCGACACAGAAGCTGGAAGTATGATTCAGATGCTGTGGAACAGTTCGTTGAGGAGCAACGAGTTCACAAACCTCTCATTGAACCTTTTGATAAGGCTGAAAACGCAGAGGGCTTCAATCTGACAAGGAGAAAAGGCACTAAACGCAGAGAACGACCGCCCGCCTTGCTAAGATGAGAGTCTTTTTACGCAAGGATGAATCAGCAGAGCAGCGCTCGTGGTCGCGTGGATGGCTAGACAGTGACTCCGACTACAGTTTTTGACTGCGAAGTTTACCAAGCAGCTTGACCACTGCGGTAGCCGAGCAATAGCTTCGGCGCAAGGTGAGCATGAATGGCCAATTCATCAAGATCGCGTTTCCTGGTGATCTATCTGAACAGTGCCGGGCAGCGACGGTCGTCCCGCGCAGAAGCCGTCTAATGGATAGTCTTGATAGTCTTGAAGGCCCAGAAGGAGCGTCTGATTCTTGTGATAATAGACCTTTTAGCACACATCAGTCCAGGTAAAAATCTCCATATCTTGATTGGAAAACCGACGTAGAAACCGGAATGGAGAAGAAATCGCAACAGCGCGATTATGCTCATGGATCGAAGTCAAAGGTGTGGTGCGCAACCTGAATATCACGATGGTGTTACAAAGCAAGCAGACCGCACGTCGCGCTCTCCAGTGGACCATTTTCGTGATGATCCACATGCAGGATGCCACATCTATCGGGTTTATGTGATTGAGGCTGCCGCAGCGTACATGCAGGAACCGGATTGCGGAACGCCGGTGAGACGAGCCGAGAATCCTTCTGTAGAGATGTTCAGTGATGTGCTTGTTGAGGACCTAAGCCATAGAAGTCAGGCGAAAGGCACGAGTGAACTGATTTATTCTGGCAATTGGCTTGTCAAAGGGATAAACTTCCTATTTCGATCACGGGCGATGAGCTCGTACTACGTGATACCCCAGAATTGGTCGACAGTCCTCCATTAGGGCAGCACCATCACCGCTGACAGATTTCGACGTCGACGGTTCAGCTCGAGGCAAGGGGTTACACAGCGTCAGCAAGCGTGGAGATGCGTGGCGTAATCACAAGTGCTCTTGCTATTGACCAATAGGTGGTGCTGCCAGGATGCATCGCATGCATGAACACCTCTCTCCACGCTTTTGCTCTGACCGGTGTGCCAACGCCTTGCAAGCGTGCATGTATTGCGGCAGTTGGAAAGCGCTATCTGATCGTAGAACCTGAGGGCACCTCGGCTGTCTGAGAAATTGTATCATAGATAAGTGCGGTGTCAGAATGAGGAGGACACCGCGTCGCGAAAGCTGAATCTTTAATGTCTGGATATCCCCACAATAAATGGACCCGGTGCCTACCTACTGGCAGGGGTCCAGATCGCGGTGATAGGTATGGATCCATGATGACGCTAAAGCGAAACAACGGCGGTGATGCATTCACTCATGGGCAGGCTGCAGTTTGTCTTGTGCTTGCTGATGCACAGCCTTTTAGATACGAAAATCAATCAATGACCCAATCTCCTTAGCCGTCCTTCCTCCAATTGCTTCATCCGCTTTGCTTTAGCATCGCGAAATCTCGTCTCCTACCATTGTTCTGACCTGCACCGCATCGCCTTTTCCGCCCCTCTGCACACCCTTCCAATCCCCAGCTTCATCCTAAGACTTAGCATTCGGGCAGGCCGACTACGCCTTCTGATTGTGAATGCCAGGCTATATAGCTTGCTCTTCACCGTCCTTTGTTGCTTGAAGTGCTAGGAGGTACAAACGAGAAGTACAAGCACACGAGCGGAAGGCGATCGTCGCTTCAAGACGGCGCACCTGAGCCATCGTCCTACCTCAACAAAAGTCAATTCCAATTCGCATGACCGCTTTTATCCGTCCCGCCCGACATCTCTCTTACTCTCGCTCCACAACGACGACACCCAACTCGTCATCACCATGGATCGTGAAGATATCGAGCCTGTTCGTGAAGAGCAGAAGAAGGACGTCGATCTGGTGCAGAACACGCCGGACAGCGCCACCC